>QANW01010292.1:85063-172007 GCA_003254865.1 Dryas drummondii | reverse complement strand
AAAAAAAAAAAAAAAAAAAAAAAAAAAAAAAAAAAAAAAAAGACAACCCACTTACCATTTTGTGCACGTCTACATATCATCACTTTTTTATTCTATATATAAATATATAATACAGCATTCCATTCCTATATATACTCCAAAGTATCTTTCCTTCACAAATCGAAACCCATACACCCTTCAAAAAAATTTCCAACTATACCAAATTACCAATATGGGCAATGCCTTCCGAGATTCGATAATGGACCAAATCTGAGCGTTTTTGACATATACATAAATTGAGATAAATGAAGAAAAAGAATATTCATTATCTCATCGGAATATTCAGCTTTTTGTGCATTCTTAAACAATGAGCAATTAGTTTCTTCACTAAACTAATTAATTCTATAACTCCAAAGCAAAAAGAAAACAATAATAAATTTCACAAATGGTCACATTCGAACCCTTTGAGTCAAAATGACCAATGTTATTAACCCTGCAATAGGCTTAATAAGTCCATTTTTTATTTTTCTACTTATTATGGCCCCCTTTAAACCAGATGGTTAGACCATTGACGTGAACTATTTTTACCCAATCCTTCACCCTCAAGAAAAGAAGGAATGTTGGTCCATTTTTGTGATATAATCCCATCAATTTGATCCATTAATTAATTAATGGCCTTCAATATTTCTTTAATGGGACGGGTCCCGCTAATAACATGCCATACAGCTCTGCCTACATACAAAGATATCCATAACTAAAGTTTTAAATTAAATTGAATGAGTAATGTTAGAAATCTCAAATTAGTATTTTAAATTTAAATTTTAAATGATGTATTAGTATTTTATTAAGATATGACTCACTTTTGATAGAATCTGAATATCTAATTTAAAATTAATTGGCAATAAGTGGAGTGGCTTAAGATTTTATAAATACATATGCTAAATTTTAATTTTTTTAATATGAGATATTATTTTACATTATTCTCAACAACTTTAAGAATTATTTATTTCACAACAATTAAAATACTAACATATATAATAACAGATCATTTAAATCCAAATTAAAAATTCATAGCATTGTTGAGATTGAATTGCTGTGCTAAATTTTTGTGAATTGTTATAATATTTGCAAATTCTACAAAGTGGGTAATAGGAAATTGACACGTGTCTTAATATGTCTCATTGCCCTCACCTAATACCCGTATCTAATATGTACGATTTAAATTTTAAATTGTTGAAAGTGATGAATGAGTCTATCAGAGAATCCTAATGAGGTTTGACATGTTACCAAATGCTGATATTCTTTCAGGCTTTCAAAACTTTATGTAACCTTTTTAAACCCAGTTGGGCCAGTTGGCTATTTCTGATTGGGTGTTTAGAAATTCCACCAAATAAAATAGGCTAAAAAGTACTTGGCAATAACCCGTCATTATATATAGTATATACAGATGGAACAGAGTCGACAATTTGCTTTCCATATAATATAAGCCAATGACAGAATGGCTCAAATCACTTTTTAAAGTTTGTAACTGTATTTTTCTCAAATATTTATTTTATGAAAATACTAATTGTTCTAATACTTTTTTTTTCTCAACTCACGTGGTATTAATTTATTCGACATGATTTAATTTTTTTTTATAGAATCCAATATATGATATATCTTTTATTTATTTTATAATGTTTTATAAGTAACTGTTATATGATTAGATTTTTTTAATTTAGTAATATGGAGGGAAGGGTGTGCAATTTCTAAAAATTTTCTTTCAGGGTGAGGGATGAGCCATATAAATGTATATACTAATTGAGTCAAAGCTGGCGGGTTTTAGTAATATATATCACTCATAGTTTTCTTCTCCTTTCAAAAAAGGATGTTGAGTTGTTGATGTGTATATTTTAAAGTTTATAAGGATGTTGGTTATTGGTTAAGACATCAAATTTCTTCCAAGATGGTGGCCGGATTCAATGTCATGATAGTTGTTGCATTGTAGGTTGAGAATATAAGGTCTCTCACGCCCCACATTCTAATACTTGCATCTTAGTATACAAAATCTTCAACCTTTTCAGACTTTCAGTACTCATTATATTTTTGGGTAAATGATCATATTAAATAATGAGTCAGGTACCTTGTATATGTCAAGGGTATATATATACAGATTATTTTTATTGAGGGATTCCTTAAATAAATTTTTTTTATCTTCATTAAATGATTGTCTTTAGAAAAAATTTGGTTAATCGAAAACTATTTGACCATTTATTAAATGACATTTCAAATATTTATCGAAAATATTTTGTTCATTTATTTATTTTAATTTGTCAAATTTTTTACAAAGATGATTTTTGAAGGAAGACGATTTTCGCACTCATTTTTTCTCTGTTTGCAATTCATCTCCTGTTTAATGTATTTTGTATATTTTCATTATATATTTTTTCAAATTTACCCTTTATAACTGTTGAATTTTTATTTTAATTATCTTTTAGTAATGATTATTTTTTCCTAAATTCTCTCATATTTATTAAAAAAATAAAAATAAGTAATTTTCTATCCCCCTCGTCGTATCTTCTTCATATTGCATCTATTTGCCTTTTATACCATTTTTTGTTCTTTTGTGAATTAGTCTTGTACGTGCTTTCAATCATCATTTTATACTTTATTAGAAAAATATTTAGCCTGTCATTTTTTTTCGTTTTCTTCATGAGGGTCATAATTTATATATCTTCTTCTTTTGATGGTGAGTTTTGTGTTATGAAATTAATTGGGGTTTTCAATTAGTCCACTCTCTCATTTTTGGGTCTTTTGACATTGCCAAGAAAAATGTTATCATGCCAAGCAACCACTATTTATTTATAGCATATTTGATTTTTTAAAAATGAATGTCACATGACAGCTTAATAAGAAAAAAAAAATGTATTATATCATGAATACGGACAGAAGTGTAGAAAAATTACATAAGTTTTTCTTCCTTTTTAAAAGAGAGTTATAGAAATAGATATATTATTATGATAGTTTTAAATAATTAAATGTGTGAGATTTAATGTTACATAAGTGACATTCTATAGTTAAAAGCCAAAGGGTATATGTGAAAAATAAATAATAAAAATATATACAAACATTTAAAAAAATAAGCAGTGCGAAAATCACCTCTTTTTTTAAACATATACTTAAAAAATAGACGATTTTAATCGTTAAAATATTATATAAAGTAGACCTATAAAGGATGTCATAAATAAAATTATGTGAAGAATCCACGATAGAAATGGTCTGTATATATATATATATATATTATATTAGATATTAGATGATGTAAATGACGCAAGTATCAATCTACATATTTCCCATACACATATACATGGTGTCTCAAAACTCAAAAGGGCAGGCATTGAGTGTTAAAGTAAGCATAGTTGTGGCCTTTTCATTTAGAAATGGTGAAAAGACCAGGTTAAATATTGTTGTAACTTTGTAAATGCACTGACGTGGAAGCCATTTTCCAACTGTTTGGAGACCACAAAGTATATAACTTAACTCATGTGTGAGAGATCTTACTTTTGATTTGGATTTTTTATCAAAATACCATCTAAACTATAGAGAGTGTGCTCAAATACCATCCAAACTTTTTTCTTGCCAATTTACCACTTGAACTTTCACATATTGACCAATCTATCACCTACCGTTATTTTAGTTAAATTTTCTGTTTATTCCAAGGATATTTTCGTCAATTTATATAATAAAAGCATTTTAAATATAAAAAAAATCTAAGTAAACCCCCTAAAAAAAAAGGTATTTCCATTTTCTATTTTTTAGTTTTTAAGTTTTTTTATAATTATATTTTAAAAAAAGTTTTAAAAATAATATTATTTTTTTATTGTATTCAAGGGCAAAATGGAAAGTTTGGGAAATTTTTTGATGATTTAACAGAAAAATAGATGTTAGGTGGCAAATTAGCACATATTGATAATTTCATGTGGTAAATTGGCAAGAAAAAAAATTTGGGTGGTATAAGAGCACACCCCCTATAGTTCAGGTGGTATTTTGGTAAAAAAACCTTTTGATTTTGTACATAGATCATACGAATAAATATTACCTACTGTCTCAAAGCCACGCGTTTTGAAATTAGAATCTCTTTTTTTTTTCTTTTTTTGGTTTAAAATGAATCTCCTATTCAATACACAAAACTTATAGTCAGATCATATTAATTATTAGAGCCAAATCCGAACATATAAGGCTAGTTTATAGGAGGATCTCATTTTAAGGTGGGCTAAAAAGATTTATTTTCATTAATTAATTTTCTCTTTGGCAATGGTGAAAATGAGTTTTACCCTTAGTAAAAAAAAAAAACAAACAAACATGAAGGACAACAAAAAATCAAAATATAAATAATTTCTCGTGTCAAAATCAGGTCCTATGTGTTTGATATAAATTCGATTTATTTATTATTAGTTTATTAGATCTCTGAATTTGTATTAAACAATGGACCATATTCAAATTTGCATTAGATGTATATCCTATTGAAAAAGCGATCCCTATTTGTACCCAAAAAAAGAAAGAAGAAGCGATCTTTATCCTTACAAACCCCATCATCTATAGGAAGTCATGGATGGAAAGAATATATATACATGTGTGAGGGACCTTGAATTTTGAAATACATGCATGTAGCAACTATGAATCCATAACATTGTATTAATTATACTATGTATGTTATAATTTAGATGAATTCATAAAATTATGTGAGCATAATCATGTAGTTTATTCAACGTATACATACAAAAAAAAGTCTTCGCATGCCAAAAAAATACCAAAAATTGATAAACCTTTTCCCCCATTAGGTCACAGACAGAAGATGACCCGGTCTCAACCCTCCCTATTTGCAACCCCTTAGGTCATATGAGCAAGAGGCACATCCGCACATGTATGTACCTCCAAACCCATATTCGTGAGCTTCATATTATGAATTTTATAATATGATTATTATGTTGAGTTAATTACACTTACACACTTTGAGGTTTATTGTCTTTTCACATACACTCCCTGAGGTTTCAACAATTACACAAACACCCTTGATATTTCAAAACTATTGTATATAACTCCCTATTGTGGGACGAAAAATGATGAGAAATTATGTAAAAAGACATGCTAAAGGGTGAAATGACTTAATAAGATTACTCAAGATGTAAGGTCCAAGCTCAATACAAATATTTTTTTTTGTTTATTTATTTTTTCTAGTGTAGGGGTTATATGCAATAGTTTTGAAACTTCAGGGAATCTGTATAATTTTAAAAATTTCATGAGGTATATGTGAAAAGATGATAAATCTCAGGGGATATAAATATAATTATTTTATAACCTTGGACTATCCTTTATTAGAGGTAATGATTTAATTAGAGAAAGGATTGTGGGAGGTGAAGATTTAGAGAGAGAAAAAGATGCATGTTTTAGTTGTAGGAAAGGGGGGTTAGTGACTAACTAATGGTACCCTCGTCAATTTTTTTGTCCCAACACCGCACAACAAAAAAGGTGGCTCTTAATGGAGGGGCCATCCATTATTATCAATAAGCATTAGCGATTAAGTAAAGATTAGGACAAATGATTCAATGGGATAAGACTTAAGAGAGGTTGAGAATGAAAGGAGAGGTGGAGAAAATTTTACTTAAGTGGTAGGGTAGGATACCCTTATCACCTTCTTAGCTTCTATATTCCACACCATGGAATTATCATTAGCCACTTTCCTTATAATTCCAACACAAATATAAAATATATTCTAAAGCCTCCAAAATCAAGGAATTTTGATTTTTTAAAATAGAAAAAAACCAGATATATTAAAAGTTTGACCAAAGTTTTGAGAAACATATGCCCCAAAGAATTCAATACATGGACAAATTAAATACCATATTTTAAAGAGGATAAAGGTGGCCCCAAAAACCGCGTTTAAAACCATATTTTACACAAAAGAAAATGACCCACGCACATCGCACACAGAGATTAGAGTGGTAATAATATGCGGGTGCCCTTATTAGAGATTCCATGTGTCAAGTCAAGGAATTAAGCTAATTAACCTTTGTATAGTAAGAAATTAAACCCAAAAAAGCAAAAAAAAAATCCCATTGATTGAGATTTTAAAAGATATGACCCCTCAAAAAATTAATTATAGCTAAAACAACCTTAATCAGAGGTTAAGGGTCAATAACTCTGTATATTATAGCAGTAAAAAACAGAAAAAACCCCACCACAACTCGCATAATAAACCCACCAAAAGCCCACAAAAAACCCTCTCCCTTTTGCTTTTTCTCTCTTTGCTCTCTCTCTTTTATCTCCTCCCTAATTTCTTTAGGTAGAGGGGGGATATGAACTAAACCCTTATCTCCCTAAACGGCGTAAGGGACCGTCCCCCCAAAAACGCCGTTTACTTCAACGGTGCTCTATTTAGTCACGTGCGTTTCAAATAATTCTCTCTCTGTATTACTCGGCGTTTTCATTATTATGGTCATGGCCTTAGAGCAGCAATTAAGGCTGAACGCCGTTGACGGCGAGACTAACGGCGTTCACGCCCGCCCCACGTCAGCCGAGACCGGGGATGACGCCAGCAAGGCGCCGAGGCTGCCACGCTGGACGCGGCAGGAGATTCTCGTGCTCATAAACGGGAAGAGGGCGGCCGAGAGCCGGGGAGGGGGCCGGATTCCCCGCTCGGATTTCGGGTCGGGTCAGGCCGAGCCGAAATGGGCGGCGGTGTCGACGTACTGCAAAAAGCATGGGGTGAACCGCGGGCCGATCCAGTGCCGGAAGCGGTGGAGCAATTTGGCGGGGGACTTCAAGAAGATCAGGGAGTGGGAGGCACAGAGGAAGGACGAAACGGAGTCGTTTTGGGTGATGAGGAACGACCTGAGGAGGGAGAGGAAGTTGCCGGGCTTTTTCGACAAGGAGGTTTATGATATAATGGAGGCGGTTCCGGGTACTGCTCCGAACCCGATTACGCTGGCTCTGGGTCCGCCCCTGGCGGAGTCCGAGGACGTGAAGGAGGGTGTGGGTCTGGGTGAGGAGGCTGAGCTCTTTTTTGATAGTCAACAGAAGCCAACTACGGACGGGTTGTTTTCGGACTACGAGCAAGATGAGTCGGGTCGGAGCCCCGTTGAGGAAGCCCCAATGAAGGAGGGTCCGGGAAGTAGCACGGGGATTCCAGCTCCTTTGCCCATATCAGGTAATTCATAATTGACTCTGTTTTTATGAAAAAAATGTGGGTTATTTTTTTTTTCGGTGAAAGTTTCAAATTTGGTTCCAAGTTGGCTTGCTTTTCATTTGGGTTTTGTGGGTGTTTGATTGATTTCAATTTCTTCTCTTTCTTTTTTTTGTTTAAATAAGATTTTTGGGAATGAGTGGTCAGTGATGCTATAGAGAGTTGGTGATAGAATTTTTTATAGAAAATTAGCTGCGTCTTTGCTGCGGTTTTTTTTTTGGCAGAATAGATTTTGGTTTTCTTTATACGGATTTGGTGTAGCAGGGCCATGGTGTCTGCTTTTAAGTTTACATATTTTTTGTGGTTTGGTGGGTTGGGTTGAAATTCAAAGAGATTGGTTTTGTGCTCTTTAAACTTGGGTTTTAGGGGCACAATGAAAATGTGGGGAACATAATGCTTCATATTTACTGAAGACTGTTCCTGATACTTCAAATGCCTTGACTGTCTTATGATTCACAGAGAACCAGTACAAACCATTATTTGCACAAGGATGTCGAGGACAAGGTAATGTTGTCTGTCTTAACTCTTAACACTAACTCTTGGATTAAAGTGATATATGTTACGTGTATCGCGAATTTGCTGTCAAACTTTGCCCATCACAGTCAAGAGCATCGTATACCTAAATATGGACCTAGGTTTTTTGTTATGTTGAACTTGCCCTGTAAGAACCTTAAAATTTAATGGCTAAAATGCACGATAGAGGTCCCCATTTTAACATTTTTTATTTTTCATAGGCATTCTTTGTGTTATTTTATTGTCAAAAGGGCTAGATTTTGAACAAATGTAAGGTATATTCATTGCTATCCTGATAAAAAAAATTGATTCCTGTTATTGAATATTCTGTCTCCATCTGCACCCAGATTCTTTGAATTTCTTTTCTTTGCAAATGTCCCTTTAAGCTTAACACCAAGAATCTGCTAGTTTATCATACCAAGCATACTGTTTATCATCGTGTTTGGATTTAGCTGAGGGGATTAATAACATTGAGGACTTAGCTTGAGTAACATTGGTAAATATGTCTCCAGAACTCAAGGTTAATACATTTCTAAAGTGAAATAGTTCAAATTTGAAACAATGTATGATTCAGTGTTGTGTCTAAATCCACCATAATTCAACATCTTAACAACTCTATGTGGTCAATGCATATGATTGTCTGCAGGTGCAGCAGACCAAAAACAACCAGCTTCAGTTCCTGAGGTTGGCTCTGCTTCTCATGACCGGAAACGGAAACGGTTTGCAATAGATGGAGATGAGGAAACATTCAATCTGCAGAATCAGTTGATTGGTGTCATGGAAAAGAATGGTAAAGTTCTGGCTGACTATCTCGATACTCAGAATTCTCATTCGCAACTGGACAGGGAGCAGAGGAAAGAGCATTCTGATAACTTAATAGCTGTCCTTAATAAGCTTGCTGATGCTTTTATGAGAATTGCTGAGAAGTTGTAGCAGAAGAGCAATCAGAAATCAGTGTACATAGAGAAGTTCTCTTCAAGGCCCATAGATGTTAGTGGAGGTTGAGAATTGGTGGGTTAAATTTGATCATTTATCTCATGGGGGTGGCATTCAATAGGGCATTTACATCCGTTATTCCACCTTTTTATTTTTCTTGTTTTAAAATTTTTTCTCCTATTTATGTCTTTTTGGTGTATGCCACTTTTTGTGGCATATTGCCACCATTATATTTTATAGGGTCCATACACAGATGATGTTTAGAAATTTCAAAGGGTTACCAAATTTCTGCTGCTTTTCTCTTACATATGTCTAGCTCAACTGGAATTTTCCTGTCAAATGTCTTAGTGACTGTACAGGCTCTCGATATCAATAAGAAGCATCCGTTCTTAATAACCTAATTGTTACCTCTCTGGTCTCTCTAAATCATCGCATTCCTATATAATAAAAGGATAATTAGAGTTTAAACAAGAGCAAAAATGCAGATTAGAATGAACATAGAAAAATGGAAATCTTCACAAGTAGTGATAATGGGTCGATCCAAGGCCTTAATGTTATTTAACTCCAAAAGAAGTTAACTGCATTATGTAAAGTCTTAAACAGTCACTACACCTGGATTCCATCATGAAATATAAAAACTAAACGAGGGTGGGATACAAAAGAAAAACTTATCAGGATGAAGCATTCTTATACACTATTGTCAGATAACCCATAATTCCAAAAAGTTGTATTGTAGTCATGAAAAGACATGGTTCATGAGAAATCAATAGAAACAGCGACTGACGAAAATAACATTTGCACAGCTCTGCAGCCTGTCTGACTCTTAGAGAACATCAAGAATCAGAATCATTGTCGGACATTGATTTCCTTCTATACTTCCGACCAGGTTTCTGTAAACAGGCACTTGGATCTACTCCATTTGGTTCCTCCACTTCACTAACTTCATTGTAGACTTCTCCAACTGCAATGCTGACAGGGCAGACTGCTCGGTTTAAGGACTGCTTATTGTCATCTTCCTTGTCTTGCTTCATTGTGTTGCTATCATTTACTGCTCTCTTTTTCTTTGGTATAAAGGTCACAGACTTGGGAAGTTGAGCTGAAGCATCCTCCATCTCTGACCTTGACTCTGTATTTGAACTCTCAACCCGACTAAGGTAGTCCCTTAAGGCCTGGTTGTTGCCAGCTTCATCAACTCCACTTGTGGAATTGAAACTATATCGTGTATACTTAGAAGGATTGACCAAATAATCAGGAACCACCCCAGAAGCAGTTCGGGCCTTCTGGCGACTATTCTTTTTCTGGTCTTGAACTTTTTCTGATGATGATGCTCTAGAATGATCTAAACAATCAGGGTCAAACCTCACACGTTTTTTCGACTTGGTATTGGTTTCGGCTGTCCTCTTTAATATAGACTTTGGCTGACCACCATCTTCTGGTGATTTTACAAGCGGTTCCTTAGTTTGTGCAGCAGAATCCAGGGTGGAATTCAAGATTTGAGCTTTAGCATTATCTTCTTTGAGCCTATGTATTGCAGCCAGATGATTGGCACGCGAATCTTTATCGCGACAGTGCAATCCATTGGGAAGCAGAAGCACATTGTGAGAATTTAAATAAGAGCCATGATGGGTAACATCGTTCATATACAAATGCGCGCCAACACCTTCTGTACCCGAAGCCACTTTGTCATATTCATCTTCCTCTTCCTAAACCCAGTTGGAAACAAATTAGAAGAGCAACAGAATAAACTAAATTCAATGACTCAGTGTCCAATACAAATAGCACAAGTAAACTGTACATGAAGGGATTGAAGAAAGAAGAATAATTGAATAGTTTTAATTTCAATCATTTAGCAAATTTATATATAAAATTTTCAATAATTTTCATTGGGACCAAGCTCTAGTGAGTTTAATAAAATATGGGAAATCCATTACAGCATAAAGCACTATCTAACATTCCAGTGAATTCAATTGGATAAAAAAAATTCATGGACAAAGTGTGTAAGTGTGACAATTTTACTTCTTCTTTAGCTTCATTCTCTAAAGTCTAAAGATATTATCAAATACCTAAAAAATATGTACCTCGAAATCCAGAGTGGGGTCCAAGCCTATGGACGATCCGATTCGCCATTCATCCCCAAACGACGAAGAACAGGGCGTTTTGTCTCTGTCAGAGGCGGCGGCGTCAGTACAGCGCCTCCATTCTCTGCGCTCGACCTCGTCGTCGGTGACAGACCACGGAGAGGACGGTTGCACTCGCAGAGACAAAGAGCGCGACGAATCGAGCGATCCAAAAACCTTGTCTGCCCGGACTCTGAAGCTGTCGTCCATGGATTTTCAGGGTTTGATTGATTCTTTCTGTATAAATTTCACTAATTTGAGGCTTAATGCACCTTTGTTACTTATATAATCGGAGGCAAAGCACCGCCTTGTCAAATTTTTAATCATTTATGCTTTTCCTGGTTTATTCTGGTTTTCTTACAAAAAACCAAATTTCCTGCTTTGTTCTGGTTTGGGCCAGATACATGAGTCCATGGACTTAGTAACTTCATGTGGGCTTCTATTGCTACCCATTATCTGTTTTTTTTTTCTTTCAAAATCCCTGTTTTGCCCTAAATTAAGAAGTAAAATAAAAGAAGAAACTATTTGGTCTTATATGGTAGAAAATGGAGCCTACTCTACTATTGAATAAAAGAATTTATTTTATAAGTATGTACATTTTATGTATTTATATTTCTCATTGTGTAAGATAAATACAAGAAGTATATATTCTCGTTATATCTGTGGTACCCCTATTAATGACATGGTCTACAATACTATCCATATAAAACTACTCAATGATCATTTTTTTTAATAAGTAGGGTGTTGTCTTTATTTTATATAAGATTTTCTACACCTATACCAACCAAATTTTAAGGGTCATCTCGCATTGTCATCCAAAAAAATTGAACACATTGCCTCCTTAACTAAAAATTGTTGCAATGTAAAACTCATATCTAACACCTTAGGATATCTAAGGAGTATTTACCTCTACTGCTCTATCTATCATTGATACAGTACAATCTAATTCCTAAGTTTAAATATGATATAACATACATACGAACCACATTATTGCTTATGTTCATAGAAAGGGAGACCTAAACCACTAGCAAGAAAATTGTATCTATTCAGAGCCTTGCTTTCTCTCTCACAAAGTCACAAGGCATCAGTAAACATCAGACAATTTATTATGTTGTCTCACACTCTCACTCTGGTTATTGTTAGCATTAGTCTGTTAGTCTTATTAGTTGACTATGCCAGGTGTCATAATTCCATTGGTAGTTAGCTGTGTTAGTTACAAGATGCAGCTCAATATATAAGAGCTATTACTGTACACTATTCGATCGTTCTGGATCATTCTTTCTATAACTCCAGTACAGTACTCTCTAGGATCGTTCTGGATCATTCAGTTATAACTCCAGTACAGTACTCTCTAGGAACACTCTTGACTCTTCCATTACTTGATTTTTTTTTTTTTGGGTCTGAACTTGTTAAAGATTGGATATAATCAATTGGTTTAGGCAAGCAACAAAATAAAGATAAACAATTATCCACAAGATGCATTCTTATACGTACGCTATATATTGTCTGATAACCCCATGTATAATTTCACAAAGTTGTAGTTGTAGTCATGAGGGCGCATATAAACATGAACAAAAACAGGGTTCACAAAATCATGTGGAGCAGACGCTGTTCATAAAGATGAATGCATAGAAGGTTTAGACGTTTTTGTGACTCCATAATTCATATAAAACCGAGTTTGTGCCTTTCCACTTTGACTGGCTAATCTTGTTTCTTCAGCTTGAGTTCCAAGGCAGCCTTATAACACTCTCTAGCCTTCAGCTGATCTCCTCTGACTTCTCCTATTCCAGCTTTTGAAGGGAATCGAAGGAGGAGATGATATGTTGATGGCACTCCCCGCAGTGCTTGTATCCCTGGTCTTCCAAATATGATGTTGTATGCTGCAGGACAGTCCATCACATAGAAATCCACCATCACTGTACTGGATTTGGGCTCCTCCCCAGCTTTGACAGGGAGTGTTATTATCCCCAGAGGTTCAACACTTTCCCCAAATAAGCCGACCAACACCTTTTTAACCGGGCGATCATGGACAAGTGCTCTCTCGCTGAGCCCCATTTTCTCGAAAGCGGAAAAGAAAAGAACATTGGCAGAACTGCCACTGTCAATCAATATCCTGAACACCTTAGAGTTTGCCACAGTCATAACCACAACAAGTGCATCGTTGTGAGGGGTTTCAATTCCCTCTAAGTCCTTATCAGAAAAGGATATGAGCTCTGAATTTACTTTGCAAGAACCTTGTTCAGAGTTATACCTCACCTGTCTGTGTGAGGAAGGATTTCTCTGAGCTCCTTTTGCAAAATTTCGCCACCCTGAATTGGATGAATATACTTTACAAGAACCATTTTCAGAGTTATAATTCACCTGTCTGTGTGGAGAAGGATCTCTCCGAGCTCTTTTTGCATATCTTTGCCTGCCTGAATTAGTGTGTCCCCCATTATCATCGCAGGGCAAGCCAAATTCAATGACATAGATTTGTTCTATTTCATTTCCCTCAGCATCATCTTCTTTCAGCCCAATTTTTGCAGCCAGGAGATTGGCATGTGGATCTTTATTGCTACCAAGCAACAAATTCAGAAGCACACTGTGAGAATTTACATAAGACCCATGATGGGTAAATCCCTCCATATACAAAGGATCAGCAACACTTTGTTTCCTCGAAACCACTTTGTGATATTTATCTTCCTCTTCCTGAACCCACTTGGAAATTAACAAATAAGAGAAACAAAATAAATGTCAGCAACACAAGTAAACTAGAAAAAGAAAGAAAAATAGTTGTAACAGTTTTTTCAATCAATTAGCAAAAACAAAAGAAAATTAAAATCTCTAACATATTCTCATTAGGAAAATCTCTAGCATGTTCAATTCAATCAAATACAGAAAAGCCACTGCAACATAAATCACTAACATTCCTTTAAATTGGGTAAAAATCATTTTTTTAGTACGTAAAAAATTTCACCGACAATGTGTGTGGGTTTGACAATTGCTTCTTTGTTGGCAGCTTAGCTTAATTTTCTCATGCATTATCAAATATCTTATGAATATTGGGTACAAATCGTTTCTTTAATAATAAAACAAAAATCGTTTCTTTGATAAAAAAAAACGTTGCTTTAGTAAAAAAAGATCGTTTCTTTAGTAAAAAATTTCACGCACAATGCGTGTGGGCTTCTTCTTTAGAAGCTTAGTTTAATTTTCTAACGCATTATCACATATCTTCTAAATATTGGGTAAAAAATTCATACACAATATGTTCGGGTGTGAAATTAGCTTCTTCTTTAGCAGCAAAAGCTTAATTTTGTCATGCATTATAAAATATCTGATAAATATTAACCTCGTAATCCAAGCCTTTCGACGATTTGAATCCCCATTGGTCGCCCAGAGCATCCTGCCCTCGCCTGCGCGGCCCATCCAGAGGTTCTTGGCTCTTCACGTCGTCATCATCATCGAGACCCACTGGCTTGTCTTTGCGCTCTTTGCGAAACTTCATTCTTCGTGAAACTCCACGATCCTTGGTTGAACGACGCCCTACAGAGCGTTTTGTCCCTGTCAGAGAGTTTTGGTTCTGTATAATTTCACTCACTGGAGTCTGGAGGCTTTTTATTTTATGCATGGGATTGAGAGGTTATATAAACGGCCTTTATACTTTGTACTAGTAATTAATTTACAATGTGGGCCACATATCTGAGATTAAAGTCAGACTGAGTCTCTGAGAGTTGATCGAAACCGAGTCCCTAGGCCTATGTCCACGAACAATAGACTTGTTGGGCCCATAGACGGTGTTTTGGTAAAATCAAAATCGATTTAAAAGGAATAAAACAAAACAAAGGCCTTGCTAGAAATGAAAATTAATACGGAAAAGTGGTAGAAATTTTGGGTGTAACCACGTGTTAAATTTTTGTTATTTTTTACTGATAAGCTCTAAATCGGCACATAAAATATAAATAGAGAATCCTTATAATTTATAAGTGTCATTCATTGATTATTTTTTCCAAATAGTTACCAAATTTCTGCTGCTTTTTGTTATACATAGATTAGATTTTTCAAATAGTTGTCAAATGTCTTAATGATTGTACAGGCTCTTGGTTTAATAATATGATTGCATCTCCTGTACAAAGGATTGCTGCGGTATTTTAATGTCTTTATGATATGATTATAATTAAGTTAAATGCATATGATATATTTGCTTTTAGGTTCAGCCTGTGGATGCAGTAAGAAAACTAACAATTGCATTCATTAAAGAAGCAAGAAAATTCTATGGCACACATAGTTAATTTATTCACAAATATGCAAAAACAGTGTTCACAAAATCATATATGTGGCACATAATATGCATGCAGTTTGAGTCAAACAAAAATCATGACATTGATTAACGTAAAGATGAAATTAAGCACGTAAAAGTAATATGATCGCGACGATATATATCATTATTTCCACAAAACTAGCTAGCTAGGGGGAAACATGATTTTTGTACAACATGTTTTGTGATATATTATGGGAAACCAAATATGGCAGGAGAGAATGCGACCTCTAAAACCTTTGGTAAGGCCTAATAGTAGATGTGGGTTTTGGAGTTATGCAACGAGACTCTTCTTCGAGCCGATTCAATGAGGACAATGAGTTGATCGATACACTTTTGGTCACTAGAATTGGCTCAAAAAATATAACGGGCTTCTGAGATTTGAAATAGACATTAGATGGGCCTAACTCTTGCTCTAAATGGTCCATGAATGACAAGTGGGATTCTTAGGACCCCATAAGGCCATACTAAAGGTACTCAAACAGGACCAGTATCAAAAACTTGCACAGACAAATTCATGCCTAGCTACTAGCTACTAGCTACTAGCTAGCAGTTATGTTTATAAAAATGGATGATGTGTGACAACTACACATTCATACAAAGGCATTTATCAGGTTGTAAGTCGTTGAATGAAACAATCATACGAATACACATCAACAATCAATTAGTAATCGTTCGATGAAATCCAATGAGTCAATCAAACTGGTTATCTTTAAAGTATAGAGTTGAGCAACCAGTCCTAATAACCATTTGATGAAATCTCATGGTTAATATAACTGGTTATCTTCCTAATAGAAAGTTGAGTAGTTCAATGTTATTTTTAAATACAAACTTATACTTCAATAGCAAGATGCATTCGATTTGGTAATAGGGTTTCACTTGTTTTAAGGTGGTCAATTTGGGTTAATATAATTAACTCATACAATCTCAATAAAGATATGCAGCCACATTGAAATAGTACAGCCTGATTAAGCGGGGACTAATTGTTTAAGTTTAAAAGCAAGTTGTTGTTGATGATGATATTCATACATATATGTGAAAAAAGCAACACAATGTTTCACTTTAGTTCCTTCTTCATATGGGATGTCCCTATCTGTCGGTCCTTTATCTTTTCTTTTCCTTAGTTTTCTTGATCTCCTTTCTTTTACATATATATCTGTAATTCTTTTACTACAATTTTATTTTATGCATCGATCTTTTGCCTTTTGAGTGTACGTCCTCAGTTCTTGGTTGTCACTTAATGCATCACACGTGTTTAAATTTCAATGCTGGCTAGCAGCTCACAAATGGAAAAAGACGGATCATTTATCGATCATTGCAATATATGGTAATGTGTTATTTTTTAGCCGAACAATATTGTTGCTATAAGTTGAGTAACCAGCAATGAAATTGCTTGCAATTTTGTATGCAATAGTAATTGGATGTACCAAATTGGCAAATCTTATGCTGCGCCAAATACACAGGGAATGACATGACACTACTTTGACAATTTAATTTAAGAAAAATTTTAAATGTAAATGAAAATTACAATATTAATACGGAATATAATACAATATGCAAGAAAAATAGGATATAATGCAAGATGAGAGATTCTCTGAGATCCGCATTAAATCCACATTAATCCAATTCAAATATTGTCAAAAGTCTTGTGCAACTTTCCAAACTAGGCCTTATACATCTGTATAATTTCATCAATCATCGGTACTGCACTATGCACCATGCGTGGTACAAAAGATTCGCCTAACAATTGTGTCATATTGCACATGGTTAAAGATTCACATTTTTTGTCCAATTGTACAAGAATATGGTAAATAATTGAATTTACAACCAGTCATTATATATATATATATGTAATTAATCAAAATGCATATACATAAGCTAAATGCTATACGAAATGAGGAGCTAGCTAGCTGCATTAATTTAGAGTTTGGATATTTTATCGATAAAGTAAAGGCTTCATGCATATACATATTTTGTAGAAAGAATGCAGAAAAGAATTGTAAATGGTCAACAAGTGTACAACATATATAGGGCATAGTCGTTCGTGATCATCGAACAAAATAAAGTAAATAAAAGTACTTCCATCTCCTATCTCCATCAATCTCACTAAATCTACCAACCTCTCCCTCCTATTATTCCTATCTGAATCTGATCACATTTATATAGTCATCGCATTCTTTTACTTTTCTTTATTCTTTTTACGAAGAAAAATGCCACCCCTTGTGAAAAGCATACATAAACTATCTTTACCCGCCCAGTGCTTTTCCACATTCCTGTACAATTAGTTTTTCTATGGCTGCTTATAATTAATTATCTGCTTCAAATGGTAATTGATTGTGATGTGACCTTGATATATAGAGGAATTAATACCAGATTAATTGTGCTGGAAGTAAATAGGTGATGCCATTCCTTAATGAGATACATTTCTTAATTATCACACTGCATTAATTATAAACCAAAACAAATTAAAGGAAATTAAGCATTGACAAGCTAATTAATCTTGCTGTCTCATCTGCAGTTATATATATATATGTAGCAATGTCATACCATCATATTGTCTTTGTTTTTGTTTTTGTTTTTTTTTTTTTGGCCATGATCATATTGTCTTTGTTAAAGGTAAAAGTTTCTTCCTCGCCAGCCAGCTACAACCCTACAACCGAATAGGCTAATACTCTGGCTTAAGCTTAACCAATGCTCATGTACTACAATTTTTCCAAATAAGCTAGTCTGGTAGGTGACAATTCCCATCTTTATTAATTGGTTTGTGCAAGGTTTGGATTAGTTTTGTTGGATTAAGAGATCAGAGAGTTGTATATTATTTTTAATTTTATTTGTGCTAAGGGATACTCCCCGGTTGTAGTGATTACAACAATGACATGACCTTCTAGCATGAAATTAGTAAGCTAGAATTCACTTTTATTATTGACCGTTAATTTGATATTAGATGCTTTAAATTTTTAATAAAGCTATAAATATTTATTGAATGTCTCTACGACTTTACCTAATAGCTTAAACTTATTACAAAATAAGACCGTCTAACATGAACAATAAACAATTCATGCTAATGCCAAACTTAATAATTAAATTGTATGTATACAAGGAATGCATTTTTATTCAATGATGTGTGTGTGGTGATAGGTTTGGTTCTTAAATAATGAGATCCAAACATGACACAATTGATAAATAGATAATTGCAACACAATCAATTAAAGAAATTGAGTTAGGACTAATTAATATTTGTTGTTTTATGTTTAACTCAATATATATCGAGAATAATTTGTTTTCTTTTGAATATGTGGTTGTATATTGACTATCCATTAACATTTTAATGATCCTATTATCATAAATTATTCATCAACCATGACATAAATAATGAGAAAAGAAATCCTTTTGAAAAACCCTTTTCCAATTTCATAAATTTTTATCGACGAAAGTAAAAGCGGTAAAAGATTTTAGCAACTAGACCCACCCATACCTTCACAAATCTCTACTGTTTGCAGTGTTGCTTGAACTCTAACGTTGTACCTGAAAGGGTGGTCAGCCGGAGCATTAGTTGGAATATTTTCCATCCCATACAACAAGGACCACGCTAGTAAGTGGTCCATGGGCCACCTGACCCTAAGGCACTTGAGAAAAAATCATTTTTCTCATTTACCCTCATTTTTAGATCTGAGAAAATGAGTGATTTGGTTGTCAGATATTTTCTTATCGGTAATTGCTTGATAATAATAATTCTTAATTAATTAATCTTTGCTTGCTCTAATATTCGAAAGTACAGTGTTGTCTGTCGGGCATGGATATGGAGGGAAATTTATTTTGGGCCCCGCCCTCATGAAGTGGCTATAGCGTGCGTGACAGAAGCATCTCTCATATTGAGAGTACTATTCCCACGCGCCTCAAGTCGCAGCCATGTCGCGCCAGAGTAACCGCCTTCTATTTGCCGTTGGATTCCAAGAGCAAAATCGTCAATTCCGCAAATAAAGCAAAAAAAACATAATAATAATAATAAAGTGTCAAGCGTGTGTTAATTTTTCGCATTTACCAAAGAGACTTGTGTCTGTCTTACTGTCTTACTGTCTCTTATACAGAACATGGTTTCGACATTTTCAGGTTAATGAAAATGGACTAATCGATCCCACAAACACACTCAATTCCCAAGACTCAGTCCCATAATTCATAACACCACCACCAGCACCACCACCTCAATCCAATAGTCTAATGTTTATTATGTGCTATAAGCTAAGCTAAGCAAAGGCCCGAAGGCTCATGTAAATGTTTTCTGGCCCTTTCTTTCTTAGGGTTCCTTCACTTTCTCTCTCTCTCTCTCTCTCTCTCTCTCTCTCTCTCTCTCTCTCTCTCTCTCTCTCTCTCTCTCTCTCTCACTCTTTTTTTGGGTGGGCCAGTTGGGGGCCGTACTGCTACTTCTAGGGTTTTGAAGCTGAAATAAAATAGTAAGAAAAGGAAAAATAGAAAGAGTTTGGAGCTCAGTAGCTTTGAGTGGGGGTGAAATTTATGCAGCTGGAGCTGATATAGATGCGGTGGTAGTTGGGTTGGTGTTGGGGTTTGTTTGGAGGTGATTTCAACTTGCTTTGCTTGATTGGGTTTGGTACATAGGAGTAGAATCTGAAATGTGCAAGATCTCTCCTTTGGTGTTGATGAACGAGATTGAAGAGTTTCACTCAGCGAAGATGGAGCATTGGTGTAATGTTAATTAATCGTTGTTGTCAAGTTGAGGATAAATCGCGCTCTCAAAAATGCATTTCGCAAAGCTCGACGATTCTCCTATGTTCCGCAAGCAGGTTCTCTCTCTCTCTCTCTCTCTCTCTCTCTGTTGCTTGGATGCTTATCTTAGTTTGCATGGTTTTGTAAGCGCCTTTTGCTTCTATTCAAATGCCTGTTTGGTTGCTGAGAAATTACGGAAGAGAAACGAAAATTTGGATTCTTATAACTGGTTGGGGGCTAGGATTTGTCAGCAACGAAATGTAGCATGTGCTGGCAAGAGTTGTACATATTGGACAAATTTAGTTGCATTGGGTACATTCATCATCTGCCACATTCCTATATTTGCTGGATTTGCAACTTATGTAACTTGGATTACTAGCAACGGCTATGGGTTTGGGTTTTGAGCAAGTATGAAATGAATTGATTTTGTGTATATGTGTGTGCGAATTAAAGTTGGAAAAGTTATAGTTTGTTCCAGTATTTCTGAGTTACAAGACAACGAAACTTCTTATCAAAAAATTGATTTTCATTCTGATTGGTAATTGCTATTACTTTAATATCATTAACATGTGTATGTTTATCTATCATTCTTTCAACAATTTCGCATTCTGTAGATGGAGGAGGTAAAATTGCATTTGCATTCACTTGCAGAGTGCAGAACGATCATTCTAACATTTGAAAAGATGTGTGTGCCGATAGGGCTGGATGATGATGGTGTATGATAGTTCCCCGACTTCTTAAATATGCATATGCCCTGCTCAGAGTTAATATTACTTGAATCTTAAGAGATCAACTGTAGCAAAGTTAAATAGCTCCCCCTTCTCATTCTTATCACATTTACTTTGTGATAATTAAGATGAACTTACACTGTAATGGTTTAGTATTGAATGCAAGGAGAATGTTGTTATCTCCATTCCCATAGTTGCTTACTAGTTGTATAATACATGGGCAATGAACATTTGTTAACAGATATTTATGATGCTATCCATACTTGTGACTGTGTTCATGACAGTTACTAGTTATAAACTTTTCTGGGGTTATGTAGTCATTAATGGCTTTTTTTTTTTTTTTGGTGTGGCAGATACAATGCATGGAGGAAAGTGCTGAGTCATTGAGGGAGAGAGGTTTAAAGTTTTACAAAGGATGTCGAAAATACACGTATGTCTACATCTATGACACATCTTTTATATCTTTCCATCTACTACATTCCTGGTCTTTTTTAGCTGGATGGGATTAACCTTCGCTAAACTTGGACATTGAGTTTGTGAGGGAATTACTTACGTGCCTTTGTTTGTTTTTGCTCGCAGTGAAGGACTTGGGGAAGCATATGATGGGGACATTGCATTTGCTAGTGCCTTAGAAACTTTTGGTGGAGGGCATAATGATCCAATTAGTGTGGCTTTTGGAGGTATGCCAATCTGTCAGCATCTTTTCTTGGAAGTCATCTTACTGGTTATTTGTACAGATGCTAATTGATATATGTCCCCTTCATGTAATCAAAGAATATCAAACATTGATGATTTTCTTTTCTAGTTGCTTCATGTGGGTGCATTTTATTAAAGTTGTTGACTTAATTTCTGGGGTCACCAAGTGCACCTAAATTTTTTTCCATCCTGATCAAATTTGAATATCTAATCTTCTTATTTGACTGGAATGTGTAAGTTCTTAGCCAAAAGAAGATAAAAAAGGATCTTACAAGCAAGAATAAGTATCTTTTTGTTTTTATTAATTGCACTTCTGTCTTCTTCTTTAGGCCCTGTTATGACCAAATTTACTATCGCATTGAGAGAAATTGGAACATACAAGGAAGTTCTTCGGTCCCAGGTAATAACTTTGTTTTATTTGTAATCTACAGGTCAATTCTGTTGGTGCTAGCTAATTGCTTTCCTTATGTTATCCCAAACACAACACTTTGGCTGCAGTACCCAGAATATCAATTGAATGATACTATCTTTGAAATTTTTTTTATTAGTCGAAACACTCTTACTTTAGGCTTCCAACGAATTCCCTTTTAAAGCATTGACATCATTTCCATCTTTTAAACATTTTGCTTTTGATAGTTTTACTTAAGAAAAAGGGACCCGAGTTTGTAAATGTTATGGTTATTAGTAATACATTGTGGCTTGTGTAGTCACAGTGTCCTTTCACATATCAAATGTCTTTCATGCTCCTCTTTTTCCAGCTCTCTGTGTTGCCCTGATGGGTTAGTTGTTGATTTCATATCCTGGATAATGTCAAGTAGTTATTTTGTATGACTTATTTTCCTTTTCCCCCCTCCAGGTTGAGCATATGCTAAATGACAGATTGTTACAATTTGTAAATCTTGATTTGCATGAAGTCAAGGTTTGTGAAAATTTTCGGCATTAGACAATCTAAGTGTGTCTCTTGTTTTTGTCAATATCATCTGTGCCTTATTGTTGAATGGAGTATTGTCTTTGTACAGGAAGCGCGTAAACGTTTTGACAAGGCTAGCCTTATTTATGACCAGGTGTGTGCTTCAGATCCTAAATTAATAATTTAACCTGGCATGTGATAGATTTTGCAGCTATATTGACTCATTGAGATTAATGAAACCTTATGAAATTAATTAAGAGTATTGCATACTTGTTTGATACTTATGTTATATTACTGCAGGCTCGTGAGAAATTTCTCTCACTGAGGAAAGGCACAAAGAGTGATGTAGCCACCAGTCTAGAGGAGGTACTATGCAGTGCTATTTCCTTTTCAATCTGTGTTCATAGCTTTAGTATTGGAAATTCACATTTCTTTAAATTCTAATATGGCTAAGAGATATTCCAGGAGCTTCATAATGCAAGGTCTACATTTGAGAAAGCCCGTTTCAATCTGGTAAGCATGTCTTTCCTGTCCTCTTGTAAATCAATGGTTCCATGGGATTGAGACCTTGGCTTTATGTACCTTTTTATTTGCAGGTGACTGCTCTTTCCAATGTTGAAGCAAAAAAGAGGTTTGAATTTCTGGAAGCGGTCAGTGGGACAATGGATGCACATCTTCGTTACTTCAAACAGGTGGGTTGAAAGGCAGTTTTTCTGTTCTTTGCACATGCCTTATCACTTGTATTCTGACCTCAAGCCTTTGTCATGTGTAGGGTTATGAGTTGTTGCATCAAATGGAGCCATATATTAATCAGGTTTGTATATATGTGCATGTTAGTAGATATTTAAGTCAAATGTAAATCAGGTTGGGGGTTCTTATATTCTTATCTCTTCTATTCTGTTTGTAATGAGAATCATTGAAAATTATGCCTCTTATTATTCCACAGGTATTGACTTATGCTCAACAGTCAAGAGAAAGATCCAACTATGAACAGGCAGCTCTTAGCGAGAGGATGCAAGAATACAAAAGACAGGTCGATCGAGAGAGTAGGTGGTCTTCCAATGGTTCTAATGGGTCCCCTAATGGAGATGGGATACAAGCCATTGGTAGAAGTTCACATAAAATGATAGAGGCCGTTATGCAATCTGCTGCAAAGGGAAAGGTTTCTGAAAGCTTCAATTTTTTTCCTAATTAGTGCTTGTAATTTATTGACATGATCTATTTTCCCCTCGTTGCATTTTGATGTTATAGTTGTTTTTGTTTTATGTCTATATTTAATACTATAGGCAACATTTAACAGTAAGCAATAATCAGGTTCAAACCATTAGGCAAGGCTATCTTTCAAAACGTTCCTCAAACTTGAGGGGTGACTGGAAAAGAAGGTTTTTTGTTCTTGATAGCCGAGGAATGCTCTATTACTATCGGAAACAATGCAGCAAATCATCTGTGAGTAATTTGTCAAGAAATAAGTTTGGATGCCCAAGGCTTGAAGTTTGTCCTGGGCTTGATGTTAACATCAAATTTTTGTTCTTGTGTTTGTCTTTTACTTTTAGGGATCTGGTAGTCAACTTTCTGGTCAGAGGAATAGTTCTGAGCTTGGTTCTGGACTTCTGAGTCGGTGGCTTTCTTCTCATTATCATGGTGGAGTGCATGATGAGAAATCTGTTGCTCATCACACAGTGAATCTGCTTACATCAACAATCAAAGTTGATGCTGACCAGTCCGATCTGAGGTTTTGTTTCAGGATCATTTCACCAACCAAGAATTATACTTTGCAGGTTCGATTCAGTGTAGCTGGCGCTTTTGAGCTTAGGTTTAATTATATGTATTTATATAGTTTCTGAGCGTGTTTTTTTTTGTTTTGCTTTTGTGATTCTGCCTATACGGTGAATGATTGATGGTTATTGTTATATAATAGTTCATGCGATGATATTTATTTATGCTTGTCAGTGCAGGCAGAGAGTGCACTTGATCAAATGGATTGGATTGAAAAGATAACAGGGGTTATTGCTTCATTACTTAGCTCTCAGGCTCCTGAGAGGGTAATTATTATGAATTTTTGCATGATTATGTGACGATTTATTTTCATAGTAGCTTTGATGATTTTGGTCCGATGCATTTCAGTTTCTGCCTGCTAGTCCCATGGGAAGCCATCGGCGATCTGCCAGTGAGAGTAGTTCATTTGGGAGTTCTGATTTTGATCACACTGCAGTAGAAGAACTTGCATCTGAGAGGAGCCTTACTACTGCAAATCATGAACGGCCATTGAGAAGTTCGCAACAGCAACGGTCTTCTTTAAAAAGTGAGAAGCCAATTGACACGCTACGGCGAGTATGTGGGAATGATAAGTGTGCTGATTGTGGTGCCCCTGAGCCAGATTGGGCATCATTAAATCTTGGTGTTCTTGTTTGCATCGAATGTTCTGGTGTTCATCGTAATCTTGGTGTACATATCTCAAAGGTTAACCATATGATTTCCTTTCTTGGTCTTTTTAACATGTTACAACTGTGAGCCATGGAATCTTTAAACAAATTGTTGTGCTGGCATGCCTATCAAATAGCTAATTATATTTTGTCTGTTCTTGATTGCTCAACTCTTGTACACACACAATCTCAACTATTTGTCGTGTAGGAGTGAAAAAGAACCTTCCTCGTATCATTCCCAGTAATGTGCTTTCATTTTTAAATAATAATAATAATAAGAACATTTTAAGATATTTTCATCTATGAAATGACTCAAGAATTAAGAGAACATGGAATGTGTAAGCTGTCCACTGGTATGTTGAAATATTTTCGTGGCATTTTATTTCCTTTAACCATGATTTGTAACTACAATTACAGGAAATTCAATATAATGATGACTTAGTAAAGTAAAAACTGTGATATGCTAGAAATAATTAAATTTTGTTTTGGTGAGATGTACTTGCATACTTGTATATGTAATCACCTGATTAGAATTTTTTTGTTTACAACTGGGTCAAGTGTCCATGGTAATGATTTGTGTACTGGTTCTATCAAAAATTAATGTATGTGCTGGTTGCTCATTCCTGAAATTTTGTTCTTGGTGACTGTTGCTGCAGGTAAGGTCTCTTACACTGGACGTCAAAGCATGGGAGCCTTCTGTTATAAATTTGTTTCAGTCTTTGGGTAATACCTTTGCCAACTCTGTCTGGGAGGAACTTTTGCAATCAAGAAGTGCCTTTCAGGTTGATCTTATATCCACAGGGTAGGGATTCTCTGTTACAATTCTTATGAGTAATATATATAATTCTTCTTTACTTGACTGTTGTGAGCATTGACTTATGTTCTTCTGGTGAAGGTCATACAAGTCCGATAAAAAGCAGCTAGTTTTTATCAGCAAACCCAGTCAGTCTGATCCCATATCAGTGAAGGAGAAATTTATTCATGCAAAGGTATGTATAGCTAACTGATTGACCATGCTACCTGCTAAGTTGAAAATTTTCAGTCCGCTTTAGAATTTGAAGTAAATGGGTGCTTTGTTTGATCATAGTATGCAGACAAGCTTTTTGTTCGGAAGCCAAAAGATGGACAATATACTCATTTAGTGGCACAACAAATTTGGGAGGGTGTTCGAGCTAATGACAAGAAAGCTGTATATCGTCACATTGTTAATTCTGAACCAGATGTGAATGCAGTATATGAGCAAGCATCATGTGGCTCTTCCTTAACCCTTGCCAAAGTAATGCTGATGCATGAGCAGACTGGCCATGACCAAAGCTCTAGCTGCATAGCTGGGGATTCATTGGACAGGTCCTCTCCTAGCTCTTCAAACTTGAGCGGTACAAGTGAAGGCCAGGCCATGGAGGATCTAGATGGGTGCACCCTTCTTCACCTTGCTTGTGAAACAGCAGACATTGGCATGCTTGAACTCCTCCTACAGTACGGAGCAAGTATAAATGCGACTGATTCAAGAGGTCAAACACCACTGGATCGTTGTATTCTCAGAGGCCGACACTCATTTGCAAAATTGCTTCTTACGAGGTGACTATCATCTCATGGTTAGATTTGCAGATTTTAAAAACAGAGTTATTGCATTTTTCCCAATTTTGTGCATATTTTCCTGGGTCTAAATGTTTGTAATTGAACTAGTCGTCAATTTTCTTGTAAATGCTGTGTTTTTGCCTCTGTTTTATGATTCCCTACTGAAGGATTCCACTTCATCTGCAGGGGAGCTGATCCAAGAGCATTAAATGGGGAAGGTAAAACCCCTCTAGAGCTGGCAGTGGAGTCAAACTGTGATGATAATGAGGTCCTTGCTATATTAACGGACTCCAATGGATAAAACTCTGAAATTAGCAACCACCGGGCAAATCTACATAGATGCTGGATAATCTTAATTAAAAGAAACAAAGGTATTGCATTTGTAAAATTATAGTTCATAAATTTGAGAGATGGTTATCCTTTGAATGAAATGTCACAAAGTGTTTGTGGGTTTCAAGAGTGGTAGGATGGCATGCCTGCCCCTTGGGGGCATCGCTGCAAAATGTCGTCCAAGGTTGTAATTTAAAATGGTTCCCGTGGTCTTTAGCCATTTAGCTTTCAGCCAAGCGGCTCTGTAATGTGTTTCTTTTGTTTATTCAGTTTTCTTCTTAGGTGAAGCTAGCTGTGAGGATTTAGTCCTAGGCATTGTGTATTTGTACATTATTTCATTTAGTGAAGCTTTTTGTGGTTGTCACTGTTTGAATGCACAATTTTTTTCACTCTGTTATTCATAGGTTCAGGGTTTCTGAAGGGGGAAAGAGAGAGGGGGGATCATGGAAGTAAATACATAGAAGTTTCGGCTACATTGCTACTCGTTTGGGGGAATTTTTTTTTTTTGGGTTTTCTAGAAGGAAAAAGTTTTGAGGGGAAATTATTTAATGATTTGATGTTTTCCAGTTTCCATTGTAAAGATATTTATGAAACGGTATGAGGACAAAAAAGAACGTTGAAACGGTGAAGCAACACAACTCTCGTGGGTATTTTTAGACATTGCATTAACTTGAAATATACAAAATTGTATAAGTTAAATGTTTTCTTTTTCTTTTTTCAAAATTTATATAAAGAAAGTTGCACAAGGCAATCAATGATGCAGATCTTCACTCAACAAATTTGATCCACGTCAGACTAAGCTACAAAATTTTGAAATGAAATGTCTGCACTGACATTTCTGAAGGTCAAGCTGTGCCTGTGAACTGTGATGTTACGTGTTCTTGGCTTATCAGTTAAATGTAGCGAACTATCAACGTAGCAGATAGGCAAGTTGGTATGCCTCCCTGCAAGTCAAACGGTACTCAATTTAGTATAAAAGTTAGGCAAGTGATAGTGCTCGCTCAACTTCTATGAATAATGCTTTGTTGATTTATGAACCAAAAGATGATTAAAAAGACTTTTGCAATTTGCATGCTCTTTAATCATAAACAAATGTTTTCCCAGTTCATTTTTCAACAAATGTTTGGTAACTTTCACAATTGGTTTAGACTGTTTAGTGACTGAACGGGAGCTCATAGTTTTAGACTTTAATGATAGAAAATATTTATTTATTTTAATACCTAAAATTAAAATTCCTCTTTTTTTACTTTTAGTTATCGAGGTGAAAAACCCTTCAATCTCATGTTGGGCCTGAAAAGGCAGGCCCACACGTGCACGCGTGTTGGTCTTTCGCTCGTCCCGAGAGCTTATGATGGTTAGAAACTAGAAAGCGGAAACCAAACCAACGATGAACGACCCCAGCAAACGTGTAAAAGATATTCCATTTCCAGCCCACAAAAAAAAATTCATTCCAAATAAAAATTTAATTAATTTAATAACACCACGTCATCACTCATCACCAAAGCGAAAAACAGAAACACACTTTGCTACTCGGCATTCGGTAATCCTGTAATCCCCATCCATTTCTTTAATCAGAATAAATTCCCGTCGTGGTTGTCGCTCAACGGTCGCAAATTTTCCCCAACTGAACCAACGGCGGAGATCTATTTGGTGTTTGTCTCACACAGTTCGATGTCTCGCTTTCGGCCTCGTGATGGCGATGCAGTGCCAGCATGGCGCATGGGCCCCACTGAGAGGACGGGCTTACTAGTCCGAAAGGCGGGAAGCCCAGTTTTGTCCTCCGCATTTCTCATGAGAGAGAAAAAAGCAAAGAGCCAGAGGAAGTGTGTGTAGCTCTGAGAGAGAGAGAGAGAGGGAGAGAGAGAGAGAGCTAGGGATTTTTCTCTGTATTTCGAAATTTCAAGGGACAATAATAATAGTGGGTAGGACGAGTACTGGGTTTGTGTATTGTTGTGGGTTGCGAAGAAAAGGACTCGGTTTGTGCATATGTGATATTGTGTGTCTTGACTTTGAATCTGCAAGTTTTGGAAATTGCTCATTTTTTTTGTTTCTTGTCATTTTTGGCAAGCATTTTGGGTCCTGTTCTCTGCTAGCGGGTAATGGTTTTGGTAAGGAGTGCGATACAAGGAGTGTTAGATGAGGGGTTCGAAGAAGAAAGATGCCAATCGGTGACGAAATGATTCTTTGCGTCTTATTCCTTCACATTTTTCTGTCAAAAAATTCGATTTTTATCTGATATTATCTCCTCTTTCATGCCCCTTGAAGCTTCTTCTCTCATGGGTTCTCTCCGCACTTTCCCGCAATATTCCAAGCATTTCTGGATTGAGTTGCATTTTCTGCGTCTCCAATCTCCATGGAGGCTAAAGCCTTAAGAAAACAAAAAAAGGTTTAAGCTTTTGACGCCAAAGCAGCTCCTCTGAGTATGTTTGGCTAGATACTCAAGAAAAAATTCGAGCTTTAAGATTGGTTTTGTTCATTTTCATCTGGGTTATATAGTTTGAAGCTCTTGCTACATTAGAAGAACCCCAATTCGCTACAAGTGGGTTTTAGTCTAATTTTTCTGGGCCTTTGCTTTGCTCACTGTCTTGCTTTTGAGATTTTTGGCTTTCTGCTCCAATGGGTAGAAGAAAATGTACCTCAAAATTGAACAGTTGGACTACAAGGCTTCTCCTTTTGCTATTCATACTCTGCTCTCGCCAAGATACTGCACAGTGCCAAGAAACTGAGCCTCCATCGCCGTCAAAGCAGCCCCACTTCAAGAATGAGCTTCATAGAATCATTATCAGCGCTGTGTTGGGAGTACTGACCGGACTCATTTGTGCCCTTCTCTCTGCATGTTTACTCCGCTGCTTTATTCGCTACATTCGAAGAACCCCAATTCTCAAAGGCCCTGTCATATTTTCCCCGAAAATCGCTCCCAAGACGCTCCAATTGGCATTAGCTACTGAGAACCAGTTGCTAGGGTCAAGCCCCAATGGCAAGTACTACAGGACTGTTCTTGATAATGGGCTCATCATTGCAGTCAAGCAGCTCGAACCCTTTTCCGAGTGTGGCTCGCCGGAGGCTCAGAGCAGGTCGGCGAAGAGACGGGTGCAACAGGAGTTGGAAGTGCTTGCTGGGCTGAGACATAGGCATTTGATGAGCTTGCGGGCTTATGTTCGCGAGCACGATAGGTTCTCTTTGGTTTATGATTTTGTGCCCAATGGGAGTCTGGAGGATGCTATGAATAGAGTGAGAGAAAACCAGGTGCAGCTTGGTTGGGAAGTTCGGCTTCGGATTGCAGTTGGGGTGATTAAGGGGCTTCAGTATCTTCATGCATACGTCCCTCAGATTCTGCACTACAACTTAAAGCCTACAAATGTTATGTTGGATGCAGAGTTTGAACCAAGGTTGGGAGATTATGGGTTGACTAAGCTTACTCCTTATTTGGATGGAGCAATATCTGGCTACAGTGCTCCAGAGTGTTTCCAGAATGGCAGGTATACCCATCAAACTTTGATATATCCAAAATTGATAATTTTTCCTCTTCTACAATTGCTATAAAGTTTTATTGAGCAATATCTAGTTCCTTCCACTTTCCTTGAGTTTAGAATAGTTAGCAGGAGTTTGGTATTCCACATCCCAAAATGTTGATATGGGGTTGTAGTTTGGGGCAGGATTGGAGAAGGCTTGTTACTTATCGATTTTGATTTATTTATTTATTTATCTTCTTCTCTTCCAAATTCCCCATTCTCCTGCACATATGCGTGGCTTTTGTGCAGGCTCACCTGGATACAGGACGATGTGTGTTCTGAGGGTGGGGTTGGAGTCCCACTCCCTTTGTTGCACTTTCTCTCCTGCAAACTTCGAGGGCATGATGCTCTCTTCCAATACTCTTTTACTCAATGTAGCATTAGGATTCTTATAATCTTTATTTTACTATGTATGGAATTCTGAAAATTACCTTGGCGTTGGACTTTACAATGAAATTCTTATAATTTGTTAAGATTTAAGACTCAATGATGGTTTTCTGTTTTTGTTTGTCTTAAATTTGGTGATATGGGGTTTTATTTGTAGCGGTTGTGTTCTATGAGAATCATAACTGTATTACATCATTAGTAGAAATGCCGACCTACTAGCTTGTAGTGTCGAAATAAAAAAGAAAAACTCCCTCTAGAAAGGAAGGTTTACCCATTAAAAGGGGAATGGAAAAGACAAGTAATGTTGGAGATAGTCTCTTTCTCTCCATTGAAGAGAGGTATGTTCATTTACTAAAGGCAGTATACTGAATTTGAACAGGTACACTGATAAGAGCGACATTTTCAGTTTTGGGATGATATTGGGTGTTCTATTAACTGGTAGAGACCCAACTGACCCCTTCTTTGGGGAAGCAGCTAGTGGTGGAAGTTTAGGACGGTGGTTGCGGCACTTGCAGCATGCAGGGGAGGCCCGGGAAGCATTAGATAAGAGTATTATAGGGGAAGAAGGGGAGGAAGATGAGATGTTGATGGCAGTGAGAATTGCTGTTGTATGCCTATCAGATTTGCCAGCAGAGAGACCCTCAAGTGATGAACTTGTTCACATGCTAACCCAACTGCACAGTTTTTGAAGCAAATGTAAGTATTCACTGAAACTTGTATTTCTGTAGATCTTGGGGAGCTAGACTTCAGAAATGTTTGCTTTCAGGTTTTGGTCTGCAATCTGCAATCTGCACATTTCTTTTAAAATTGTAATATGCATGTATATTGACTGTGAGTGAAAGAAGCTGGAAGTCAAGGAAATTTCTAACTTTGGAGTGAGAATGACCAGATAACTATGTGGGACGCATCTCTATTATTGTGTTTTTCACCCCCTAATGATGGTAGGGTTTAGTTGGCAGTCTTTTTCAGGGCAAAACTTTTCTGAAATCACGGGCCCTTTTCTCCTGAAATTTGACAAGTCTCAACTACATTCAGTGTAAATGTGCAAAGGTCTAAAGCGTAGAATGAGCCTTCATATTTTGTAATGCTTCAGTGTTCCTGTATTAGGCATGGACTCAAATTCTAAGATACATCCAACAAACTGAACAAGCAGCATACATATGAAACAAAATTAATAGTTCATAAAGGATCCGGTAGCAAAATGATTATCACAGTTATTTGCCCCTGCTTATGAGTTATGGCATTGATAATTAAGTTTCAAGTGTCTCTGTCTACTTTCTTGCTGTGATCCCCATGATTCTATTCTGGTTTCTGGAAGAAGTAAAAGCTAGTAATTATTTAGTTTGTTTTGCCTAAAGTGTGTGACAAAATGTATCCACATGCGATGTACATGCATAGGAAGCAGGAAAAGACTGGAAAAAGCATGTGGTGGGGGTAATGACTAATGAGAAACCTTGGCAGCTCATGCATCTGGGGCCAAAATTAGCATGCTTGGCTTGAAAAAAAGAGGGTTAAAAAACAATGACGGATCCATAAAAAAAGAATCAGTTAACCACCCCTTCCAGCTGCGAATGTCATAATGCCATGTGTTGGTGGTGTGAGTGTGACTGGTGTCCCGGGCCTCTTATCAATCTTGATGGACCTTGCCAATCTCATCATCTACACATCTTAGAATGAAAGTATGAAACTAACTCTAGTAGTTAAAGAACAAAATTAAACATTTTTATTTAGGAAAATGAACAATTTAGTCTCAACCTAGTTTTAGTCGTTTGAGTGTTCTAGGTCTTTATACTATTAATTTTCCTTTCTTTATAGTTAAATTATGTTCACAATAAAGGACATTAAAAAATTTGTCAAAAAAGGGGAAATTGGGAGAATGTCCTCTTTTTGATAAAAAAAAAAAAAAAAAAATTAAGACAAATGTCAGATGAGGTGTGCTGAAGATGTTAAGTCAGGGCCATCTAATTGAAAATAATATCTTACTACATTGACTTGATTGGAAGAATTTTCGTCTTAACTAATTAATGGATTTTTTTTTCACGGGAATATCTTATAATTATATGCTAGGAATCCATCCAAAAAAACAAATAGGAGTTGCCGCGTTGGCTTCAGTTCACCACCAGATTCTTAGTCTAGCAGAAGATTAACATCTTATCCTGTCTCAAAAAATCTTGGCACCTTATCCATCCAAGTCACTGTGTGAAGCTCATATATATTCTGCCACTGTGAACTTGGAACCCAGACCCTCTTGATCCCTCCAAAAACCAACTTCTCGGAATACAAGCCATCAAAATGCAGGCCACTCTACATCTCGCACAACCATCAGCCCTTGCTCTTGTAACACCCACCACCACCACCACCACCAAGTCCCTGGCTTTGCCATGCAGGTCCATTCCAAGGCTACAATCATCCAGGTGTCCCCCAATCAAGGTCACCAGTACCTCATCATCCGACCCTTCAACAGTTGATTACACCTCCATGACTTCGTAAGTAGTCAATTCAGCAATATATCTTCTTTTTGGTCTTTTCTGAAGCATGTATTGAGTGGCTAATTGTGAAAATTTTACAGTGTTTTTCCAGCAGAGGCTTGTGACACAATCGGAGGAGAGGCTTGTGATGCTGAAATGTATCCTGAAGTGAAGCTGAAACTTGAAAGCAGGAATAGCAGCACAGCCAGGACTGGTTCAGAGCAGCTGGATAGAGATTATTTAGAGTACGACAATCCCAAAACGTAAGATCACAGTAACAGTGTTGAAGTGACATCTTTGATTAGTTTGAGATCTAATTCTTGAGCAGAATAAAAGGAAATATGGGGGTATTCTGTGTTTTCTTTCATGGTAGATGAATATGTTTTATTGATTATTGATGCAGGGTCTTTCCTGGAGAGGCTTGTGATGATCTTGGAGGAGAATTTTGCGAGCCTGAGTATCAGACAGGGGTATACTAGACCATCCCAGAGCCTCTGTTGACTTTAATTATCTTGTGAATAATTACTACTTGGAAGTGTACTTGACTACGTTCTTGAATAATAATGCACTTAAGCTTGTAATAGCCCACTTGGGAAATTCTAGTTTCATTGTCTGGATTTAAGTTGCTAGTATTCAATATTGAAATACTAAAGAATCAGGGATACCCCCGACGATCCTAGAACCGGATAATTTATGAATCAGAATTTGCAAGACACTGGTTTCTAGAACTTGAAATACTGATTTGATCATGTTTCAGAGAATGCACATCACAGAGTTTTAAGGATTTCTACAGAACTCGTAGTGAGAAAGGACAATGAAACAGAATATTACACTGACATTGTGTAGGCATCAAATGTCATGGAGCTTCGAGTAATTTTGGTTCACTAGCTTCAGTGATCTCCTCCAAAAACAGATATTGGAGAGCTATGGAGTACTTAGCAGTCTTTGTTCTCCCTGAGCTGCCACTCCCTGAATAGCTGCTATAGTTTTTTAGAATAAACGATCCAGAGCCATCGCCTTCAACACACATACACACAGAATTATAATATGTTGCAAGGATCGAAGGCAAGAGAGTTAGAGACCATCTTTATAATGTATAACCATCCCATTGCTAAACTAACCTTTAATTGTAAAAAAGGTTGTAACCCATCTTTTGTAGATGAAGAGCAATCGTGGGGAGTCTCCATGGTGTGTATCCGATAACAGAAGCTTGCAAGGCCTTGTTTCACTACCATTGAAATTAAAGCATGTAATACTACTTTGTTTACTTAGTAACGGATCAAATTAATTCGCTAATTACAAGCAATAAACTCGGGTTACTCACTTTGCATGAATCATGGCATTGTAACATAAAGCTAGTGTCCGAACCATTGCCAAGTCTCTTCCACGTGGGTTACCGTATCTTTCTTGGCAGCTCCTTCAATGGAAATTGAGTGTGAATTAAAATAAAGACAAAAAGAAAATCAGATTATGTCCATGAGATGTGGCACAATACAAGAAATGAAAAAAGGAAATACCTTTCGTCAAAGAAATCTCCAAAATCATCAATAACAACTGCCACAGGAAATGTGTCGTGCAGGTGATATGCAGCAAAGTACTTTTTAATCCCTTCATCATCATCCACATACCTATACATAATAGTACTTGTCAAAAACTCCATGCATGCATCACCATTGTTCATTGTTGAAGTGTTATCAAGAAAGTTTCAAAGGGTCACTCACTTACTTCATTTGTATGCGCTGAAAGGTCTCAGAGGATGAATCAACGCCCTGAAAAATTTGAACACACAACAACTTGGTATCAATATTATGCATTTCAAAAATGAATAAAAGGAAAATGAAAAAGAGAAGAGGTCCGTACCAGGGAAAGATAAGGGGGTTTGGCCTCTAACCTTCGGCGGTTGCAAATGAACATCACATGACCATGGCCATGGTGGGTTTCCTCCATGGCGGAGTTGAATGCGAATTGGAACAGTAAGGAGGTTTTTCCGCTGGCAAAAAGATATATAGACAAAAGCAATTAGAGAAGAGAAAAAGAGAGAGAATGAGAGTTGAATAATGAATACCAGGAAGGAGGGCCAGAGAGAAGCATGATGTGGTGGGATTGGGATTGGTTGCTTAGTTGGAGGTCCATTTGCCTCACTGAGAAGAACCTCTGCACCATGGTTAAGCACTTGAGCTCAAGGCTGAAGCTACAATATTCTCAACCAACAGATGGGGAATTTATAGTCGGTCCAGAACTCGGGCCCTACAGAAGCCTATATTTGTTTTCCTGGGCCTGGAAAATATTGAGCCCAAATAAGTGGGAAAGGGTAATAGACAAATAAACAAAATTCAAAGCAAAACCACATCTAAGTGATCAAAACTAGCAAAGAACAACATACATAATAGGGAAAGAGAAATTAATGGCGGTTGATGCTATATATTGGGCTTGAGATCCAGTTTGGCTATGCCTGCTATCAATGGCAAATTTAGCTTACAACAACATGAAGATATGTACTGTACCAACTTTCATTTTTCTGACCAGCTAATTCATCTAAAATAATGCAAGGAGCAAATTACAGTGTCAATCAAACAGCCACAACTTATATTTTTGGTTTTGTCCAATCCTTACCCACCCTCCAAACGAGGCCTTGTTGATCATTGACCGATAGCCAGGACATTGTTAATATTGCCTGCTTTTGTTGCCACTGTCATGTACACCGACATTGAATTCGAATCTCAATTGAAAACCACCAAAATTTCGGTTCAGAAGAAGATCAAAACTTGAATCACACTTCACCTGCAAGGCCATAGGAGAGACCTTTATTTTGTGCTATATAAATGGATGTGGATAAGGTTAGAGGTCCACCTTACTCTATTAGGAGGCGCTATGGTTCGCAAAAATTTCAGAAATTGTCACTCATCCTTAGGTACAATTTAGGTACATGGATGTGGCAATATAGCTGGTCCAGTATACAATTTAGGCTGTACAGTCTTTAGGTTTGTAAATCTCAAGGAGGAAGGAGGGGTGTGAATGGGATGAAGAGTTTTTACTTTTAAAATCATAATTTCAAACCTATCTTTCACAGTAAAGGCAGTCTCCTCATGTTCTCACTTCGCTACTTGATCAAAACAAGAATACAGATTATTTTGCATAAAGTATATATATTCTACATAGCTTAGAACGTTCAGTTTTGGATTCATTTAAGCTAATAGGACAAGGAAATCGAAACACAAGTTTTCAAGGAATTCAAATGGAGATCACTCATAAGTTGGTAACTGCTGTTATTAAGATTAAGGACCTAAATCAGCCAAGAAGAAAATTATGTTCATAAGATTACACTGGATCATAATCATCAAATTTCTACTGGCAATAGCGAAGCTGACCCATTCTCAAATCCACATTCCAGTACTAGCTTAGACAGGTCACCGCTCTCAAAAAAGGCATGGTGAAGGGCCTTGACGCATTTTTCAGCCTCACTATCATTTACTATCAATGAGATATTTACCTGGTTTATAACAAATCAATTATTAGACAGCAAGAAAAAGAATGAATGAGTGGAATAGTATGAGTTATGACAAAGAGACCTTAGATGCCCCTTGTGAGATCATTTGGACATTGACTTGATTGGTTCGAAGAACATGAAATGCCTGTGAGAAAGGAAGCCAACTATATGAGATAAGAAAGAAGAAGAAATGAATACGACAATGAAAGAAAACATCTCTTCAGGATAGATTCTAGAAACATTGTAGAGGGTAATACTACACCTTCTCTAGTATCAATGAAGAATACTGAACATTCCCTATCAGTGAGATGATTGATCTATGTTGCAGAAGATTGACAAATGCAATTTTTTCAAGTTCTTCCTCCATGTTGTCAAGTTCCTGTTACATATGGCACCAATTCATATGCATTTACAAAGAGCCCCTATGGCTATTTTCCTTCTCTCTTTTTTTTTTTCTTTCCATTTTTCAGGGAAGGGGGGGGGAGTGAGGGTGGGGTTACAAGCTGAACACAAAAACTGCTATTGTTCCACATTCAAAACACAATCATTGTAGTTCATCCAAGAACACCCAAGCAAGTGAGAAAGGAAAAGAAGAGGAAGAAGTAAGAGAAAGGGAAAGAAAGAGGGGCTGAGGAATTGAAAAAGAGTGTATTTCTTTATTGAAAAAACATACAAGATTACTTGCATAATATGCAAATGGGGCAGGGCACAGGTTCGGGGATTCGTTTTTAATCCCTGTCCCCATTTTCTGTGAGGAATCCCCCTCTGGGGCAGGCCAGATCCCCATCAATCAGGGACTCAGGTCTAAATTCTCATCCCCTACCTAGAAATTGTGGTCCAGACAACTCTTTCAACTAGAGATGGATCAGAGTTCGCTCGTAACAAACATGAATTACAAGTAAGCACAATGAGTAAAACATAAACAAGGAACATAAGATCGTATGCTTGCCTGCTGAATTAATTCTCTACTCCAAAATTTTGATGGATCCAAGGTCAAAGATAAACTGACTTCACTTGTCGCAACAACATCCACAGATATGCCCAAATCTTCAAAGGTTGAGAACACCTAATCGATGATCCCACCAAAGGGGTTACAAAGGCAGAAAAAGCAGTATAGGCAGCAAGTGGAAAAGCAAAACCACGACAACAAAGAGTCTCTCACCTTTGCAAGGAAACCAACTTGACCAAGCATGCGTGTACTCACAATATCCAACAAGGTGATGTTTTGCTTCAGAACTATGCTGGTTAGAACAGCCTAAAATTGATATTGAAAGGATAGGTTGGGACTGGTCAAATTCTTAGACACACTTCAATTCTCAAGAAAAAAGATTAAGCTGCTACAGACCTTGCTCATATCTCTTGTTTTAGTGATGAGGGTACCAGGAGCTTTAGGGTTATAAGAGTTCTTGACTCGAACAGGAATTTCGCCATCTCTAGCTGGTCTCATGGATTGTGGATGTAAAACCTGCCCAGTTGTCAGTTTAATTATATTTCACTTTCTATATACGAGCTCTGTTTTCACTACCAATGCTAAATGTATAGTTCTCATCAAAACTCCATCTATATTTGATCAAACAAATTACTAGATGGATGCTTTGTCTCCAATAAAAAAAAAAAAAAAAAAGCATAGAAAAAATGAATTGGTCCTGACTGATGCAATGTTCATCATCCGAATGAAAATAAGCTTTTGTAGCAGTCTTAGTGAACAAACTTAGTCCACAGCACTTCATGGATGGGAGTCCAAAGCCTAGTCAAAATGTGGTCTAGTTTATATCCATCTTTAAATATTTAAAGAAAAAAAAAAAAAAACTCTGCAGTATTTTACCCTTCATTAGGTTTCCTCTCTGTCTAGCATAGTTTCTCTCATGAACACATACTGCAGATAATATGTTAAGACTGCAATATATCAACCAACTGATTGAGTTCTTCAAATATAATGTAATATCTAAACTGCAAGAAGAAACAGAAATCTAACCTGAGCACCAAAATATGCAAGCTCAGCTGCCTCATCGAAAGTCAAATATGGAACAGGTTCTGCACCAGGACATATGCTAGGATCGCAGGTCAAAACACCATCAACATCCTTCCACACCTGCTAAAACTTTCAAATTAGCTTCTATAATGTTTGTCCAATAAATTCACAAAGAAGATTAGCATACAGTTCCTACTAATAAGAAAAAGACATGCACGAATCTCCAAAAATTGCTCGTCAGGTTAGCTACATCCATAAAATAACAGACAACAATTCAGCATAAACATGAGTGGTATTCGCATGCACATAAGTCCCTAGTGGTACATGCATCCAGGGTGCAATCTCACCTGAACTTCTCGCAAGCCTAGGGCTTTACCAATGGTTGTGGCTGTCAAATCACTACCCCCCCTACCCAGGGTAGTAATTGCACAAGATTTCCAGCCCTACAATCAATAAAACACATGTAATGTTTGAAAGCCCGGCTAATAAATGTTAAATCAGTAGAACAACTGGAATTGCAGGTAGCCAACAGCTAGCAACGAGAAAGACCTTTCCAAGAAAGCCAGTAACAACAGGAATTGCAGGATCACTAATCCAGTCATCATTCAGTCTCTTAGCAATAGCTGGGTAAGTTGCTTCCAAGATATCAGCATTGGTGAAGTCATCTGTCGTTATGAAACCAATGTCAAATGCATCATACTGCAATACATTATACAGCAACCATCATCAAAAAAGATCTTAAGCGGCTACTAAAAAGGAGAGTAGAGAGTTATACTGGATATCTACCAAAAGAACATGAAACATAACAAAAATGCAATTGAGGGAAAAAAAATGTCAAAAACATATTTGCTTAACATGGGTATACATACTTGGTGCGACTTAACACCCATTTTATTCAGATAAGCTGCAAAGATTCTAGTGGACATGCACTCTCCAAATGAAACTAGATAGTCTCTTGTGCGGAGAGTTAACTCTTTCATCATAGCTATTCCCTTCAGCAGCTGCTCAAGTTCTTCTAAGTGTGCTGCAAAATGTATCAGAAAAAAAGCAAGCGCCCAAAATTTCTAATTAACAGCTGATCCTTCACCTAATTATTAAGAAAAAATATATATATATTCCATCCCTTCACTTAAAAACTGCTTACCCGAAACAACAGAGACATCAACTCCAAGTTCAGAAACAGTCCTGGTAATATGTAATCACGCAGCTTCTTTAGCACAGCTCTAAGACTCAATTGAAAAGGAAAAACATGAGCTAACCTGAGATGTAGTTGTTTTATATAGCTCAATTCTTTGATTTCTGACGCATTCGAAACCCCGCAACTGACAGCCTTCTCGCCAGCCTATGCATGCATAAATCACAGCCATCCAATGTCATTATAATTAGATAATTAAATTTATTGATTAATTAGGATAATAATAATAAGAAGTGTATTACAAGCAAGAGGTTGTTAGTGGTCTTCCCCATGGCGGAGAGCACAATTACAGGCTTCTCTTCAGGAAAACTGACAATAAGCTGACCAATCTCTCTTATCCTCTCCGCCGACGCCAACGATGATCCTCCGAACTTCATCACGCACGTGAATGGTGATGATGCATCAGAGCCATGGCTCTCTGTTGCTTTCTCTTCCTCTTCTTCTCCAAGCACAGCTTCAATTCTTTTCTTCTCGCTCTTAGCTCTCAAGCTACTGCATTTACATGCATTTTCGATTGCCACGTAGAATGATCGCGAAGGTGAAACCACGGAGGAGAGCCCTGGCATTCGCGACAAGTGTGAGAGTCTCGGAGTTCCACCATAGCAGGGAATTCTAACCCCGCGGCAATGCGATGAAGCCTCCATTTGCTTATCTGACTCTACACCAAAGTTGCTTTGGCGTATTATCAAATTTAGGGTTTTGTATTTTATTGGATTTTCATTTCTCTTCCACGGGTTTTCTCGGTAACCAAACGCGTGAGTAGAGGAGAAAAAATAACTGCTACTTTCTTTTTTAGGCATATACGGTACCGTATAATCTCACCTTTCACACTTGACTTACACCAAGTCAAAAGTCAAAACCTTTCAACTGCCTTGCTTACTTACCACTATCCTTCATAGACCATTGCCATTCTGCTGGTCTGCAACGAAGTTTAAAGAAAGCTGCGAAGTCAAATTTGGAGGGTTAAAGTTTAAACATTGTAATATTGTATTGTTGAGGTTCGATTTTTTGAATCGAAACTTAATTTGAATGTCTTCTTCTAGCACAGTCCAATGTTCTTTGCTACCTTCATGCCTCTCATATCATCATGACAAGACTCTACCTCTAAAATCTGCAAAATTTGCTCAAATTCCTTCGTGGGTCTCTCTGAAAGCTTCTCCTCCTTCGTTGAATACCCACCAACTAGAACCTGGTCATGTCGAAAATGTGCATTTGGTTTCTCTATCTAAACAAGGGAAGCTCCAAGAAGTACGTGAATTTCTCAAACACATGAAGGAGGGAAGCGTGTACGTTAGTCCTCACTCGTATAAGTGTCTCTTTGAAAAGTGTGGATTACTGGGTTCTTTATCAGATGGAAAATTTGTACACGAATGGTTGCGAAGTACAGTGAAGGACCCACCTGATTTTCTTGAGAATCATGTTCTTCAAATGTATTGTGATTGTGGCAGTTTATCAGATGCTCATAAACTGTTCGATGAAATGCATCATAAGAATTTGATTTCTTGGGTTATAATTATATCCGCATATGCGCAAAACTGTACTTCGAACAAAGCTATTGGGCTGTTTTCGCATATGCTAGAGTCTGGGATTAGACCAAACTCATCTATTTTAACGAGCCTCTTAAGCTCCTTGACTGAGTATTCGCGTTTAGAGCTTGGAAAACAGATACATTCTTATGTGATAAGAACTGGGATGAGTACTAATGTTTCGATTGACACAGCAGTTGCAAACATGTATGTGAAGTGTGGATGGTTTGAGGGTGGTAAGCTTGTCTTTGATAGGATGACTAACAAGAATGCTGTGGCTTGGACTGGGTTGATGGTGGGCTACACTGAAGATGAGAAACCGGAGGAGGTTCTAAAATTGTTTGCTGAGATGGTTAGGAAAAGTGTAGAGGTCGATGAGTTTGTCTTTTCAATAATTCTCAAGGCATGTGCTGGTTTGGAGGACTTGAATATGGGAAGGCAAATCCATGGTTACAGCGTTAAACTTGGGTTGGATTCTGAGGTTTCTGTAGGAACTCCTCTAGTGGACTTCTATGTCAAATGTGCAAAATTTGAATCTGCTTGCCGAGCGTTTAAGAAGATACGTGAACCAAATGATGTTTCATGGAGTGTTATAATCGCTAGCTATTGCCATAACGGCAAATATGAGGAGTGTGTCAAGACTTTTCAATCTTTAGTTAGTAAAGGGGTTATTTTAAATTCATTCATATATACAAGCATTTTTCAAGCATGCTCTGCAATTGCAGATATAAATTTGGGTACTCAAGTTCATGCTGGTGCAGTAAAAAGAGGACTTGTTGCATTTTTGTATGGAGCAAGTGCAATGATCACGATGTACTCAAAATGTGGCAGATTGGACTGTGCCTATCGAGCATTTGAATCTATAGATGAACCTGATACTGTGGCCTGGACTGCTATAATATGTGGTTATGCTTATCATGGGAATGCCTCTGAAGCTCTTAGGCTTTTCAATAGGATGCAGGACTCTGGCATAAAGCCAAATACAGTTACATTTATAGCAGTTTTAACTGCTTGCAGCCATTCAGGTTTGGTCACAGAGGCAAAGCAGTATTTGGAATCAATGAGTTGTGAATATGATGTGGAACCAACTATTGATCATTATGATTGCTTGATTGATGTATACTCTCGTGCTGGGCTACTACAGGAGGCACTTGAATTGATAAAGAGTATGCCGTTTGAACCCGATGCAATGAGTTGGAAAAGTTTATTGGGTGGGTGTTGGATACATCGAAATCTTGAGCTCGGCAAGTTTGCAGCTGAAAACCTCCTCCAGTTGGATCCAGAGGATACTGCCAGTTACATTATCATGTTTAATTTGTATGCATCATCTGGGAAATGGGAAGAAGCTGCACACTTTAGAAGAATGATGGCTGAAAGGAACTTGCGGAAAGAAATTGGTTGCAGCTGGATTACTGTCAAGGGGGAAATGCACCGGTTTATAGTGGGTGATAAACACCATTCTCAAATAGAACAGATATACTCAAAACTGAAGGAGGTCAGCATCTCTTTCAAGGATGCTGAAGATTCCCTTCTAACTGAAGAGGATGTATTGTCTGGTTTTCCTGAAAGGAAAGAACAGCTTCTTGACCATAGCGAAAGACTTGCCATAGCATTTGGGCTCATATCCACACCAAGTAATGCCCCTATTGTGGTTTTTAAGAACATCAGGGCGTGCAAAGATTGCCATGAATTTGCAAAACATGTTTCTATGGTAACAGGGCGGGCAATTGTTGTTAGAGATTCCAGCAGATTCCATCACTTTAAGTTGGGGGAGTGTTCTTGTAGAGATTATTGGTAGCTTTTGCGATTTCAAGTCCGCTATTACATGATGGAGATTTGCGCGTGACACTCTTTGAAATGGATGCCTGACTATTGTTGACCACCACACAGTAGGTTCTCCTGGGCTCGCCATTGCGTGTTATTGCACGCGTGACATGTGTCTCTTTCTGGTTGCTGCATTATGATTTAAGAGGAAACCTGAGTCACCGGCAAGTGCATAATGCCCCAATGATATGGAGGATTGGTGCAGTCGCTATTGAAAAAAAGTAGTGATTTTCTTTCTGCCTACTACAATAATTTAGTGGAACTAAAAGTATAAAGTGCACATTTTAGTGCCAGTATGTGTTGATACGTGTATGTATAGAAATGCCAATCACAACCGTGAGCCCTATAGTTACAGTTATATAGGGTAAAAGAGAGAACCTACTGGTTGTGACTTCAAATTCTTCATTGGAAGTGATGGTGTCGTTTCTACTTTGATACTTTCTAGTGGTGTACAAAATTTAAGCTGCCATGGGATGTGTCCTAACAAGAAGAGGGGAGTTTTTTTTTTTTTTTTTTTTTTTAAGAAAATAAAGTATATCATTGCATTAAAATAATTAAAAAAATAAATAAAATACAAAAATATGAGCCCAATGGCTTATAAGAAAACAAAAACCTACAAAAATGAAACATAAAAGCCTACATAAATTTCAAGATCTCATAACAGAGGCACCATAGGAATTAGCGAACTAGTCGCTTTAGGTTCACAATCTTACCAACATCTCTAAGTCGAAGTCGAGGCTGACAATAGCACAAAGTAGTGAATCAAACGGTAGTAAACGGTGAAAATATGACTAAGATATGGAGAAACTCTCACAATGAGATGAAAACACTATCACTTATTAGGAAAAGAGTATGCCAAAAGACAAAAAAAAAAAAAAAAAAACCAAATGAGAGAGGGGCAAGGGGAGGACAGTTTGTGAGAACACAAAAGCCACCCCTCCTTCATGGATAGGTCGAGAAGAACAAAAAGTTTTTTCTTTTGGGTGGCGGGCTAGGGTTTTTCTGATTGATGATTAATAATTAAGTAGAAGAGGGGAGTTAAAAGAAGAGACATTTGAAACTTTATATAAGAACCCAAAGTCCCAAATCCCAATTGATTAAATATGAGTTAAAGTAGCTGGAACACTAAGTTTACTATATCAAAAAGATATTCACAAAAACCAGTATAGTAATGATGTTGGGATCCAGTCAGCTTAGATCTAGAGAATTAAGAAACAGAAACAAACAAAAACCACCTCCTATGATTGCGTCATCATTGATAACTATTAATAATGAAACCATATACAAAATTTACAAAAAAAGAAAAGGAAACAGAGGTGGTGTTGGGCCTCTTGGCAGTTGGGCAAGTTGCGTTGATATTTGATGGTAAGTAATGGACTTTAATGGTATTGTTAATTTCAGTTGGCGCCAAATGACATCAGAAATCTTGTGGTTTGGATAAAGTCCTATCCACTCACTCCTACGGCTACTGATGTCTCAGCTTAACCAATCCCCTTACGTGTTGCCTTCTTTGGCCTTCCTTAAATTCATCTATCACTCACTCTCTCTCACGCCACTCATTGCTGTCACTCTGTTCCCTTCCCTTCTGGGTTTTTGCTTTCCCTCACTCTCTCTCGCCCACTCATTGTTTTCACTCTCTTCCCTTCTGTGTTTCGTGTCTTTTTTTATAATTCAAGCCAAAAAGCCTTGCTTCAATCCCTTATTCTCATTCTTTAGGTGCGGGGCTTTCAGCTTTGTTATGTGAAGCTAATTGTCTTGGTTGTTTTCGTTTCTTCAAGGTGAGCTATTCTTACTTGTGTTCCTTTATTAAACTAAGGGCCTGCCTTTGCGTTTTCTGAATTCTGCCTTTGGAGAAACCACTTTTTCAACTGTTAGTGTAAGACATAATAAATAAGAGAAGTTGAAATGCCTGATCTTGCAGTGCCTGACCATACAATTCAAGAATGTATTTGCTAGAGAACAGGGTAGAATCATAACATGGCTGAGAAAATCTTTGCACTATCTTGACCAAAAAGGGTCAAGTGATGTTTGCAATTTGCATGGGTTGGCACCATTAGGCCACTTACCCTTTGTATTTCTGTTATGTTACCTTGAATTTTTGTTTCCGTCTACTAAAATATGCACTCTTGTTTAGGAACTCCCTGGATATAAAACACTTTCTTCAAGTAATCTAAGTTCATGGATGGTGGAGAAACAAAAGGTTCCTCGGGCTATGGCAAGCCTCCATGGATATTCAAAGGCAGGTGAGTGTCCAATAATACTTGGGTTTTGCTGCTTTTTGTTCCCAAGTCCCAATTACCACTGGTTGTTAGTGATACCCTTTTTCTCATTCATGAAAAAAGGACTTTGCTGATTACCCTGGTTTTTCTTATCAGTGCATTGTATCAGCTCCATCTCGTCAAAGCAGCAACTGTTCGAGCTTGCATCCCAAAAGAGTTCAGATTAGTTGAAGCATTTGGGTAATTATCTTTAGTAACATGGTTGTTCAAATGGTTGAGCAGTAAAGAAGAATAGTATAGGGTATCAGGAGCACACATTTAAAGGTGTTTACAACCTAGATAGATTTGGTGCCTCTCATTCACTTTTGTTATGTTAATGCTCCTGATATTTTCCTCCTATAAGGGGTTCATGTGATTCATGGTGTTTTAAGAATTTGATCACTAAAATGTTTACACTTTGCAGGTATACTCTTGGTGGCTTCTTTCTTGCCAGCTATGATGACAGTCCAACTGGAGTCTTTGATGAGGTTGCATATTTTTCTGTTTGATTGTCTGATCCAGAAAGTTAATGAATAAGAGTGATTCTATGCCTGGAAATGAACTAGCTTTTTGATGTTAGCTTTAGCAAAATGTAGAAAAGAACAATTCTTTTGAGTTTATTCAATCAGTCACTAATAGGATAACTGCCTTTATTTTCTCTCATCCAGCTTGTTGTGATTTCTGGACTTGTATGGAGCCCACCAACATCTTGCGCGTATGTTTGACTCAACCTTATTTTTCTTCTTCATAATAAGATGAAGAGCATACAATCTTGTTAGGAAAGATGTACACCATTAATCTTGGTGTACATGCAAGCTTAGGGTGTGATTAGCCCAAAGCTTTTGGGCATTAGAGATGAAATAGAATTGTTGCAGAAATATTGGCTATGAAGTACTTCATCTATAAGCAGTTTTTACTTGTTTTTGTCAAACAGATGGGCAGCTAAGGTGCTTGTGAATAGCGGTGAAGCTTGTGATCATGGACGAAAGGTGGGAGATTGCATAATTCTCAACACAACTTTGAAATCTTATTTTACTTTAAACTTCTTTAAGCTTTTGGACAACATATCCCACAGCCCACATACTGAAAAATATCTTTTAGGAATTTTGGGTAATCATGTTTGAGGGGTGTACGATTATAGATAAAATGCAAGAGGAGAATTTTTTTAACAAAAACAGAAAGGAAGATTACTTCTCTTAGGCCGTCAACCCCAAAAATTTATCCACCTTTGATCATGCTGCTGCCGCAATTCAATTCATAATTTCTTATTTGTCATCCATGATTCTGATGGTGCTTGCAGTCCTCTCTTGCAGGAAGTAGGGCTCCCAAGTCAAGTTGCGAGATTCTCTAAGGTAGTCTGTTATGATTTATATTTGAATTAAAAGCATTTGTCCACAGCTTGCATAACATTTTGAAGTTAATTTTTCACTACATAATACTCATAAGAAATCCACTAATGTTGCCTTTAGTCATCCATAACTAAAAGATATTATTTATTTAATATGTAATTTTGCCTTCTGTATAAAAACAGAGAATTACATCAGTTTCAAAGCAACCAAATAGCAAAAGCAGTGGATTTCTAAGCGTAATTGGTATGGGTGCTGCTTTCTGTGATTCAAGAGATTGTATAGATGTTCAAGTTACTGAAATCAAGGGTCCAGCTGCCAAAGACATCTGTAATATCAACCTCACCACAATTGGTAAGTTGGTTAATCTGAATATTGATTTCATTAGTATATGTTGTCTCATTGTAGATTGGCCACTTCTTTTTGCATATTTCATCAATTTTGTTTTAAAAAAAAATATGTCCGGACATTGTTGTCGTAGTTTCTCTGCACAACAATAGAGCAGGGCGTTTTCATCATTGATGTGTGGTAGGACGTGAGAACTTCTCAGTGGTCTAGTACGAGTGTGCATGGTTTTACCATCCGGCTTATGTGACATCCTTTTGAACTAGGTAGAGTCTAGAGAGGGAACTATAAGGTCTTAATAACTCTGCGCTTGGGTGTTTCTTTTATCTGACTCTCACCCTTGATTTAATCTTCAATCTTCCTAATCATATGAGTTTGATGATGGCAGTGCCTGCATTGAATATTGACAAGTGGATGGGGCCAGCAATCAAAATGACACTTCCAAGTTTTAGGTAAGTTTCTCCCTTGGTTTTGTGTTTTATGAGTCTATGCTATTATAATTATTATTTTTTTTTTCTTTTCTCTCATTTCTTTGTGTTTTGAAATTGTAGCGGTCGTACAGAGTATAACCCCGACATTCTCAAGTATTCTTGCGAGATTGAATGCAGGTTTTCTTTTAGTTTCAAACTTTCAGTTGCTTTTTTTATGCTCCTCAGTCCTCAAGCTTCATAATTGTTAAATGATACATTTAGAACATTCGCATGGTTTGAATGGTTTTCCAAATTTTCCACCAAACTCAAGTGACAATGTATGATTGCTAGTTTTCTTGATCTAAATTCTGTAGGGTGAGAGCAGTGCATCCAGCAAAAGTATCTAGACCATCTCCTATGCCAAAGAATGAGAGAGAACAATCATCAGAAATCCATAATTGCAATACCAATAATCACACAACCGAAGAATGCATGGATAATGACCAAAACCTGAGCATAGCTGTGATGTTATCAAAGCCTATATTGGCGTTGCAGTTCAATTGTATGAAAATGCAGGTTGAAGCTCCAGTTGTAGTTTCCAACCACTTTAAGAACTCTTTAGCAACCTCTTGATCAAGTCATATTATTTTGATGAGTTATATGCTAATCCAGATAAATTCTTTTGGCATGCTGTAGTTTATGCAATAGTATCAATTTAGGTTGGTTTTGGATTAGCAACATATCATTGTTAATTTGTTTCCTGATTAATTTCTGTAGGGTGAGAGCAGTGCATCCAGTAAAAGTATCTAAGCTTCACACAGACTATCTTTAAACTGATCAATTATTTGAATCTGATATACAAAAATGAAAACTTGAAGATTGACAAAAAAACACTTCCTTTTTTTTGCTTTTTCCCTTCTTCACATGTTTACAAATTTCTTCTACATTCCACAGTGTGGACAAACCCGTGTAACAAGAAACAAATAACAAACAAATGCAATTTTCATGCTCAGATCGATGATTGATCTTTGCAACCAAGCTTCTTACAATCTCAATCCGGACCCTATCTAACTGATCAGTAGATCAGAATGCTTGTGGGAGAGGCCGGCCTTCCAAGAATGACTTGAACAGTACAAGCGACCTCTCAGGCTGCGAGAATGGTGCTTCGTGTGATGCTCCTCTAATGGTGGCAAAGGAAAGCATGTTACCATAAACTTGAGTCCACCCACCAACCTAAAAGTCATGAAAAACAATGAAGAGCCCTTTTATCAAATTACAAGTTTCTAATAGAAAGAACCTGAAAGATCTTAAATTTTAGTAGCCTCCAATAAAAGATTCACCTGCTGCCCCTCAAACCATACACTATAAGGCACAGTAGTATTTAGTCCTAATTCCTCTGCAAGTCCATGAACTAATGTTCGACTTCCGGTCAATGGGATAACAGAATCTTGGTCGCCACTGAAAGTTAAAAGTTGAATATTCAGTCAACTGCAATAATCTTTAGGATAATTCAAAGTATTGTGATGTAACTGGTGTTGTCAAAACATAAAAAGAGATATGAAGGTAAGAACTGAGAAGCATGTACCTATAAACCAAGACCGGTATTCCTGCCTTAATGAGTTTCCCCACAATTGTGATTGTTGGTATCTCTAGATCGAGCAGCTCATAATCCAGTATGCTGTCATTTATACAGAGGACGATTAATAAGCAAATCAACTATTGAAGGAAAATATTACTTTGAGATTCAAATTTATATCTTCTAAAGAGAATTACTTGCTGCAAACTGCCCATCCACGAACTCCAACAAGACGGGCATGAAGTGACTTCTGCACATCTGGCCTGTTCAGATAATTAACTATTTCATCTTCCACACATACATCTATTGACTCAGTAACTTGCTGCCAGAACGAACAAGTTAAACAGTTAGGAGAATGATACAAACTTTGTGAAAATGGATCATAATTTCAGGTTGTGATAGATGGTATTCACCTGGGGATTGAGGGCTTTGGATTGGGAGAACACAGATGATATACAAACATCAAGGGTGACATCATACTTGTCAACAAATTTACTGGTTTCTCTACTCACCTGGCTCATCACCTTTGAACAAATAGGTGAAACCGAGCCTCTGTAGTATTCACTCACATATCTTGAATAGTTACAAATGGAAGTGAACATTTTGTATGTTGAATCTGATATCAACCCATGAGACCAAAAAAACTCAGCCCTTGAATTGAAGTCAGTAGCATATTCCAGTACTGGATTACCTAACTGTAATGAGGACAACAATTTTAGACCAAAATCTAGAGGGAGAAAGCTCAACCAAATGTCATGGTCAAAATGCAAAGTTCAAAATTTTAAGATATAACTACTCACAGCAATTCCCTTTAAATTGAATAGATGCTTGTTGTTGAATTGGAGCATGAGTTCTGCTAGCTGGGGAACATAGTGACCTAGTTATTAATTTGGAGAGAACAAAAGGCATCAGTTCCTCAATCTCTTATTATATTTATCTTGATTGAGAAATAAGTAATTTTCACTGTAAGAAGATAATACCAGCATAGCTTTCTCCTGTAATATACAAACTTCTATTTCTGTATTGTGGGAACCTGTCTAACCACTTTTGCAAGAAGAGCAGATTGTCCCTGGCTGTAGATAACAAGGACAAAGTTCACAAATCAAAGGTAGCCTGTAAAGGTGAACTTGTCAACTCAGAAGGAAAAAAAAACAAAACATCAACAGTGTGCATCAAACATGGCACATCTGTAAAGTGAATTAAAAAAACATAGTGCAACACCATCATAAAATATTCTTGTGAATCTTTGGTGTAAAAAGAAATGGAAAGATTTCAATGGAACTTTGAAAATAAATATACTTTCTTTTTCCTTTTTAAAAAGGGGGAAAAAAAGAAAAGAAGGAAGAAAGATTACAGGAAGGTAAGTTGACTGGAATGTTCGGTACAGATATTGTGTTTTTTCTGCCGTTTCAAAACTATTTGCAAATATGGTTTTTCTTCTTTCTTATCTTGCAAGACTTTCTTCTTACGGGGAAAATGGGAAGAAAATTCAAATACAGAGAATGTAATAAAAATTTAGTTAACAATTGAATCCGGTGAAACATACCTGTGATGTGGTCATTTACAGACTCATAAGAAGAGGTATCAGTTGAATAAGAGAACCCCACACCAATTGGTGTCTCCAAGTACAGCATGTTTGCTTCTGCAAATCAATGAGCATGTTGAACAATCAGCACCATTGGATTGTTTTGAAACTACCCAACAATGAATTCAAGAAAATCAAAACGTGCATTCTCTATGGAATAGTATCTCTTACCTCTATTCCAGCTATACTCATTTCGAACCAGAACCTCTCCGCTAGGCCTAAATGGTCCATTTTCAGAAAATGCTCCAACTCCCAGAGAAGAACAACCAGGCCCTGCAGACCAAATTACAAAAAACAATCAAGACCCAGAAAGATTTCTTTCTCTTTAAACTCAGTGTCAAAGAAAAACAAAAGAATTTTATATTATCGAGTAAGAAGTAGGAACCTCCAGTGAGCCAGAGAACAAGGGGCTTGGAAGCTGGATCTATTTCTGCTTCAGCAAAGTAGTAAAACAGAGCTCTCTGTTTCTTCTCATCAACGGTCACATAACCCGAGTACTGCTGGAACCCAACTTGGGGTTGACCCGGTAACCGAGTAATTCTATCAAGCCGAGAAAGAGGATAAGCTTGTGGTTGAATGGAAGAAGTTATGTGGAGCAAAATCACAGTGATTGCAATGGTTTTCCATGGTAAAGAAAGCATGGGTTCAGTAGAAGTAGAAAGAGAGCAAAGAACCTAGAGATTGAGAAAGCTCAAAGCTTGAATGGGGGTCAGTTGAGCTGAAATGTTGCTCATAGTGGGGGCACTATATAAAGAGGAGAGACGTTGTTTTTTGTAATTATTATTGTTTGGAACTTTTGTCCCTTCAGAAACTTTGGACCTGAAACAGATGTGATCATGTGAAACTGTGAGAGACTTGTTGCTCTCTCTCTCTCTCTCTCTCTCTCTCTCTCTCTCTCTCAGTGGCGCCTATGTGCGTGCCACTGGGGATGATTTGGCTTAGTCAGCAAATGGGGTGTTACTGTTGCTGAAAATGAAAAGAGAGAATGTGTGCTTTAAAGTCACTGTGTTAATTCACAGAGACGTTACAGGACTAATGTATTTGTTTCTTGTGTTTACGCCAAAATCTACACCCTACAGAGCAGAGACTGCATTTGGATTCACTGTAAATACTCTGTTCCCATAGAAAGGTCAAGGACCTCTTGTGATGCCTTTTTATTTTTCTCAGAAAATAGTTGAAAGGTGGAGAACTGAAGACTAATGCAATTATGTCGCCCTAGAATTTTTATTTTGGTCGAAAAGAAGAAAACTACTTTGTAATTATGTCTCCAAAGAAATTTATCCCAGCCTTTTATCTGTAGACAGTCGGACCCAAAAAATAAATAAAATTTATCCCAATTTTTTTTCTTGTAAGTTTTTTATTAATAAGCCACATTCCACAAGCACCATTTTTTAGTCATAAACTCAAATTTCTAATCTATTTATTTTTAAGACACAAAAAAATATTTCTAAGTCACGATTTAAAAAAAAATCGAGTATAAAATATTCAATATTATTCAAACTCAAGTATACCTAAATAAGGTATTCAAGCATACCCAAGTTTTAGTTTAATTTTTTTTATAATTATTTTGATTAGTTTAGTGTTTATGGTATAGTCTTTAGAATTTATGGCTAAAACTCTAAATATGAAGTCATAAAATTTAAACTCTAAATGTTTAACCTTACAACAATACTTTATCATTCAATAAAGTGTTATTCTATGAAATTATAAAGTGTAACTCTAGAAGAGTTACATTCTGCATCGTAACATAACTTTTTACATATTGCATCATAATAAAATAAAGTGTAATTGTATAAGGGTTACATATGACGTCAATAAAAAAAATTTAATTTTAAGTCACTCATTATGACTTAAAAATAAATAAATCTTTTATATGGGTTTACGAGTGAAATTTACAATTTTGTGTAACTTTTTGTTAATTTACTTAAAGTAAAGTTCGGTGGAATCATGAGTTATGAGTCTTATGACTTATGAGGGCCAATGCCAGTAGCTAGTTACCCGCAATTTTCAGATTAAAAAGAAAAAGGCACGTTCTTTTGGGTTTTGCCAATAGATTTATGGGTTGAGAGATTATGTATTGATATTTTCTTGTTTCGGTTTATATATATATAATTTTTGCGAAACACATAAAACACGTTATCTTATCCTAATTTTAAGAATGAATTACTTTACTTTATGATACATGACAAGTGTACTGTATAATATGTAATATTCTTATTCTATAAATTTAATAATAAGGTTAATATTCTTAAGACATAGGTATTGAGCATGTTTATATTGCCAAGTGTCATTATTAAGCAATTGGCTCCCTCCAACAAAAATCTCACTTTCAGTCTCTTCTCAATCTCATTTTTAAGTGTATGTAAAATCTGTATGCAGTTATAATTTCAGTTGTGTTTTTGCAAGTAGACCGATCGCGTGGAATATAACTGCTATTCCGTGTCATTTTTAGCTTGTATGTATTTAGGTGATTTTTAAAAAGTGACCGGAACTTAAGATTGAGGCTTTGAATGTTTGTGATTAAATTAGAATGTTGTCAAATACCTTATAATAAAATGAGCCTCATTTTAACCCTACTACAATACAATGCATTTCACGTCTTATCATCTCAAGCACAATATTTGATAGCCAAAAATTGATAAAAGAGTTTGCGCGGCTAGTATTACCAAAAGCAAAATGCAACTTGAACAAAATCAACTACTCTTGTCAATTGCCAGTAAACAAAAAAAATATCGTAAAAACCGGTCATCTGGGGATAAAAATCCTCTCTTCATAAATTGGTTGTTTGCATCATCCAAATATAATCATCGGTATTTTTTGTTAATAATCCAAATATAATAAACTTTTTATTAAACTATCACGTCACGTGTGTCAGTGTGCCTCTTTTCCATTGTATGTTTAATTATCAGACTGCGAAATACGACAAAAACGTTTTCCGTTATTCCATGTCTTGTTTTCTTGTGAGCCAGGTAAGGTAAGGTCTCAATCTCGCTCAAGGCACCTTGGAGTCTTGGAAAGTGTCGTCAAGTACTGAAAAAACTCATTCATTGTTTCGCGCAATTACTTAGACTACTCATGTCAATGTGTCGTTTTATTCAGATTTTTACTGCCTAATCCGCGTGCAATTTTTTGTTTTTATCGTCACCATTCACCAAACAAAACATACTTGCCTGTTGCATTTCCTGCATTTGGGTCACTTTTGAAGAAAGAGGCTGTGCTATTGTGCCAACTTTTGGTTGGGAAATGTGCCTAAAATGGCACTGGAACAATGTGCATAACTGCATAAGCATTGTGTAATCTTTTCAGGGCAAGTCTTGCAATGGAAGCACGGTTCCACTTTTTCAGACTTTTTTTTCTTCTAATTTTTCCCTTGATGGGTTCTTTTGATTATATTTAGTTGTTTACAGGGGAAAAGCTAGGTGACTTTTTAAATTAATATCTATTTTCTTTCCTATACTTGGCCTAGCAAGACAAGCATGTTTAAACCCATAAATCAGTGCCTTCAATCCTTGAATCACAGTTGTGAGTGCCTCACTAAAATACTATAATATGTTGTTTCGTACATGATTTGGTGTCTGTGTGTGGACAAAGAGAATGGCAGTAGATTCATGTCAATATAATTGAGGTTTGAGCCTCTTATTCCCTAAAGATTATGGAACTCAGTTTTTTTTATCCATTCTAATACTCTGAAGTTGCTTTATAATATGTACAGAAGTCCAGCAAGAAGTTGGTGAAATCTTAAGGAAAATTGGGTAAACTAACAAAATTCAGACAAACTTAAAAGAATTATTGACAATAACGAGTGTGAAAACTAGAAAATGAGACTTTGAATCATCTCTCTCTCTCTCTCTCTCTCTCTGTAGTTATGATGGGGTCAAGAGGGAAATCATTTTCACTTGAGCATGTTGGAGAAAAAATGTCAATTCATGCGTGGCAAGACATGCTCTAATGTGACATTTATTATTTTACCAAGTTTAGACCACCTATTTTGTAGATATAAAAGGCAAAGCCTATCAAAAGGTACTGCCTACCACCCACTCGCTCCATGCTGCTACATTTTCATCTTGGAAACCTCCTCCACCACGTTGCCTTTTCCTTTTTGGGACCCATCTCAACTAACTTCCATACAAACTTTCACAACCAGTGAGAAAAGTATATTTATTGTAATGCAATCCAATCCAATATAATGATTCCACTGTAATAATTATGAGGAAAAACATGATAGAATCCTCTTAAGTGTAGGGTAATCTTCTTTGAATTTCAAGGTGACATTGACAATTTATGTATAATTTACTATAGTGGATGAAGATTCACAATAATGTAAACAAGTGTGTACAGGGGGTGGGGCATAATCGTTTTGAGCCAAGTAAGGGTCCATGCCACAAACAGAAAGGGCAAAACTGATGGATAAGGGAATTGGGTCAAAATCACCTTTAGAATTCTAGTGTCTTTCTCTTGCTTCATGCTTCTTTCTTTCTTTCTTTGTTTGCTATGCGCATCTTTTCACCAAAAGAATACTTTTTATTTTTTGCTGGGGTGTCCACTGTCCACCAAGAAGACCGAGGACTATTATATTCAAGTGCACATGCCAATCAGCCATGAATTTGAGACAATTTCCTTCCTTGGTCCTTTCTCGGCTGCCCATGCTTTTGTGGTAAGTTTGTGTTTGGCCCTACAATATTTTACTCACCAGCCTTAGAACAGAACCTGCAGCGCGTGCTAAGTGCCATGGACCGCGTGATAGAGACCCCAGAGAGCGAGGGGACCTCACAGTAACAGCCTATAGGAGGAGATTGAGATTAAGGGGTTGGGAAGATTCTAATCTTTCCAACACCCATTTTACAACGTTCCATCTATTAGATGACAAAACCAGTTTCCAAAATTATTCTGTCTCAGGACCCATTATTAAAGACTTAAACTGAATGTTTAGGTAACAGTGTAACACATCTAGAGCTAGAAAATAGCCAATTAGCGATGATATACGTCATCAATTGTGTTGTCTTTCTCCTCACGTGTCGAGTCATGCCAGGAAAGATATACGTCATCAAAGTTCATTGACTTTAGGTACCAAATTATAATATTTTTTTATTTCAACTACTAAAACATTTATGTCATTTCACTTTAGGTACTAAATTTCAGTTTAGGTACCAACTTTAAAAAATATGGTTATATGTGACTATCTAACAGTCATAACTTTTTTATTAATTTGTTGTTTTTTCAATATTTGTATGGTTTAAACTTTAATGTTTAGTCTTTGGGTTATATGATTTCATCCATCAAATCTAAATCAAAAATATAAAACCCTTAAAAATTTTGATTTTTTATAAATTTTAAATAGTCACAATTGTGACTGTTTGACAATTACAATTGTAATTATTCGACAGTCACAACTATATAACAAACTGATTTGTGACCTAATCCAAAATGTTTTACTATAGATTAGTACCTAAACTAAAAAAAATTAGTGTTTTACTGCTTTACTAAAAAACTATTGATATTTGATATTTAATTCTAATTTTCTATAATATATATACACTCGTTGAAATGAAAGTTTTTATTTTTTCTATAGCACGCTGGACTAGAGAGAAATGGTACTGAAGAATAATACAAGGTTTTTATTATAAATTTAACAAAGATTTTTCTTTTGGGTATTTGCTACACGAGCTGTAAATGTGGTCCATATTACATGTTACAAGCAAACATTGTATAGATTGGTTCGTATAATTCATTATTCCAAAAAGAAGCTCTAATAACATCTCCATATCACTATAATAATGGGCAACCATTTTTTTTAATTGATTTTTGTGGTTTTAATGTCGGGTGGGGACTTCTTAATATGTATCTGACGATTATTAATTGAGGTCCCAACCCAACGTATCTCAAGATTCTCTACCATATTAGTGCAGCTTTCAACTTCACTCCAAAGGGCGGTAAAAATGAATCCAGAAAAATGCACAGAAGCAATGAACGGAAGATATAAGTTACTGTTCTATCGATCAAATATTGTAAATGAAATTGGTGGTAATATTTTCTTGGACAACTCCTATGCTGCGTGGATGATGCCAATGATCATAGTAGATAGTAGATACAACCTTAAATGTAATGCTCCGATTCCAGAGTAAGAAGTTATAGAATAAATAAAGAGCAAATTACATTTTAGTATCTTAACTATAGCTTGTGTTTCAATTTAATACCTCAACTTTTAAAAGTTTCATTTTCATACCTCAACTTTTATTTTGTGTCAATTTCATACCTCCGTTATATATTCCGTTAAAATTGCTGTTATCTATGACGTGGCAGTGACGTGGCATAGATTGACCCTACCTCTAAGCATGATGTGGCTTCTAATAATAGCCACATGAATTAAAAAATAATAAAAAAATTAATAAAAGTTTACAAAATGAAATAAAATAATTTACAAAATATAAAAAATCTTTAAAAAATTTAAACCTTTAAAAATAAAGAATCTTATCTCTAAAATATTCTCTTAAAAGAGAATTTTATCTAAAAATAAAAGAAACTAAAAAGCTAATAAACATAAAAATAAAAATAAAAAAGAACAAAAACAACCGAATGAAAACCCCAACAATCAGATGAAAGATGAATTGGGCACACCCAAAAGAGTTCCACCGAGATGCAGATTCCAACAACTTCTTCAAATCTTCAATTCCAAAAAGATGCAGATTCCATCTTTTCTTCAACTCTCCAATTCCATTATTTTTTCTCATGGAAAAGACATAAAAAAAAAAAAAAGGAATAGAGAAAGCTTGAAAGATTGTCCTGGCGGATGCAGATTCGCAGCCATCTCTGCATTACCGCGGTCATACCTCTGTTGGTTGCGGCTGTTCCACATGATACCATCAATGGCAGCAACCACGTCCAAGCGTTATACCCAGCCGCAAAAAGATCAATCTACAGGCACCGGCGGACGCACCTCCAGCGACCCAAATGCCCTCCTCTGCCTCTTTCTCACTCTCGCTCCACGGACGACACCGGCAAAGCCATTGAACTCGAGTAAGCTCGATCTGTATGACCCAAATAATACAACGGTCGCCAGACACCCATAAACCCACAACGCGCGCACGACCCGACACCGTCTCTGCCATTTTCTGGAACGACGGTCCCTAAAGCTCCATTCACGACATTGGTGGTACCATTTGAGGCTATTGCCACGACATCGTCGAGTCAATTCTCTTGGAGGCGGATCAAATCTACCATTCAGAGAGAAATGGCGATGGACTTGAATGCTTGGACGATGGAGGAGGGACGGGTGGGGATGCGGGGGGCTATCTCTTTTTTTTTAATTATTTGATCCTTTTTTTTTTCTTTCTTTAGTCTTACAAGTTTTAAAAAAATTATATTTTTTTTCAATTTTTTTTGTAAACTTTTATTATTATTTTTATTATTTTTTTATCCATGTGGCTATTATTAGAAGCCACATCATGCTTAGAGGTAGGGTCAATCTATGCCATGTCACTGCCACGTCATAGATAATAGCAATTTTAACGGAATATATAACGGAGGTATGAAATTAACACAAAATGAAAACTGAGGTATGAAAATGAAACTTTTAAAAGTTGAAGTACTAAATTGAAACACTAGTTATAGTTGAGGTACTAAAATGTAATTTGCTCATAAATAAATAACAAAGGCATATTCGAAATTTCATTTTGTACAATTATAATGCCGACTGGTGAGCCTTTGAAGGTATACGGGTTCCCCCGTGTATGGCAGAAAATCAGATAAAAAGTGCTCCAACAGAAAGAAAATTTAACACAAATATATCAAGTACAAATTAAAATTCGTTAGCACAAACATCTAAGAGATCTTGACTATCAAGCACAGTTCTTCAATGTGGAGTGAATTTACGTGCAATAGACGTGGAAGCATCCGGGTCAATTAATTGTCTTGCGGGATTCTTCCCACAGCCGGTGCTCAATCCCCAATTTCCTGAGTTCGACCAGCCCTTCCTCAACTGATTATCAACACAACCATATAAGCAAAACCATAATCAAAACTGTTATGTTGAATTTCAAAAAGAATGCATTGATTTTGTGTGAGAGGACTGTGTGCAGTGACAAGCAGAAGACACTATGTATCTTTAGAAGACTGGCACCTATTCTTAAGGACATTTCAACGAGCAGACTGACAATAGGGCATGCACGACCAGTGAAAGGCCCCAAAGAGGGACAGGAAAAACAAATATAAAATAGAAAGTATCATCACTAAAGTGAGTGAAGCATAAAATTCTTGGAACAAAGTAAAAATTACCATCAACAGCATCATGTGAAGTTGGTGAATGCCCACTGCGGTTAATCCAAAACTGAACTCTTTCTTTGGCGGTGTCCTCCTCTATACCATGAACTTTGGCTCTTCTCCAAAAATAAGTTAGCCATGCCTGTGGCAGTTGAATAAGTTGTAAAATAATTACATCAATAAGATATAAAAATATGCCCCCGTCAAAAATGGATGATACCAAAGTAATGTGAAAACTAGTATATTCGTCAGACAGAAAAAAAAAAAATTAATGACTAATAAGTAGGAAGATTATGATAAGAGACCATCTTATCAAGTTGCTATATTTCAAATGCCTTGGCAGGTCTGCTATATTTCTTTATAGAAACCAAAGCTTCTATATTTCTATTAATAGAAACCATGTTATTAAGTTGAAATTTTCAGCCATGTAGTTTTGTGAAAGAGTCCATTTTTGCTCACCACAAAAAGGTGGTGGTGAGCATTACCACCATGGTGGATGAGTGACACGTGTCACAAAAAAGTGGTCAGGTGACACATGTCACCCATCCACCATGGTGAGCAAAAATGATTCCTTTTGTAAAATAGTTCTGTTAGAAATGGAAGTTCAGCAAAGGTAGATGATAGCAAGGCCCATAAACCCCTAAGTTGCCAGAGATCTAGGATTATGCAACTATTGAGTGACCTGTCGAGCTGATCCGACATCAAGTGGGCCTGCATGCGTACACTTACATATACAGCTAACTCAATCTTATCAAAAAAATAAAAAGGGTAACTCAAAATGAAATTCCAGACCTCCTTGAAAAGAACATCCTCAGACTCGTCTGGACTTAACTCTGCAAGAAAACATTGATATCAGTATTATATTCATGATCATCATGAAAACCAATTTTGGAATGGTATCAACCGTCAAAAAGTGACATATATAAAACTGGAGAACTTATCAATTAGAATCAGACAATGCTTAAAAAAGAAAGAATTAATGAGTTTCAGCACGTGAGCTTTCCGGTAAATTCACGTTTTGGCAAGCTAAATTGATCGGATCCTGATGCATGGTGATTTTTTCCTATTCCAGAATGTAGTAACAAATTCTGAAGTTTATTTGTTTATTTTTCAAATGCAGTAAACTTTGGATCACCCGGTGATTTGATATCTGAATATAGGAAGACCTACCAAATGCCTCCATAAACTTTGTATCAGCTGGAGATTTGATATCTGAAAACATCAATATGTATCAGAACAGAACAGGAATGTTGGATGATGGCAAACATCAGAAGAAAATTGAACCACGATACCAATGGGTTATACAAATACAATGCATACCTGAGATGGATAACCGAGCAGAGTGTGGACGCCGTTGTTGAGCCAATGCAAGCACAATAGCATCCTCAACCTTCATTGTCACAACCATTATATATATTAGCAAATAAAGAAACACATTACCAAAAAAGAAACACTAAATCAAGCTAACACAAGACTATAAATAGAGAAGACAAATGTAATCCGACATGGTGCCCAAGTTGGAAAATAACACAAGAAAAACAATATAAGGGGTAAAAAAATAAGCTGAGCAATGCATTAGAAGTGAACCTTCAAGGAAGCAAGCTCATTCAGTCCTATTTCAACTGCAAGCATACTCTCAATGCTTCCTTCTCCAGTTGGATCAAAGTCCTGAACAAGTTGGCTTCTCTTTTCAAGATCATCATCACCTGTTTAAGGCAAGAAGTATCAAAGCTTAACAACTCCAATGAACTACTCCTGTCAATGAAAAATATAATAACAGAGAACACCAAATGATGATTACTAGCCTTTTTTCCAACATTCCTCCTTAGCTTTTTGTCCTGCAGAAATGACAACCTCAAATGGAAGAGGAGCTAGGGATGACCAGTATTCGTACTTAGATACTGCAATATCTGCACAGATACCTACAAGGCATAACAGAAATTGTGTAAGATTGAGAGACAGAGATGATAAACAAGCATCATCAAAATCCAATTATGCAAGCAAAAGCTCTGATTACTCAAGAGATTGCTTCATTTTAATTGTCTTGTAATGATAGTTAGCTGTTAAACTTATGTTTTCTTGATAGGTGGACTGCTGGTTTACCTCCATTGTACTGGTTTTCATTTTCATTAATAAATTTATTCTGTTTCCTATATAAAAAATGCAAGCAAAAGCACAAAAACCAGGTATAAATGAGTAATGAATTGTCAGAAAAATTCAAAAAGGAAAATTCATTTAAATATACCATGTTTTGCTGCTAAGCCCCAATTGCGTGCGAGCCAACACCTCTTAAGAACTACTTCTTCCTGAAATGTGGATATACTAAATAATTAATCCCCAGATAACTACTAATAGTCTCCATGCAACTATGTATATACATACCATCTCTTCCTGAGTCAATATCATTCTTTGTGTCATTAATCGAAGGGCCTTCACATCAGATAAGGCTCCATCAAGCTGTTGCATGACAGCATCCCTTGCCTCTTTTGCTTTCTGATTCAAGCAAGAAATTAAAGACAAAACTGAACATGTAGCAATGGTAACAATAGAAAACTCCTCCAAGAGGCAATGCAGAATAAAGTCATTCTCTCAAGACTCACCAAAATGCTTTTCCAAGTACCATTTCCTAAAAATATGTTTGTACAGTAAATGTATTGAATTTAATAATGTCTGCTCATTTAAGGAACATACGCAAAAGCACAAATCTAGATGTAGCACTTTAAACATGGTTCTAGAAGTGCTAAATGTAATGGAATCTTTAGTCTCTAGTGAGGCACCCCTTTTTAAAAAGCAGTCTTTAATAGAATGGTATTAATCTATCGAATTACATGTCATATATATTTTGTTATGCTTTAGAGTTGGATTTAGACAAGGACTGTGTGGTAGCATATTTACCTCAATTTCAGATCGAAGTGATGCAGCCTCTGAATTTACCCCAACCTTTGATTGTTTTGCATCTTTAAGTGCAGCCTATAAAAAGTAAAGAAGCCTCCTTAGAGGGACTTTTTCTTTTTTTTTTTTTTTTTTCCGAAAAATTAATACTCATTCTGGTTTGGTAAACCCATTGTAGAAGTTAGACAGAAACAGAGAAGTTCTACTCACGAAATGGCCTACTAATAATTGCAAGTTGATCTGACTTGTATTTAAGGTAAAATAATGGTATGGAAGTTAAATAGTTATTTTTTAACATTTACACATTCAAAACAAAGATCATCTCAAGATTCACTAATTACCTCTCTTTGTCGCAAGGCAGCTTCCTTTCTGCAAAGCAAGGACAGATAATGTCATCAAAGAAAAATGAGAGGAAAGAGTGCATGCATGAAGGTTGTTTGAACTTTAATACACCTGCTCAAGAGTTTAGCTTCTAAAGACACACCTTCTCCAAGCGCAGCAACCTGAAGACTCGCAAACATATAGCAAAGTTTGTATTTAATGAAGAGCACACCCACAAACGTTATGCTGCACAATGTAAGAACAAAGATATTACCTGCTTTTCAAGTTCTCTAACTCTGGCCTCTGCTTCATCACATCTCTCTTCTTCATGCCTGAGCTGTAAGACAATTTCCAATTTTCCATACAGAAATAAATTATGGATAAGTTAAACTAAACTAATTACTTAGTTAAGAAACGAGAAGAAGAAGAAGATCTTTCACCTTATCAAGAAAACTTTCATTCTCTTCTTGTAGCACATCAAGCTGCAGTGTGAACAGTTATTTCAGATACAACTTTAAGGATAGGAAAAATACTAATAATGACCTTATTTCTTTAAAATAGTGCACAAATGCCACGTAAACAGATGTTAGATGCAAATGAATCAAATGGATGTATTTGATGTGCATACTTCATCACGAAGTGCAGAAGCCTCACGCTGATCTCCCAAATCTTTTGATTTATAATTTCCTGTTTCTGATAAGAACCTGCAATTCATGCCCATCCATTATCTTCAACGTGTTGTATCACTTAATCATATAGACTTCTCAGTTACAGAAGCTAACACAGAATATTGATTTAATAGAACTACTGCTGATTGCAAGGATTCGGTCTCGCAGAAACAGCACGGATACAAAAAAAAAAAAAATACAACTATATGAGTGCGTGTGTGTGCACGCGTAATGGTGCCCCCAACCCCATCGGCCCAAAGACAATTAAGTTTTCCATCTTTGATCGAGGTTATATCAAGCCTGGAAAGGAGTTTATTAGCAAGACATTGGACTCCTTACAAAGTAGGCATGTGCTCAAAAGCTCGAAAAAGAATCATAACCAAACCTAAGGTAAATTATGAGATGAACAAAACATTATTAGAATGCAAAGAAATCATCCAATCACCCGAATTCCTAAACCTTATAAATGCGTATAAATGACCTTCAATTATATAAAGGACATGAGAAGAAGATTGTTTACCGATTCTCTTTTTTCCTATTATTAGTTGGAGGGTCCAACGGTGGCATAGAAGTTGCAGTCCTCAGTGTTGTTCTGTTGGGTGGTACCAGTGGAGGTGCTGCACGAAGAGACACTGAAGGCCTTCCAGTTGATGTTGACCGAACCGAAGGAGCTTCCTCTACAAAGTTCTGAGCTAACTAAATAATTATCAGAAAATCCAATTAGCGCTCTACATTGAAGCCCAAACCTCCCCAACCATTCAAAACACTGTATCCATAATAATCTGAATCCAGAAGAGATATAAGTATTGAAGTATTACACGGAACAAAATTAAAAATTCAGTGTAAATCAAGCTCAACAGTCAACAGTTGTGAGTTTCGCAAATTCAGTGTAAATCAGAATACACAGAGCAAGCCCGATCACGTTGCATTTCGACCAATTCATTCAATCACTCTTTATTAGCAAAGACAATTTAGAAAATCTCAGTAAAAGAGCAAAATCGAGAGCTCAGAAATTTACCGCGGGTGAAGGCGATCTGGTAGTGGTCCTCGCAGACGGAAGCACAGGTTTAGCAAGCTGTTTAGCACCGGGACTGTTGGCATTCCTCGACAGAGAGAGCGGTGGCGGAGCACTGTATCGGAATCCTAGGTCGTCGTCATCATCGTCGTCGTCGTCGGCGGTCTGCGAGGCCATGACCTGAGCGAGGCGCTGAGCCGCGGCCTTGGCGGCGAAGTTCTGAGTGCGCTTGACGCTCGAGAGTCCACTGCTGGCGGAGGAGGACCGCGCGTGGTGGCCACGCGACGGAGACATTGCTGGAGATGAGGCGCCGTTGGTGGTGCCCGACTCGCTGGCGGTCCACTGGCGAGTGTAGACCGGGCTATCGGTTCGTTGTCTCCGGTCCATAAATATAGGCAATGGGGAACGCTTAGGTCGTCGTCGTTTAAGTGTGCATCAGTGTTTGAAACGCAGACACGAATGCTCGATGTGCGGTGTTTTAAGCTGAGACAGAGACTGAGAGACAGAGGGTGAGAGAGATTTGTGGGTGTTGGAGTTGGAGAGACGTAATAGCCAAGATTCAGCAGCCTGGTCTTCTTTGATCGTCTCTTTAATTACAAAATGCACTTAATTAATCCATGTGAATTCCTTAAATCATCTCATTCATCACTGATCACTGTCAATTTGGATCCATCACCCATCATACTATTTCATGGATATTTGAGATAAAACAGATATTTTGATTGATTGATACTTTAATACTATTAGAGATTGATTTTAAAAATCAATCTTTTTTTCTTACTCGTCTTTTTAGAACTTAAATAAGCTTTAAATAATAAGTATTTTGGTCCAAAGAAAAAACAAATAGTATTGTGTTTATACTGCCACCTCGTTTTACAACTTTTACTCAACCCACCCATCTATTTTTTTACATTCATTAGGGTACGAAGGAAAATCATGCAGGTAGGTGGGTGATATCGTATTAAGATGCGAAAACACCTTGGGATTACAGAGAAATTTAAGAACCAAAAGATAAGCAAAGGCAAGCCCAACAAACAAGAAAACCCAAGCCGCAGAAAACACAGAACAAAAGTAAACAACAACTAGACAAACTACAAAGCCCAATAGACAACCAACAAGAACAAAAAAAGGGGCCAAAAATAGAAGCCGACAGCTAAAAAGTCGAACAGACTAGCAGCTAATAACACACAGCACAAAGAGCAGCAACAACATACGAACAGATCCCCCAACAAGCAGCAATTAAAACCATAAAATTTTTTTGAAGAAAATAAAGAAAAAATTAGTTGTCAAACAAATGAACGATTACTATAACATAACTAAAGTGTCACATCAATTAAGTGGGCCAAAAAAAAAGTGTCACGTCAATTAATATATGATTGAACCATCTTTTAAACCATCTTGATATGGTAGAAATATAGGATGATAGTGAAAGATAATTATTAAGCATAATTTAAAGTTAAAACGCCATCTAAAGAAGTTGAAACTCTAAGAAGAACCAGAGCATCCAGTGAGCCTTCCAAAGAATGTTGTCCCTTTAGACTTGGACCTTGAAAACTTATGATCATGAGATTGCTGGTTTTGCTTTCTGACATCGCAGCTTTGGTTTTCCAGATGACTCTTCAAAATTCTGTTCTCATCCATCAGACTATGAAGTCGAGACTCAAGCCGCTCAATTGTCTCACTTTTATACTTATTCCTCCTTATCAACTCAGCCTGCTGTTTCATGTTGTCACTTATCAGTTCCGAAACTTTTTCCTCCCACATTTTCTCCATTTCTAAATTGCACCGCAAGAAACTACTCTCCCCCATATTGTCATGATCAATCTTTTTCCTCATTGGTGATCCTTCATGGGATTCTAGGTCTGTCTCAGGTTCTGTGTTCAAGAAACTCAGATCATCATCGTCAGAGACTTGAGGATGATCAGTTAGTTCAGTTGTTGCACTTGGTGCCTTTGATACTTTGCTATTGTGCCCCGAAATTTCCTTTTCGCATTTCTCGATGGTTTGGGATGTCAACGAGTCTAATGAAGAGAATGATCTGAGATGAGCAGCTTGAATCAATTCAGTTCTGAGGTGATCGTACTTCTCAGCGAGCAAACGGTAGGACTTGTGCAAGTCTTTCAACATGGTTTCGAGCTCGGGTTTCCTTTTGTAGAACATCTCAGCCCTCTTTGCAAATGTATCTCCATCTTCTTCGATGATGTTAAGCATGAGAATAGTCTTCTCATCCAAATCTGCCACCATATATCTTTGTATGGTTAGAATTTAATTTGGTATATATATGACTGACATAGCAGCTAGCTTTCAATTAAAGGTATGTGAATCATGTAATTACTGAAACAAAAATACTACCCTTGGATTGTTTTTCTCTACTTATTGACTTGTGATCCAAGAAATAATCATCCTCATGAACTTATACAAATGGCCCTTTTTTTCCTAATTTCTCAAACCACAAGGCAAGACAACTAATTAAAATGGATTACTTGGTTGGATTGATTGATTTGTTTAGGAATTCTAAATTATGTGAATTGCAAAATATTGACAAACGACTAAAAATTAAGGTCACTCTTTGGTTTGCGATTCAAAGACTTTTTTTTTATTTTTTTAAATTCTTAGGGGTTTTATTTCATTTATAAATACCATAGAATACAAAAACAAAAAAACTATATCGGAAAAAGATGTTGAAGGGACCCTCAAAATTGGTAGGTATGAGAACCATGCATATGTGATATGTATGCACACTCACACCATGAAGAACTTAGTTTTAAGCATATATCAGAAATTAATTCAAATTAAAACTTTAGTGCAAATCCAGGACTTAAGAAAACGAGATGACAAAGGCACTATCATAAGGTCAAGAACAATCTTTTTACGTGTACCAAAAGGCAATAGGTACAAATATAGAAAACCAAGCATGCAAACCTAATAATGAAAAGTTGGGTGAGCATGATCTTAACCCTAGATCCAAAAAAGATCGAAGAAGGGAGAAACCTGAGAGAGTAGCTTGAAGCCACTGAGATTGATGGCCAAGGGGACGATTATGGCCGAGGCTCCGCCATGAAAGAGAGGCAGCGCGGTCTTCATTGGTCATCTCTTTTGAATCCATTGTCTTCCGATCAACAATAAAACCTCACTTCTCTACTTCATTCTCTCCTCGGCTTACTGAAGGAATCCTGTTTCTTTCAATTTATATTGACTACGACCAGCCTTTGTCAATCACGTCCTGATTTTAAGGACTTGAAGAGTTTTCCTCCAAGGCTAAATACCAAAACTTTTTTTTTTTTTTTTCTTCTAAAACTCTACATACACTATTGAAATACGTCTTAAAAAATAATAATTTAAATAGTGATCATAATCTTATAAGATTTTATTGCCTTTAAAATAATTTCAATGTATTTATAATATAATATTGAGGAATGATCTCTTGCCATATATAATTGTGCACATTCGAATTTAATTTTACCTAATCAACAGCTGTGCATGATTCTCTGTTTGACAAAAGCAAATTATTATATTGTGTATATATTTTTCGATTCAAGTTCGATAATGTTTGGAATAGAATATGTGAGGTTAATCTTCACGAAAATTGAGGAGTCTCAAGAAGTCAAGTTATTTTTAGGAAATGTATTTATTTAATCCATGTATTATCTATCAATTAAATTTATTGCGCTCAAACGTGAATCCCTTAAATTATTTTTTGGTTACAAAGGGAGGCCAAGGAAAGAGGCCTAGAGGGGGGAGGGGGGGATCGAAACCCGGTGAGGTGGGGGGCAGCACAACTGCTTGGCCAACTGGCCTACCCCAAGTCCTCGAATCCCTTAAATTATTAAGCTCAATTTATTATGGTGAATATGCAAGAGAGTTTTTAGTAAAGCAGTTGTGTCATGTGTATGGTGCAATCTCTATTGACATGTATTTTTAATTTAAATACAATACAAGCATTAAAGTAAACATATTGCTTGATGTTGTGTCACTAGATTTGTGTATTATACACGTGGTGCGACGGCCACTTTAAAGACTTTTTCTAAATATGAATCCTTGAAACTAAAAGAAAGAGTAGTGATTACGAAAATTTGAGATATGAAAATATGCAGATGGACAATAATATATTTTTGAAAAACTTTAGAGTTTAGTCCATTTTATAAGTTTTTTTTAGACTAAAATCAGTAGTGATTTAAAGTTTTTAATTAAGTTATTTTATTTATCTTTTTTACGGTTTTATGTTAGGTTTTAATTATAAGAGAGGAAAATATCCTTCAAATAGAGGGAAATACCCTTCAAATCAAATAAAAACTTTATTATGAATTAAACTGATTTTCTTATAAATTAAAAAATTTTTATTATGAATTAAAAATATTTTCTTATAAATTTTAAAACATTTCCGATCTCTATTTAAAAACTGTTTTTCTAAAAAATTAAAGTCTAATTATCTCTATATTTTTTTTTTGGGATACATAATGGAGAAGTAATACTCTCTTATGAGATTATAAGATATATTGTTTAGAGACTGATTTTGGTAAATTTATTTTTGTCATTGTTATCATTTGTATAGGAATTATTTTTAACAAATCAGGTAATCGGATTACGTCCCTACTAGTTTCTTTGGCGATTACGTAAGCTCCTCAGTCTACTCCTCCTGTCCCCACCACGTAACTCCCAACTCGCAAGTAAGGTTTGGTCGTGCAAATTCTACACTCCACACTGACCTTGGCGCAATGGCGTCTACGGTCATATGTTTGTCAGTTCTCATGATGCAAGCTAACAAGCAGCGCATGCATGCAGGAGTAAATTACAATTTTGATGAACCTTCACTCATAGTCCCTCTGTATTTCTTGGTTCCACATCCCTTTGCCATTTCGAACAACAAATGAGAAATTCCTCCTCAACCAGGGTCCATGCACGTTCATTATTCATGGCTGAGGAAAAATTGCTCTCAAACTATATTAATTAATAGATTTCCGCCAACAAAACAAGTTTAGGCAAGCATTCTACCATAGTGATCACAACTGAACTTAGGTATACCATGCTAGTATATTCACAGAGGCATTACTCATAACCATGCACAAGTCCTACGAGTGACAATTTGGATTTCTTATTTTTGGTTACAGATATCCGTGGTCAGCATCTCTCAAAATTGTTTAAGATTAGAAAGGAGATCATGTAGGATATTTGTGGTCCTTTTAGTTGTTTTCAAACAAGTTTATTCAGTACCCAATATTGTCAACTACGTCGCCCTATGGCAGACCTCTTGGCTCTAACCAAGGGAAATCCTAACCAAGCGAACCAAGACCACTTCTTTTATTTTTTTATTTTTTATTTTGTGTAAAGTATAACTACCATTCACAACTTTCAGCAACAGGCTAGTACAACTTTAATGACAGGTCTCACAAATGTAACCAGAGAATAACAACCTTACATTTTCTTAACATGAAAAGGACAGGTCTCCACTTGACACAAAAATGCGATCAGCTACATATTAACATCAAGAACCCAAAAAAGGGGTTAACCTATGCAGAAAACCTTCCATTGAATGTTATATGTATCAAAATTCGTTTGCTCTCTTATTCTTGATGTTTTCCTTTTGGAAACCCAACTTAATTAGGTGAGGTGCAAGAGTTAAATGAAAAGTTAGCCGAGCCGAGAGACTAGGATTATCTATGACCAAACACTCAAATAGACACAGGTGATACCCAGCCCAGTTAGCTGACCCGATTTGTTTCCCACAAATGACCCTAACCCAGATCCAAATACTTGGCTCTTGTTAGACTAGGTACTTTCCTAGCCCAGATACATTTTCTTTCACCTTCTCCCCCTTCTCCCCCTCACTCCCTGTAACTTATCTCCAAGTAGCCACTTGGGTTCGATCTCTTATTTTACGTTTTGAATATCGCAAACTTAAATTTACAAGCAATCCCTGTCACCCAAGTGGCTACACATCTAATGGCTTGAAGGTGTCAAGGCAATCAATCTCACTTTTTTTTCTGTAGGGAAACAATGCTCAAAGCCCACCCAGATTCACCATGCTCAATCATGAGCTTACCACTTCATTCCTCTTCTACAGAGCCAACCCACCATGAAGCAAAATTTTGAAACTCAAGGCTGAATCATATGCTTAAGCAAATTGGCAGGCAATTTAAGGTGCAACTGTCAATTAATGGGTGGAAAATGTGAATCAAACCAAGGTCAAGCAGTGTCAGGTCTCTGACCTGAGGGTTCCATCCCAACTTCAGTATGATTCTTGATTCTATGTTCATCAGTTTTAGTTTATCGAAAGGGTTAGGGTGGGTGATTTGTTTATGGTTTAATGGCAAAATCTTGCTCATTTGCCCTCCGGTAAAGCAAAGCTGATGCTTCCACCCTGGTTTAGCAAAGGGAAAGGCAAGGGCAAAATCCATGTCAAATCCAAAATTCAAAGAACTGAAAAATAAATAAATAAACCAAATGTAATTTCTCACCAGCCAGGATGGACAACGTACTTTCCAGAAGAAAGAGCCCAATTCACCTGCTCAAAACAATTAATGTCATGCCTCAATTTAAAAGAACGCAGCAGAGAGGGAAGTGGGAAAACATTAAAATAAGATTTCCAAATAGTTATTTTTTCTTATCTTTTTTTAGGGTTTTTCTGGAAGAGGAATTGGAGTTTTGGGTTTTCCTTCTCTCTTCTTCTTTCTTTCCATTTTTTTTTTTTTTTTTTGGTGTTGAGCAGACGATTAGGTCTCCCTTTCTACCCACATATCATCTAAACGCACAAGGCTCTATGAAGAGTTTAAACTTTTTCCCATATTAAGCACATAGGAGAAAATAGTTCTTACCCCAGTAACATGACCAACAACATTGTGCAGGTGCAAAGATTTTCTTATGTTGAGTATTATTAGTCTTAGTAACTGGTTCAGATGGCAGAGAGTAAGACACAATACCTTGTCAGTCCCAAGGGAATTGGCAACTACATGGGTGACCTGTTCATCTATCTGGTTGGTGCACGAAGCACCAAATTGTTCAGCTGTCTGCCACAGGGGATGTAGGTGAGGATTGGCCTCACCAACTGGAAACACCCTGCTAAATACTATACGACAACCGGCCAAAATCTTTCGCTGCTCAGAGGCTAGAATATTCCTAACATCTGCTTCATCTAGATCAGAATGGGAGAAAAAGTTCTCATGTATCCTCTCAATAACCTGTAGAGACAAAAGAACAGATAATCAGCACAAACATGTCTACCTATTTGCAATCTCAGAAAGTTGAACAGCATCCTCACCGCCAATGAGGATGCCAAAGTCCCATCTTCTTGTCTCTCATCATGATCAATCTCAAGAAGAGAAGGACCCAAAAGCCCAAATTGCCGTCTGCTACAAGGAAAATATGTATACCTGCAAAATTGCATAGGCACCATGTAATAAGGCAAGGACGCTAATCAATATACAAAGACAGTAAGGATTAAAATCTTCTATCTAAAATCAAGGTACGGTTACCTTTCTACAACAATCAAGTTCAGTTTATTATGCGGCCAGACCTTCACAGAATCATCTATAATTACAACAGCTGATTCCATACCCAAAACGCCTTCCAAATCCTTACTCTTGGGAACCCTCTCATCACCATCATAAGGATCCCCATCATCACCTCTAGAAATAACTCGTCCAGCAAAAAGAGCCCCTGTTGGATCTAGCACTTTTGCCATTTCTGTAGCATATAACTTGTTCCCCATTGTGTAGAGATGCAACTCGAAAAGCTGACTAGCCTGATGTCCAAAGAGGCAATGTAATGATTACTCTACTTATATCAACAACAAAATGAGGATTTATGCCAGGAAATATTTATGTTCAAAATCACCTTCTCCAAAAAATTCCAGACCCCAGGCCGCAATTTGGTCCACATTCCCATATGATGAAATCGAAAGAGATGTCTCTGTGGTTTTTCACGATCCTGTTCCTCTTTCTTCCTCAAAATCTCGTCATGCACTGGATCTACTTCGACAAACTGAAAAAGGATAAACTAAGTTATAACAAGATAATAGAAGGAACAACCCTTAATAATAATGTCACAAAAACATCAAATCCATCAGTCAAGAAGAGACTACCTTAGCTGAATTAAGAAGTGTGTGATCTAGATCCAAGACGAGGCACAGCTTGCGTGCTGCAAACATTTTCTTCTGTTCTTCTATCCTCCTTGCTCTCTCTCTCTGTATAGCAGCTTTTTGCTGGTCATCATATCCTTCAAATAGATGCTCAACATCTCCCCACATGGCAGGTGAACGAGAGGGACCTACGGCAACTGCTTCAGGAGCAGAAGTACTTCCAGTCTGCTGCTCCTCCTCAGCTTTTAGATCTACTTTGTCTGGCTTGATTGGAACCAATTGGGAAGTAACATTCTGAGAAGCTACTGCTGTACTTGTTGATCCATGGGAAACAGAAATAATATCAGCAATATTTTTCAGATTCTTGGTGAATTGTCGAGCAATGTCAGGGGCCACTACTGACTGTGAAGGCACAAGCTTCTTATCTGCCTCACCATCTTGCTTTTGACCATTCAGATTATCCTTATTCCCCTGGCTGCTTGACAATGGGGGTACAATATTTTTGAACTGCTCACGTCCCAGACTCCCACTTTTTTGAAGTGCATTACCATGGAGAACACGGCGAGGGTCGCGGGGTTTCATGCGGATTTTTCCTGACTCATCCTGCAGGATTTGTAAATTATTAAAAATGCATTTAGAGTTTATATAACGTCTTGTGGAACTAATGAATCTAAATAGTAAACAAAGTAATCTGATAAACCTCCCACAAAAAAAAAAAAAAAACAAAAAAAAAAAAAAAAAACAAAACAAAACAAAATTACACAATAAAACGTAAGCAACGGACTTTGGCCTTGCTGCTGATCAAATTATTCTTGAATTCATATCTAACAAGTAAAAAATAAAACTGAAATGTATAATAGAGATTACCAACAGAGTATAGGAAGCAAATGCTTAGCTCAATCTAAATCTACAGTTAGGAAAAAGGATATAATCAAGCACTCACCACCGGAGCTTTTTGTGAACTAGCAGGAAGTGTTCCTGCTTGTGTCTGCAAAATCCCCAAGGTCTTTGTAGGAACATTCACCAATGCAGGTGCTCCCACCATTGAACTCGAGCTTATAGAATGTGTTGCACCTTTTGAAGGATCAGCAGACTTCTGCTGGGCTTCTGTTGCTAACCTTTGTTGTTGTCCCAGCTTAAGTATGTTTATCAGCATGGTCGGATTCACAGCAATATCTTTCAATAATGCAGGCAAGGAAGCCGCCCTAGCACCCATCAATGGCACCTGCTCATTTGCACTATTTGGGCCATTGGAGTTGCTATCAACAGTACTAGGACAACTTACAAGATTAACTGCTTTTCTGGGATCAGTTTCAGAATTCTCCACTGTCTGGTTCCTGCTAATTAAATGAGGTCCAACATTAACAATGTCCTCCAACCAGCCACCACTTCCCGAAGCAGTTTTTGTATCCCTAACAACACCAGAGTTTTCCAAACCATTCCTTTGCCTTTTTATCGCAGGACCGTCAATAGTAAACTCCTCAAGGGTTTTTTGCTTTCTTGAGCTTAATGTTATAACAGAATCTACTTTCGGTGCACTTTGCACCACTGCCAAGGGTTGTTGGTTAAGATTCAAAGCACCCACATCAGAATTGGTAAATCTAAGCCTAGGGTCTCTATTCTTAGCTGAAGCTTTTATGGTCATCTGAGACCCAGAACTTGCAGGGGGAGCACTTTTAGCTATAATCTGTCCTTGCATGCTGGAGCTACCCACAGGGATGGAGGGTGGAGAAGAAACAATTTGCTGCCCCAAATTCGGGGGGCATGGAGTTCTTAAATTACTAGAAGAAGAGGAACTAGAAACCTCTCCAATAGTATCATCATCTCCATTATCAAACTCTTCTGAAGGGGTTGGGCTTGGAAGTCTTTCACTCATGACAAATGAACTCCGATTAAACTTTTGTTGATAGGTAGAAACAGCTTTAAGAGCATCAGTTTCGTAAGAATGCAATCTAGAATCTCCTGAATCCAGTGCCACCCTAGCTGTCTCCAACCCTGACTTTACCAACCCATCAGAAACAGCCGATCTTTTCTGTACAGGAAAACAAGATGGTGCTTCTCGTGTGGGCGATGGAAGGCTATCTGCATCATGATCCTTGTGAAGGTCTAACAGGGGAAGCAGGACCCCTCTAACCTTTAAACTAGACACTCCTGGTCTTGGAAAATCAGACAACATCATTGGATTATTATTAACCACAGATACAGCAGGCACAAAGTCTGAAGCAACATTAGTTGAAGAAACAGCTGGAGTATCAGAATCCTTATTATTATTATCTTCATTGATAACCTGCATTTCATTCTCTTTGATACCCGCTTTAGTTTCAGGGAAAACATCAGGGGACTCCACAGAGGTTATCATGACCCCTATCTGGAAAATATTAGGAACCATGTCAATACTTTCTGAAATATCAACAATTATGCTAACTGATTGCGAAGTGAAATGTTCTTGAACTAATAAAAATAAAATCGTACCTCTTTTATCTGCTCAGGGAACAAAAGAGGAGGATCATTCTTTACAGAAGAAAGTAACCTGTTACCAAAAACAAAACAAAGGAAATAACTATGCAATCGATGGCATTAGAATTTCTTGACAACAAAAGAATGGACATAACAGCTAATAGAAACCTTGATAGAATATCTTTATTCTGTTTCTTTCCGTTGGGGCTCATGGAGAAGTACACCTACAATAAACAGCAATCGAACCTCAACCAGATTTGGGAAATATTTGGAGAAAATAGTACCAACATGAGAAATTCTTGGGTAGCTTACAGAGCTGATAGCTTGGACCGCAGTGAACGACTGTTCAACAAGAGCTTCCTTTGTAGAAACACTAGTTTCTAAAAGAAACCCACGCAAGCTCTCCAAAGTGCTGAGTAAACGGAGACAGACATCCCAAAATGATCTACAAAAGATAACCAACAAAAATCAACCCAAAAGAAAAACATTTTCTAACAGCTAGAGAGCAAAATAATCAAATTGGGAAATCATCATTCCACTCCCAGAATTCACCCATTGACCCAAAATTCAGCAACAATCAGCTCACTTACTTGTCTGCCTCAATTACAGTAACACTTTCCAAAGCTTCCCGAATCGAGTTCACTTGCTTCTCCAGCAACTCATTCTTCAAATCAGTCTCCGAATTATCGACGTTCATATTATCACAATTCAAGACACCATCTTTGGCTTCGTCAGCTGCCGGCTTTTCGTCTTCTGCAGGCTCCGAATCCAAATCAATCTCACCCTCCTCCAATTCTCCTTCTTCCTTCTCAACGTCCATTTCATCACCACTATCCACAATCACCACTTTATTCACTTCCTTGGTATTGCTCTTATCTTCTCTACCAGAAGAATTGACAGACGGCGAAGACGACGATCGCTTCGATTTGTCTTCGGGATCAACATCCATCACAAAAAGCTCATTGAGGGGTTTATTCTGTACGGCCTGAGCCCAAGCGAGGTTAACCAAACCGGACCCGTAGCCACGAAAGCCAGGGTAGTTGTAGATGTCGCGCATCGTCCAAACCCTAGCAGCATCACCACCACCACCACCACCACCACCATTGGATTTGGATTCATTAGAAGAAACAACAACCTTAGCTTCCTGCTTCATAAAATCTTCTTCACTGATCTCCTCCACTGACGTCGAATCGGAAATTTCACCTTCTTCCACATCTTCAACCACTTTGGCACTTTCATCTTTCCCCATCACACCCCCTAGGGTTTCTTCGATTTCTTTGAAATTGTTCCACCCAGTACAATTAGATCCAGCAACGACCATATATATATAAATTTATTCAATTTTATGAAACGAACAACAAAATTCACATGAAATATTTACACCGAATATCTTACACACAAAATTTGATTTTTAGGGTTCTTTTTCTTGTTTTATTTCTGCCAAAGATCCGAATTATGATGGATTAAAAGAAAAGAAAACCAAGAAAAAGAAAACAGATTGAAGTTTGTGTAGAAAACTTGTTGGTTTCAGATCTGTTTGGCAGAGAGTTTGAGATTGCGATCTTGAGATTATTACGGTTCGAGTGGAGATGCAAGACAAACACATAAGAAAGAGGAAAGACGATGATGAGAGGGTAAAGACGGGGGTGGGGAAGGCTTATAAGGACGAGCCTACGAGGGAATCTAGTACACGCAAGAGTTTGAATCTGAGCCGTACACGTCAGGGATCTCAAAATGACAAAAGCCATTGCCCATCACTAGGATTAGTAATTTAGACTATTTAGTACTTTAGTCTTTAGTAGTAGTGGTGGAAGTTTGATTTTGCTTGTTACTCATTCACTCGCTGTGCCTCGTGAGTCATCACCTCTTTTCCCCAGCTGCATTTATTTCTTCTTTTTTCATTTTTTTTTTTTTTTCGCCCTTCTCTCAAGTAGTAGTCAAGTCTCAAGATGCTACCATATTCTTGGCGCAAAAAGTGTGACCATTTCTCTCATATGCGTTTCTATGTCGATGTCAATAGTTGCAGCGTCAAAGGCTACGCATGTACGTTCTCAACACTTCCGTATCCGTTTTATAATGACATCACTTCACACACGCGAGAGGAAAATTTAGGATCAAATATTATTATGCATAATGGTAAAGCTATTTTACGCATTATAATATGAATAGACGACGAATTTATATTTATATAGTATAGTATTAATAACGTTCATTCATATTACAATATATAGATTAGTTACATCATGTAATTGTAACACGACGTGATATTAACAATCTACATAAATTAGATTACAAGTACAATCATTAATATCTATAAACTTTAACTCTAAATAATACTTTTCAAAATTGTATTTGTGTTATGATTTGAGTTTACTAATAATACAATCACAATATTATAATTTTTCGTTTGAGACATTAAAATTTGAAACTATGCCACGTCACTATAACATGGATAAAAAAGTTTTTCTCCACTCTAATAGAACTCTAATATATATCAGTTCACTTATATAAGTAAGTCACAGTAATACACATGTAATACAAAAAGTGGTACCTTTAACATTATTGTAAAAAATAAGGGTACATAATAAATTCTTGGTAAGGGAGTTTTGACAATTGAGTTGATAACAAAATTATTAGAGAAAATTAAAAGAATAAAAAACAAAAAAAAAGGCAATATTAGTTTTTGGGAGTGAATAGCGCCACTCAGATTGCAATCGATAAAACATCACTGTTTAGTTTATCTTTAGTTTGACAGTTGATTAGTTCACCGACCAACTGATTGACTTTTAGCTGAGTAAGGTTGTTCTGTTGTTAATTGTTATAGACTTGTAACTATTGTTAAATAAATTAACAATAGTAAGGTTGTTATGGACTTGATAAGTAGCCAATAGAAAGCTGCAACTCGTCTTGACCAAAAAAAAAAAAGAAAGCTGCAACTCCAGAATCACTATAACTAAAACGAAAGGCCATTTTGAGTTTTGACTGAGAATTCAACAACCGCAGGGTCCAAATATATAAGTAACACCAAGTGCCTGCCAACTGCCAGGTCTAAGCCATTTAACTGTTTTTCGTTTTTCTCAACCCCTAGAAAATGGAAAAGAAATTTGGGGAATCCGTATTGGGTGTTTTTTTTTTTTTTCTTTGCGCCACTTATTCGGTGTTTTAAATTAACTCTATCAGTAGTGATAGAGATTCTAACTTTTTTTTACAAATTTTGTTTTTAAATTTACATGACATTCATACTTTGACATTAAACACTAAAAAAAATAAAACCTCAAAAAAAAAAAAGAGTATTATATTCAATATTCAGTAAAATAATAAAACATAAGATAAAAACAAATATTTAGAAAAAAAAAAGTTGGAACGAGCATTTTCCTATCTCTATATAGCATACAACGCAATTAGTTTGCAAACTCTTGATAGGAGAGACTTTTACTCCAAGCCAGTGGTCTTTTTACTCACAAGTCTAACAATAATTTAAATTTCAAAGACAAAATGGACCAAACTTCACAGTTCAGCCTCACCCATTCAAATGAATCTTCACTCTTGACCATTTTGGTTCAATGTCTAAGCTTCAGACTTTGTCTGGACGAGCTTCTCTATTAAATCGTCTGCATATATCTTGAACAAACAGTTGATATGATATGAAGTATGGACTCTTCTCTATCATACGTACTCCTCAGGAAATGCAAGTGGCTATGCCTCTTTACAGCCTCACAAACTTTCTGCACTCTCAGGGTTGGCCTACAATGTATCACACATTCATATATTTTATTTATAAATTCAATTTATACACATAACTATATAAGTTATTTCAACGAGGTCCATGAACTTTTAAATATTTCAAATATACACCCGATCTATTATCTAAATTGAAAAATAAATTTATGTCCATTGATTCGTTGAGAGATTAGTTAAATAACAGATTGGTCTTTGCTGACTAGAATTACTTGGCAATATGGCACTATTTCAGCAAATATTTTTCGTCAAATGAGCGACACATGTCCACAATTTAATAATAATAATAATAAAGATAGAGAGAGTTTGTGGACCCATGTCAGGGGTTAGGTGAACCTATGTCGCTCATTTCTCGCCAAATGAGCGGCACGAGTCCACCTAACCCCTGACATGGGTCCACAAACTCATCATCTCTTTCTCACTCATTGAACACAAGTGAGGGATTTATATTCGAATTTGGAGGAAAATGTAATATTTTTGGGAGACTAAATGGTTAGAAAAGCGATCGACGAGCGGAAAAGAGTGATGGATGTCTGAGCTCGTGTCAAGTGGACATGTGTTGCTCATTTGGCGGGAAATGTATGCTGAGTTGGTGACACGTCGCTAATTAATCCCCGTTAACAAAAGCCAAATTAACATTTAACTGATCTCTCAATAAATTAATGGATGAAATTTCATTTTTTAATTTACATAATAAATCATGTATATATTTGAAATATTTGAAAATTCATAAATCTTATTAAAATAACATGTATAATTATGTATCTAAATTAAATTTATGCTTTTATTTATTCACTTTAGTTCCATAGGTAATTAGATGGCCAAGAGATGTTTAAGGCCTATCGGTATTACCAAATAAACAAATGGGGCTGCAGCTGAGATTCAATTTAGGTTCTATTTATTGGGCCAACGACTAACCCAATGGGTTGTAGGAGTCATGATTGTGGAATGCAGACCCTGTTTAATTAAAAAGAAAATTGAAATAAATTACTTTAAAACCTATTTTACAGACTTTAATAATAAACAAACCTATTTAAAAAGTTATAATAATAAATAGGTCCATTTTGTACAAATAAAACTTATGATATATATTTTTTTGTGTTTTTGCACCAAGGGCTCGGTGAATTTTTCTTTTTGAAAACTAGATAAATTGCTACTGTTGCACAGTAATAATTAATAATAGTATAACACGAGTGTTTTTTGCAATTCAAATAATTACTATCGTATAATGGTAATTGTCGAGCGCTTGGTGATTCCCGTGTCGTGCGTTTCTCATTAAAGTGGACCGATCTGAGATTTCATGTAGCAAGTAGGCTGAGTTATCAGCCTAATTTCTAAACTGTACTTTAAAAAAAATAACCCTAAAATTTTAACTTTTATCTTAATTATGTATCTAAATTATTATTTGTCTCAATTTTATCCTCAAACTTTTATTTTGCCCCAATATGTGATGTAATTTTTGTTAAATAATAACACAAATTTTGGTCATATGCCTTTCACATGTCTTATAAGTTATAACCGAGGTCAATTTAGTTCATTTACGAACTTGGGTTGAGTAAAATGCCTTTGACTTGGATTTCATTTGGTAGTATTACCGGACCAAAACAACATTATATACGAAATTATTGAGACAAAATAAAAATTTAGATATGAAATTAAAACAAATAATAATTTGAATATCTAATTAAAACAAAGATAAGAGTTGAGATACCAAAATTGGAAAAAAAAAAAAATACACAGAGAGATGATAGAGAAAGACACCTTTTTTTTTTAAGAATTGGAATTTGGACAGTGCTTTGAACAAGAATCAAGATTTACACGATCAGCTCCTCACTCTCTCTCGTACATAAACAAGGCCCACTTTCCCTCTGAGTCCCAGCCATGTATCTATCATCAAGAATCAGACGCATCCACTTTACAATTTCAAACCCAAGTACTCATACAAATGGCAGCCTTTCTTTGCCAATATCTCCCTGCTGCTCTCGGCTCGTATTTCGTGCCTGAGATCGAAGAAAATGTCTAGCTTATTACAGAAACAAAGCAACGATCCTGTTTCTGTCCCAATAAACAATCGCAGATTGGAGAATAGCTTCAGGAGATTCCCCTGCATCTCCAAATTCATGAAACTAATTAATAAAGCTTCTCGAAAGCAGCTCCTCTCTGGAGTAGTCCCTTTCACTTGTACGTGTTAAAAGGACTGTGAAGCAGGACACAGATCCAACATCTATGGTGGTTGAAACTTGGTACTTAAATTGTGGTGGTGATCAGGCTTTCAGGCATAGGAAGTAACCCCAGTGGTTAAGAACTGAAGAAGATGAAGAAAATGCTTTCTCAGGTATATTACTAGCATTTCATGTTGCATAATTGCAATGGTGACTTGGGTTTCTCCTAGAATACATAGAATTAGACTAGTTGAATTGGGTTTCTGTTGGTTCATCTTGGTTAGGAAGAAAAGGAGGGCAAAGGTAAGAAACAGAAGAAGCACAATAGAAGGCTGAAGACTGATGAAGCAGAGCAACAGAGCAAGGTTTCTGCTGACGGGGTCCCAACAGATTATGTGCGTGTGAGAGCACGAAGAGGTGAAGCAACGGACAGTCACAGCCTTGCTGAAAGGGTATGTGTATAAGATAAGTCCTTTAATTGACCATCCCCTATGTTTCTTTTAAAATGAATTCAAATGTATATATATACTTGTTGCTAAAATGGCACCAACTTGTTTGTACAATTAAATCTCAAATGAGTTTTCAGGCAAGAAGAGAGAAAATCAGTATGAGAATGAACCTTTTGCAGTCACTTGTTCCTGGTTGTGAGAAGGTACTGATATTCAGCTTATAGGTTGTTTAGTACTTCATGCATCAGTTTTTATATATAATACCCCATACTTTTTTTTTTATTTCTTTTTTATATATAATAAGTTTCTCTTGATGATAATTATAGATAACAGGCAAGGCTCATATACTGGATGAGATTATCAAATATGTTCAATCACTGCAGAATCAAGTGGAGGTAATATTACCACCGTTATTTGAGAATTAAGAGAGATACAAGAGAAGCTTGAGCAAGCTTTTACTTTGCTTTTTATTTTCCTTTTTCTTGCTCTCAGTGCCTCACAGCAAATCTTGCTTTTGTGGATCTCATGCTCTACAACTGTGAGCAGAACCCAAGTACAAACCCATGTGTACCAGAGGTACCAAGATGAAAGCTTAGAATCTATGCATTATTCTAACGTATTAGTACATACATATTAATCTTCTTAGTTTAATATCCTAATGCCTACACCATATATATTGTTTCCCAGAGACTATGTTGCTTGGAACCTCCGATGCCGTCTGTTCCACAGTCTAGCTCTGTCCAGTTCAGGTCTTTCCCGGAAGCAGCACCAACTTCTCCTTCCCCATTACTCACAGAGGATCAGAAGGGCAGCTTAATCCCTCAGGTAATGACACTTTGATCTGGAAATTAAGTCCATGCAAACAAAGTCTGGAATATTAAGCAAAGAACGAAACACATCTCTGGTCTGAGCGATCTCCTAATTTGATGAACATTTTCAGGATGGTGGAGATTTTCTATTGGACATGGACGACCAGTACATTGAGGATATTGTAAATGAGCCTACTGGATTAGACAACTTGTGCACCTTCTAGCTTGTAAGAAATTGGGAAAGTATATAGGTCCTTTATAAAATTAAGCTCTTATATACCCAATTCATCCATTGATTACAAAAATTAATTAATCTACCAGTTATGCATTTCTTATGCCATTTTCTGAATCTTTTAATTGCAGGCAACTAGAAAAATAAATACAAAAAGAGATCAAGCCCAGAAGTTTGAAGGGATTACTTGACTACTAGATAGCTAGTACGTACTATTTGTGGTTCAGACTTAAGAGCACAAACTTTCAAAGATGCCATGTAGAAGCAGTGGAAAATTAACTCCATTACTTGCTGTCCTCTGCTCATTCTGCTAAAAACTAATGAAGATATATCACAGTCCTGTAATTTATAGTGTAGTGAAATTAAATAGCCAATGTTGGAGAGAGTGTTGTCTCCCCCTGGACTTTCTTTTTTATTCCATGACTGTTGATTGTTGAAAGCACTGAATCTGCAACATCTACTGCAACCTTATTTAATCATCTTACCACATTTCTTTAGCACCTATTTTTCTTACAGCCTATTGGTCAGATATCCACCATACAATTTTAGCAAATTAATGCGAATATTATCAATACCTTGTAAAAGTGCCAAGGAATTTCCTTCAAATTACCCTTTTCCCGTCTAAAAGGCTAACTGAAAAAATAGACCAAATGATCGAAGTAGGAGGCATAGCTGGAATTTTTCTCCAATGCGGGATGTGTGTGAGTCTCTCAAATTCTGCATTCCTCCTACGTTTGAATCCGTCCTAGAGAAGGCCTCTAGTTATAATAGACTGAAACTAAAACTCAATCCGCATTCGGTTAACTGCACCACAGCTTGAGACTATCCATCAAAGCTCCAAAATTGCTTACATGTTTCCAACAGGAAATCACCATATGTATGCCGACTCTGTATAAGTCTTGGCATGCATCAAACTCATAGTTTTGGTACACATGGATGCCCTTGAGGATATATGGTATAAAGGGTGGCCATTTTTTTCTTTATTTCTTTCTAATTATGGTAGTAACAACTAACAAGACCCATTTGGTAAATAAGACCACATACTCCCATTGACTCTTTAAACGTGCTAATCGTGCCGTGCAGGCTCATTATTGTACGTACACTCTCTCGGGAAAAGGAAAACAAATGTACTCATCAATCATCATTCTTTGTTTTGAAATTGAGATTCCTCATTGCATTGCAGCTTCACGTTTCTTTTTTTGGTACAGAGCTTCACGTTTCTTTTGTTCTTAAGAGTCGACCACTTTCTAGTACTATATATTATGATTCTGTCATGTATTGTCTCATGTGGAACAAGTACATATCCTGTATTTTCTTTGCTAGCGTGCATCAGCTACATGTCATAAGAAAACTCCAAAGTTAGGCACCAAGGCCCAAGGCTGAACTGTATACTTATAGACTTTTCACTGAGACAGTTACCAATTTGTTGCCAACGGATATGGCAATTAGATGGTGACTGGTTGTGGAGGAGTCTGCAGTTCACTGATTTATGTAAGTGTTGGGTAAAAAATTAATGGGGTGGTGAACTCAGCATTTTTAGCTGGTGGGAATAGCCCCCCCTTTCTTTAAATAAGTGATGTTCAGGGTACTTTTCAACGCATGCAGCTTTCAAAGTGACCCAAGAATGACCTTGATTTGGGCCGCAGTTGATGGGCTATTTTTACGGGTTCGGATAGCAAAACAGCCTGAGTAGTTCACACAAACTATGCCCAAACAGAAACCCATCTTTCCCATCATAATTTGTCATTTGCAGGTTTCACTTTCTTTTTCCTCTGTAAAAAAAGTCGCCAGAAAAAGGAGTGCAAAAAGGCCATATCGCCCACCGTGGGGTTCGAACCCACGACCACAAGGTTAAGAGCCTTGCGCTCTACCAACTGAGCTAGACGGGCTTGTTTGCCCAGCAGTTTCGACGAAATGGTAATTATATATATAGACATGTCCATCTGATTTCATTATAACCTAACGACATAGATAACAGACCCAAAAAAACAACACGTGCGTGCACAGGCACGTGACGAGACTTTGGGTCATATGAAGTTGGAAAAATTATGAATGGATTCAAAGCTTGGTGTTCGATGAAGCTGCCTGTAGAGTGGCTCCAGTTGATCCATTCCGGTACCGTAGAAGTTGTCCATGGGGTGTTCATACTCATACACACTATTGTTCACAACGTTGGTGCTGCTGGAATAATTATAATTATCACCGTAATAAAGCGGGGAGGGTGAATAGTACTGACCATCGTCCCCAGTCATTGGAACAGAATTTGCACTCATCAGGTAATTGTTCATCATCATCATCATTGTTGCTTCATATTGAGCATTCATCATTCTCATAGGGGACTTTCTAGTCTGGATAGCCTGAAATTTAATTAATAATTTCATTATTATGATCCAAAAACTAGCTAGGTTAATTAATTAGTGGTCAAAGACTAAGCAAGCTAGTAAGAATGTTTTTTATAATCACTCACATAAGATCCAGCGTCATCATCTTTAAACACCATAATGGTATCCTCGACTTCTAAGCCATGTGCCGCAATCAAGCCCTCTGAAAAATAATTAACAATCACATCCTCAAAACAAATTATTAAGCAACTAATTAATGGTGCAATTAATTTTGTTAGAGGTAATGAATTGGGCTTACTCGTATTCTCTATTACATACATCCGACTACTATTGTTTGGCCAAAACCTGCGAAAAAAGACCCGATATATAATGCTTTGCAATTGAAGTAAATTAAGCAAAACAAAAAGCCATTAATATATTGATGGAGTAGTAGGAGTTGGCTTAATTAATTGGAACGTACCTGAATCTGACAGTCCAAACCTTCGGAATGTCCATGTCTTCCAGGTGCAGCCAAAATCCTTCTTTAGCTTCCAGTACAGGGAGATGCATTTCTGCTTCTCTCTGAATTAAGCAACATGTATATATGTATGGTCATAATCCAACTCAATTAAGTTGTTAGTATATATATATATATGTATGTATGATCAGCAATGAATTGTACTATAGCCAGTTAATTAATATATAGCCTAATTAATTAGTACGTTAACTCATATTTAATTGAATAATCTCATTCAAACCTTAGGTATCACAATGCGCCCAGTTGCGCTCACATCGCTATTCTGTAATTGTTTCGCGAAGAGAAACCTCACCGTCGATGGATTAACTCCCTGAGATCAATGCACAAAAATATATTAACAGATAATGATTTGAAATGTAAAGAAATACTACAATAAATAAATTGATTCTATACCAATTAATTTACTTACATGTGTTATATATATATATTTATATATATGGATTTGACCAGCTAGCTGAAGTCTAATGATATTTCTCTTCCTAATGTTGGAAGAGATTCCAAATTCATATCCCTTCCTCTATATAAAAGAAATATATATATATATATGGATTTGTAAATTAATATGTATACATATACAACTGACAATGCAGCTAAATCTAAAGCTAGAAACTTTCTTTAAGAGTGTGTTATATACTTATATATTTATTGACTTATAAACATTATGAGTATATTGAAAAGTTCTCTTATAAACATGAGAAAAGTAAGTACACATAAGTATAAGAAGTGTAAAAAATGACTTTGCCCCGTTCTGAAAGAAAACATCTTCTTACGAATAAGATGATCGACCTTAAGGTATCAATTTACACAATTTTTTGGGATAATGTTACACATTTTCCACCTCCACTCTAATTCAAAGGATCGAGTACCTTAATTATTAGAAAAGCTACGGCAAAAGATAATTTACAAATTAACATGCATGCCTCAAAAGATATGTATAAGAGATGTTCTAGGTATATGTATTAGAAAATTGCCACAGGAAAATAATAATAATAATAATTAAAATGGATGACACGATGAGATAAAAGAAATAATTAAAGGGACAATATTATTGATTACGTTTTCTTGTAATTTAATAAAAATTTTATCGTAATTGACACGCGAAGCAAAATAATTGCTGACATTTGAAAAGAGATTTGCGCGCCAAATTAATAAATGATAATTTAAATACGACAAAAAATAATAATAATCAAAATTGACGACACGATGCGACAAAAAAATAATTAAAGCGGACAACATTGATTACGTTATCTTGTAATTTAATAGAATTTTTGTTGTAATTGACACGCGGAACAAAATAATTGCAGACATTTGATTGAAAAACGATTTGCGCGCCAAATAAATATGAAATCAACATGCCTTATCGATCTAATTTGCACAAAATAAATGGCTAAATGTCCCTGTGCCTTTATAAACACAAATGATAATATTACATATATAATAAGAAATTGCTTGCTTGATGCATCACAAAGAGGATAACAGTTTATTGATTTAGTTCGATCTGGTATTAGTGAGAGTAAAATCTAGTTCTAAATAATTATATGAATATGAAAACCACATAATTAATTTCATAAAATAATTGACAAACCCTTTGATGAAGATACTCTTGGGTTCTACTTCAGATCTATATATAAGGGGAAAATAAGAAAAGATAAATATTAATGTAGTTAAAGCCATGAAATTAACAAAAAGATCACCTTTCAAGGTCAAAATGAATGATCTTAATTGAAAAGGAAAGTTGAATTATTGCAAGTTTGCAACAGCAATTAACTATAAACAAATTAAAAATATATAATCAAGGGACAAATTAAATTCATATCAGATCAGAAATATGCATGCAGCGCATATCCTCCAGATCGAAATGAATCTCCACATAAACTTTACTAAAAGGAACAGAAAGCGTATGAAGACTGCATATCTCTCTCTCCTCTCTTATATCTATATATAAAAGATTGAGAGTCATGATAAACCCTTAGTGCTCATGAACAGGCAGTCTCCATCTCTCTGTTTGAGAGAAGCCGTAGAATAAGAGTTACAAGTATATAGACATGCATATATATAGATATAGATATAGATATAGATATAGATATATATATATATATATATGGATGAGGAGAGGATCTAAGCTTACACGGGCAGATGAAGATGGAGGAGGAGGAGGAGGAGGCATTGGCACGCGGGGTGCGCGAGGCTTGTAAACCTGCGCCCTCTCTTTGGGTTTTCTCTGGCCGCGCCGCTGACTACGGTGGCGACGGGCCTGCTGGCTCGGAGTTGGAGTTGGAGTTTGGTGGTAATTATTCAACATCAGCAACTGGTTGCAACTCCACTCAGCGTTGCTATCAAGCTCATATTGCTGCAGGGCCATCGCATTGTTGGAAACACCGTCCATTTTGGCTCACTCCACACCACACCACTACTCTCTCTAGCTGGCTCTCTCTGCTGCTACCTCTAGTGCTGATCTGTGAGGCTCATGGCTCTCTTGAGGCCTTGTTTTAAAACAACACCACCGACCTACCTGGAATTGTCTCCTTCTGGGAATCGAACGATTCGTGTACCCCAAGGGCTCTCAATCACTGACGCTCGGCATTCAACAAAATTTTGAGTGTAAACATTTATTGTGAAAAAGCCGAGATTCCTCACCACACTCTCCGCTTTTTCATCAAAAAAAAAAAAAAA
>QANW01010292.1:40222-85016 GCA_003254865.1 Dryas drummondii | reverse complement strand
TCCTCACCACTCTCTCCGCTTTTTCATCAAAAAAAAAAAAAAAATTACATAGACGGTGGGTTGATGGAATTTGATCGTAATTATTAATTTACTAAAAAGCTAGCACATTTTGGGCCAGCTGCATTCAATTTTTCCGTTGCGAGTTTTTGTTTTTTTATTTTGGCTTTGGATTGTTGTATGTAGAAACCGAGAAAAGGATAGGGTTTGAGTGAAGAGGTTATGAGAAATATTTAAAGTGGAGAGTGTGGATGGTACAGGTGTTGCTCAGCTTCTCATTACACGGACACGATATCAATGGTGGAGACACTGGAAGCTAGCTTGCTTCCAAATTCAAGAGAATCCTTAGAACGTGATATTTATGACCATCCCCTAAACCCACCACCGTCTTGCTCTCAAAAACCACCGTCATCTTCTATACTTATTTTCTTTTATATAACAATAAGAAAATTACCTCAAGTGTTCCATTTTCGCGCGTGTTTCAATATTATTCCAAGCCCATTTATCAACAACGTGGGCCAGATGATGCCATGCACCTCTTCAGAACCCAATTGGGTCCATGAAGGCCCAAAACATTTCAAAATCTACCATTTGCTCAACTTCAACACCTTCGACTCTTCTTTAACACCTTCCAACTTTTCCAACAATGAATCACTCAACATTTGCTCAAACTGCTTACTTCTTTCTGAAATTCTTTCAAAAAGTTTGTTTTCTTTGTTTCTCAAAACCTACCAGAGGCTTATTGTGGCCATCCAGTGGCCCGTGACGTCTAGCGTATGCAAGTTATTTGCTAGTTTCCATTGTTATAGGGTTGGTCTTAACTATTTAATGTTTTTATCTATCCCAATCGAGACATTTGTAACTCAGTAACCTTGTAATAATCGTTTGGGATCATGTTCAAGTTAAGATAACTCGCATTTACTTTCTTTCAATTTACTTTACTGTTTTTTATTGTTTTTTACATTAATTTTCTTACACTTTACATCTAACTTGAGTTTCAAGTTAAATACTAAGTTATAATTTCAATTAGGCAAAAAAATAACTTTTCACTGAACTCGTTGCACACTCAGTGCATAATTGTTTGATTAAAGTTGGTTGTAAGGTCACTGCCATACCAATAACTCACGAGGAATTATTCGCTTTATGGTGAGCAAGTGATTATTTTTTTAAGAATGATCTTTTAATAGAGACCTATAAAATAAATGGTTCAAATCGTTGAAATATCATATGGAGTGACATCCATTAAAAATTTGTGTCAAAATTTATATAAAAAATATGACGTCATGATTTCTCCGGTATATATGTGCACCTATTGCTAGAAGTTATACTCTTAAACTCCTGGGCCTGCCGAAGTCCATGCACCGTTTTATAACCCAATTGGGTCGATGCAGGCCTAAATGAATATCTGGGCCTCTGAACGGTCCAGGCCCAAAACATTTCAAAATCTACAATCGCTCAACTTAAACGTTTGATTATTCAGAAAAATTGAGATTAAGAAGATTATTTAGGATCCAACGGTGGAGATCGCAATATAGATGCTTATCCAGAACTAGCAGATCCCTTATCCTACGCGCACTCTCTGTGCCCTTGTCTCCTTCTCAGTCTCATGGCAGCTGAGTTACAGCCACTAGAGGCCCCAATCACCGCCGGCCCAACAACTACATCTACAACAACACTACCACCGACTACTATTACAACAGCAACGACAACGGCGACTACAGCAACAGCAACGACAACGGTCTTGCCCGCCACCGAGAACCCAGCAGGCCAGCAGCAATTGGCCCCCAAACGACAGCGTCGGCCGAGCGTCCGATTAGGCGAGATAGGGGACCAACCCGCTGCCACAGTCTCCTTCGACTCACACATGCGACGAGCCAGGCACGCTTGGAGGCTCCCCAAAGACTCCAAGGGCGTAAAGGCTCGCTCGATAACCAACCTCGTGAACGGCAACGAATCCAATGAAATTACAGAGGAGAGGAATCAAAACAGCGACGGAGGTTTCGAGTTCGGTAACCGGAAAATCAAAGCGAAGAGAGCCACGGGGACCAAGAGGATCCGATCGAATTGGGTTTCGAATAATTCGAATTCAAAACCCAATTCGATCGCCGAGGACGATAGCCGAGGAGAGGACGGCGAGGAGTGGTTTAGCGTGGATCCGGACCACGATAGTCCGGTGAGGGACAACAGTCCGGTCCAGTCGACGGAGGGGAACGACTTGTGGCAGCAGGCGCAGAGGAGGGCAGGGAATTGGGGGGCTAGGGCATCGGAGAGCAGGGAAAACGACGCCGTGGAGGTGGATAATGATATGCCGGAGTCGAATTGGAGCGGAGTGAGGTCGTGGCTGATAGAATTGGGGTTGAGTCGGTACACGCCGGTGTTCGAGATACACGAGGTGGACGACGAGGTGTTGCCCATGTTGACGTTGGAGGACCTTAAAGATATGGGAATCAACGCCGTCGGCTCGCGGCGCAAAATGTACTCTGCCATCCAGAAGCTTCGCAAGGGGTTCTCGTGAGTCTTCTTTTTTTTGTAGCAAAATAGTGTAACTTTATCATAAAACTTCGGCCATGGCAGAAATGTTAGAGAAAGTGCTTGTCTGAGACTTTTTTTGAGAATAAAATAATAACAATAATAACCATAGCTTGTGTTCTACTTGTTTGTCCATCTTTTAGTATTTTAATTGTTCTTTGTATTTGTAGTTTGTAAATGTAACACAACCATTTGTTAGTCTCAACATAGTTTATGTTAACTGATCAGCAGTTCAAAAAGATGTCCATGCCATCTCTCTATTTCTAATGCCCTTTGCTTCTTGCATTTGTTGCTTTGCATCAGTAGAGAAAAAAAAAAAAAAATCTTTTGGAAACTTATAAATGCATGATAACTTCAATACATTCTACTGTACTATTTGTGAGTGCTAAGTATTAGTGCTGCAAGTATGAAGGCACGAGTGCTATGAAGTATGTTGCTAGATTTTCTATGCAGCATGTTATGACTTCAAGTAGTGTGCCAGTTAGGTTGTTGTTGGTTTTAAAATTATGCATTGCTCAAATTATAGGGTTGATATTAGTGAAGGCCTTGAGGTTCCTTCTTCGTTGTCTTCCAAAATGGTCTTGCTCCATAATACTTTCTGTAAACTGGTAACTAGTAGTGTTGGCTTAAATGCTAAATTTGGTATACTTCATAGGCTTCACAATAGTGATGGAGTGCTTTTAGTCTTAAGATTTAAGTGTTGAACTGGAACCCTTTGGAAGACAATATATAAGGTAAGGACTCAAATTTTGATATGTATGGTGGAAACCAGCGAGGTAGGAAAATCAGCCTTTCCCACGAAGAAGGGTTGTTGCTCATGTGTTGAGAAAGATGCTGGGATGGATTGGATTGGAACAGCTCAAGCTAATGTTGCATGGTATTCCTTTCGTTTGGCAAGAACTACATGTAGGACCTCTTTTTCATCTGTAAATCTAGGACCTAAATAAACCCCACCCCTGTACAACTTAAAGTGTAGCAATTGAAGTACTTTAAAAATCTAATGCATGTAGGTGCAAAGAAAACTTTCAATAGATATGTTGGTGGTCATGCAATTCACACAGAACTTACATCTTCTTTGGCTGCATGATGGTGCACAAATTGGTTGCTTTAGATATGTGNGGGGGAGGGAAGGAATAAAGTAACAATAAGGATGTATCAAACTTTTCCTATTCTGCATTGTTGGTTGTTCTTGCACCATTTCTGTTGAACTCTGTGCAAAAACTTTTTATAATCTGTAATATTTTGGGATGTTTCTCAACTTTGGGCTAACGCTTGTCCATGGCCTCTCTCTCTCTGCACATTTCATCATCGCTAGTTCTAAAATTTCGACCTTTTTAAGTTCATTGTGCAAACAATACGATCTGGATGATCACATTGCTTCTTGATTGGCTCTGTTGCTGTTGTGCCTGGTTTCTCTTAGCAATAGGCAACACAATCTTACTCTCAGTTTTACTTGGTTCAGCTTCAGCCTAGGTCCCTTATGTTCTCAAGCCAAAATCCCAGCTGATGATGGACATGCCCCTTTCTGTAGGATTCAGCTGCCAAAAGAAGAGTGTTTTTAACTCGAATTTGCTGAGGTTGCAATCCAGTTCTCTCCCTCTCTAACGCTCTTTTTAGACACACACATACACCATCATGCATTTGTTCTGATTTGAATGAGTTATAGCGCTATTTCTTCCATGTGTTAATAGGGTAAGACAATGTTTCAGAAAGTGATGGGTCATGCAACGATCCAAATTCCAAAGCCAGTTGATCTCACATTCACTTCCTAGCTAGGTGGTATATAATTAGTGAGCCCTGCGTCTTTCATGAAGTTGAAATTCCTGTGAATATTGTCCTAATTTTCTTACACCCCCAAAACTATGCGATGGTGCAGTCTGGTGGGTCTTGCCTGTTTGAACGGTTTGCAAAATATAGTTGTAGATTCACAAGAAAATGATGGCTTTCTTAATCTCGAAACAAAACTTAACTGGCTCTGAATAAAGGTTGGGCTTTCTGGCTTTTCAAATAGGATTGGGGACGAAATGTCATTTTTGTTGGCCCATTAATAAAATCGGGCTTGTAATGGATCTTGCTGTCCAACAACCCATTGTCTACAAATCTGAACAGAGTCTTCCTATCTAGTGGTTGGGTTGGATACTTACACAAGGCATGAGACCACAATTAAGTTAAGTCCATTAAAGTTGTAGCCTAATACCGTCAAGCACGTACCTAAGGCATATGGCATTTTGTTAATTATTTACACAGAAATTTTATACTAACATATACAAATTGTATCATCAAATTCTGTACTTATTTTGCTGATTAGACCACCCGTAGTACGTAGTTGTGTCGTCATATTGTATAAATTTGTGTCTACTAGTCATTCAGAAAAGAGAAACAAAAGAGAAAATCTACATTAGTCAATAATTAATATATCACATATTGGAGCTTGTACTAGTTATAACATAATGATAAGAAATAGTTATCAAGCCCGCATGTAGCTTTGAGAAACACTCTGGGTTATGTTATTGACACCCCAAAACCATAATTAAACTTGGTTTGGGGTATTCCCAACTATTTTCTCCATCAATTAGAGAAGTGAAAAGAAAAAAGAAAACCATTGATTATAAATTAAGAAAAAAGAATGCAAAAAAAGAGGGGGGTTTACATAAATAAACAATAATACAACCTGGGACCCGATGATTAAATTATGGGGAAAATTGAGTTTTAAGCAGTAGTCATTGTAGTAGTAGAAGTAGTCCTAGCATAGTGCAGCACCATGACATGATCAGTGGTTGTTGAGGAGTCTGGAAGCAAAGTGGTGACTGCGTCCCTTAGACTCCATATGTTATCTCTTACATGCTGCAACGTCAAGAAAGGTTGAAGCTCTTGTCCTCTACATGTTATCTCCACCTGCAGTTGTTTTCATCCATCAATCCCAATCACACCCACACCCACGTGTGACATTATTAGTAATGAATTAATAGTACGTACTGTAACATATATGATGATGACAAAGAGAAAGAAGAAGCAAATCATACAGTGATGGGCTAGCAATGCAGATCGATCAGATCTCACATGCATGAAAAGATCCAAGTTCAGAGATGCAATGATATCGTACGTGCTATTGTAATAATTATGCATGTTAGAACAAAATTATGGAGCTCAACTACCCTTTTTCGTTTCTTTAGCTAAGTGTTGATAGTCATGCAGATTCTAAACAAGGAATTCTTCCTTTACATTATAATTAAAGAATCAAACGCCTTATCTATTCTAATTCTAATTTATTTTTCCACTCTCCTTTACTAATTACTACTCAGACTAACTGTGCTTTATAAACAAATTTTTTTTTTTCAAAATAATTATAATTAAGCATAAATTATCAAATGTTAAAAATAAAAACAAAAATCAGTAAATATAAGGTAATGTTGAAGTCATGCTTTGTCACTAGCTTACGTATTCCCATGCTATATGTGCTCCATATAACTCTTTGTAACGTCTACTTTACACATAAATCTCTCTCAACTTTTTATCTTTACTCCACGAGATTCTCTTGCCCCACCCCCACACTCGGACGTTAATAAACTTTTATTTTTCAAAACCAAAACAGCACTCTTATAAAAGTTACATATATACAAGTATGTAGAATTATATTTCTATTATTATTATTATGTAATAATTGTAATTTTCTGATACAAAATAATGACTTTATTGCAAAATAAAAAGAAAAAAACTGATTCGGTCAGCGGTCAGGCATTGAAATGGATTGTATGGGGGCTACCCGCTGCCCCCTATCCCACGATATACCTTAATCTTCCCGGTTTTAATGATTAGGGGACCCATTCAGACTTTGCTGGTAAGCCAAAATCATGACTCTATGGACTTTAATACTTTATTATTTATTCGCAGTGAAGGATACATATATCATATAATAAAATCCAAAAAATCACGTAATGGATCCAAAAAGCACGGCGATGAATAGGCACTATCTTTTTTATTTTTCAAAAGGGGGGCCAAGCCAAGCCTAAGTATTCCAATCCAATTTCATTTTCATGCACGTCTCTTTCACGTTGCTTCTAAAAACCCTAATATTATGAAAGGTCAATATTCCTTCATGAACTAGCTTCCACCGTATGATCGATCTTCGTTAAAATATACATGTTTTTAACTGAATATAATAATCTCTAAGATACTGCTTGAAACCTGGCAAAGCCAAGTTGTTTAAGCTGTCGTTTTTCATATTAGCTAACAAGGATTATCCTTGTATTTTTAAAGTGTGCATGCATCGCATTCACCAACCATATACTATTTATTTTCATGGTTTTTAAATAATTAATTAATTGTCTGTCTTTCATGCTTTTATTTTTGTTGTTATATCAACAACTTGCATGGAATGATTCTGTTGTAGACTTACCCCTCATGCATTATTAATTAATGCTTTAATTCCTAGCTCCAACGTAAAGTATATGTATGTATGTATGTAATTTGTACGTATTTTATTGTCTATGTCTATTCATGTTTGTGGTTGGTGAAGGAATCTAGATATCTATTTCAAAACCAATTGACAATAGGAGGAGCATCTCAAATTCTTATAAGTTTTCTATACAACGCCTCATATTTTTAATGCGGGATCTTTCTCTCAACACGTCCCCCGCACATGTGGCGTCACTCATGTCTAACATTTGGATAATTCATATTGGGTGATGTAGGAATACGTGTGGCCTTTTGACACAACACGTGGATAGTCTGCTATGATATTATAAAAGAATTTAGGCATTTATCTCAAAACCAAATGGCAATGAGAGGAATAGTCCAAACCCTTATAAGCTTATTATGTAAGGCCTCACATTTTCTATGTAACATCTTTCTCTCAACAGTTAGTTGTTGTCCAAGAGATGATGATGAGGTGTTTTAAATAGCATGCATCAAAGTGCAGCACTTAAGGTTTTGATGGCACTTTTAACTTTTAAGCACAAAGCCACAAAAAATGTATATATGGGAAAAGATGGCAAATTACAAGGGCCTACCGCCTACATTAGCTGTCTTTGAAAGATATATGAGGATGAGATGAAAGGCACGAAAGCGTGACGAAAGAGAAGAGAGAAAGAGAGATAGAGAGAGAACTAAACGCATGCAATAGGTTTTGAGAATGACAGGGTCCACGTGTGATTTTTTAGGCCCTACAATATAATTTGGCTCGACGGGTAAATGTTATTATCGACACTTTTTTGTATGGCAATGAGTGTCAACTGGCCAAGATAATCAAAAATTAGTTTACGACTTAAAGTCAATGAAGTAATTACAAACAAAAAAAAAGGTTTGGAAACCATGCTATTGATTAATGCAGTACATATATGTTATCCATGTTCATAAAAAAAGATTCTCTTTGTTTCTCATGGATTGTGGTTAATCATCATATTGCAAAACATATTAGAAATATATATATACACACACATATAATGGGTGCCTAATTTGCTAGGTAGTGTGAAAACAAATCAAAGAACTCAAAAGATAATTTATGTATTGAATTATTGATCATGTGAGGATATCAAATCATCGAGAGAGAGAAATAGTCCTAAATTTACGCTAAAATCAGAAGACACTAAGTATATTATATGTAATAAGTTGGAGCTCATCTTTCACAATTCAGACCCACTTATAAATCTAATGATTGGGCATGTAGTTGCATGCCAGGTGTGAAGGGTACGAGTTGGCTTTCCGGACGGCATGGCAAAATATTTCTCCCTAGCTACAAAAAATTATGTGCCAAGGGATTCACACCACCAGGGCGGTGGATTCAAAACAATAAAGACATTGCCGAGTCAATGGCTAATGTTGGCTTATATATATAACAAAGTACGTGAAAATTAATATTGAGTATATGTATTTAAAAAGCCAAGGAGAATGTTTAGTGTGTCACACATCTTAAATAATTGCCACATATTATATTGTCAATATGGTATAGATTATAGAATATATACGGGTGACTCATGACTGTTTTGTGAGATGGCCGGTATGTATATATAAAAATTTGGGGATAAACACTAAACAGTACTGCCTGCAGAGTTTTGATCGTTGGTTGTTGTATTGCTGTTTTGTTAGGGAATGTTAATATTATAAGATACTGTCTCTATCTCATCTCCTAACTTCATGGCATGAAGTACAAGGAAACAAAAGAAGCAAATGTATCCAAATCATCGTAAAACATTTTAATATATTACCTATAACGTACGTACATACGTATTTTGTTGGTTTCATTATTATTCTTTCAAAAACTTTATGTAGTACTGGTAAATATATGATGTAGAGGGTCAATAACTATTTATAATTTAGAAAATTACTAAAAACCAACTTAAAATTGCCAAACTTAGTTATAAAAAATTGGCATGTAAAGTATATATGCCATGCAGTTCAGGTCAATTCTATAATTTAGCTAGGTTTAACAAAGACATGGGATATATGCATATAAATCATATATAATTTAGGTCAAGAGAAGACAAACTCAACTACCACTATGTGATTTTGTATAAATATACCCCTTTAGTTTTGATCTTGATTTTATACATGTAAATTAAGTTGGGAATGCGCTTAATTTTTCATTTTCTTCTTGATATTTGTGTTGGTTCGTATTTATATAATATGTGTGTCATAATGTTATAATAATTTCTAGAGTACGTAATAGCGTTTTCTTGTTGTTTTATTGATTAATAATTCATAATGTTATATATATATATATATATATGCTATGGCCTGCAAATTAAAATGAGCTGAGCTGACTTCATTTTCTGTTCCAACACTTTTTCTTAGTACATATATAGGGAGGTGATTTTCGCACTTTTTTTTTCTCTATTTGTACTCCTTCTTATTTTTTTAAATGTTTGTATGTATTTTTATTATTTGTTTTTCACATCTATCCTTTAATTATAAAACGTCACCAATGCAAATTAAATTAAATCCTACACATTTAATTTTTTAAAATTGTCATAATTATCTCTATTTCTCTTTTAAAATAAAGAAACACTATTATGTAATCCCTTCTCCTTCTGTGCGTCTTCTTCATATATAGTACATCTCTCTTTACTTACTAAGCTATCATGTAACTTTCATTCATTAAAAAATCAAATATGCTACATATAAGCTAGGAGTGGTTGCTTGGCATGAGATCATTTTTATTGGCAATGACGAAGAAAAAAAATTAAAAGTGAGGGAATAGACAAATTGAAAAACCCCCAATTAATTTCAGAAAACAAAACTTGGCTACCATTAAAGAAGAAGATACAAAAATTATGACTCTCGTGAAGAAACCCAGAAAAATATGACAGGCTAAATATTTTTTCTAATAAAAGTATAGAATGATGATTGAAATCACATAATTGGTTCACAAAAGAAAAAAAGAAATCATAGTGACTTAGAAGGCAAAGAGATGTCATATGAAGAAGATACGATGAGGGGCAGAGAAAACTACTTACTGTTTTTTTTTTCTTAAAATAAAGATGAGAGAATTCAGGAAAAAATAATCATTAAGAATTTAAGATAATTAAAATAAAAATTCAAAAGCCATAAATGGTAGATTTGAAAAAATATTTAATAAAAATATACAAAATACATTAATAAATTAAGGAAATGGAGTACAAACGGAAAAAATAGAAGTACAAAAAATTATATATATATAAGTTTATATCCTATTTTTAAGGACGTTGATTAGTTTTCCTATGTGATTTAATTACTCAGCTTTCACACACAAGATATCTCTACAAATTTCTATCTTGTTAATTCGATCTGTGGTTGACATTAATAACTCCAGTTCTTCCAAGCAAATTTTTGTGTATGCATGTATGTGTGTGTGTATATATATATATATGATGCCTTGTTAATATATATAGGGAGAAATTAATTATATATGGATCAACTGAAGAATCACAATTAATACGATTTTAATTAAGTAGATTCATAATTATTATATGATCCCCTACAGCTATTTCTAATGAACATACATATTTACAACAAAAAAAACCCAAAAATAATTCAAAGAAAATGTACCACCGGCAAAGTTTGGTTTGAGATCGAACCTCATAATTTCTTAAATTTTGAAAAGAAATTTAGATTAATGTTTCTTCTTTTAGTGAGAAGATTTATGTTTCTTAATTCATGTAAGAAAGTACTTGATATTAATTATAACCTAATCAATTATAGCTTCAACTTGCATGCATGGAATTAAATTAATATACCCTAAATGTATATGTGTGCCATGCATGCATTTTCATTGAGTTATATATGATTAATATATAATGTACAGGCGTACAGCTAGCTCTGACTTTGTTGATCATATATAATAGCTGACTTTAGAATCATGATTTAGGCCTTCACGTAACATTTAGTATTGAATACTAAAATTCCATTTAACTTCTCTACAATGATTAATTAAAACCATGATTAATTCGCTTTTTGGTCCAGAATTTTGTCCAATTATCCTATAGTCGATGAATGAGCTAAATTATAGTTTACTCATTACATAAAGAATTTTATAATTTAAGAATGCTAAGAGTCAGGATGCAGTAAGCTAATCCTTAAAGGGTATAATTAATTTTACTTCACTTGTGCAAAATTTAAGTCACTTTAAACATGAATTATGTTTCATATGTTTTAAAGATACAAGTAGTAAAGAATTTTACTTCATCATTAATAATTATTAGAAACTTGTAGTGGTATTCCATGATGAGGTGTGTGTTAGAAGAATTGATCGAATGAAATGATGGTGCCGCAAGAATATTATGCATATTATATACATACCACTATCATTTTATGAGTAATGCATCTCATGCACACCTAGCTATCATATATTATTACTCTAAACCTGTATAAAATCTGGTCATGGTTCTCTTACTACGTACAGCTATATATGCTGATCCTTATGCATATACGCTTGTATGCTAAATATATATAGAGTTATTTCCCTTCATTAACATGCTACGTACTCACTGCATGCATATAAAAAAAGAACCAAATTCCTAAGTTTAGCCATTTTTTGTTTTTCTAAGGCTTAACAATTTGAGAGACATCGAGAAAAAAAAGGCTTAAAATCAAAAGTACAATTCAAGATCAGTGAAAGTTAAAAATAGCTTTCAAATATAGTTTATTAATTTTAGAATCAGTTTCAGATTAATACAGTGTGACAAGATCGATCGATTTGTTAATATTAGGTAAAATTAATTTGCATATAATATATCTAAATTGAAGATAGTTTAAACATCGATCTAAGACACGTACGTTTTACAAGCCAAATTAAGTACTCTATTTCTCACCGATCATCAATTTGAAAATCAACTCCAATAGTATGTTTGTACCTCAATGTATAGTACGTACAATATATAATGGGGAGTAAAACACTAGTACGTGTTAATTAGCATCAATTTTTGAACTGGAAATTAATGTGGTGTAGGTGTTAAGATTCATGACCTGAAAGAGAACTAATTAAGCGAGAGAACGAGAGGCAAAAAGGAAAGAGACTACATTGCTTCTGATCTAGTAAGTAATATACCATATATATATACTAAGGTAACTCACAATAACAGTAAAACTAATTGACTGCTTACACGTACTACTAACTAGGCCTATGGCTTAACAGTACAGGGAAAGGGTTCAGATATGATGATCCTAATACGGAGCTTAATGAAATTAATTTCCTAATACTCCAATTCCTAGTGTTTCTTTCCTAGTGCCTTTTTCTTATAGTGGTGTGTTTCTATCTTTAGTAATATAGATTTTTTTCTCACTTTTTTTTTTTTTTTTGAATTTTGGTTGTGCCTTATCCTGCTTTCCATGCATGCAGGTATTGCCAGTTCATTGAAATGTTACTTTCAATAATGTTCAGATATGAAACAGGAAACCCCTTTATGCAACGAACGAAAGGTCATTCATTTCTCTACCATTAAGATTTTGAGGTTTGGACAAGGCCCAAGGGGTGGTAGGTAAAACTCTTAATTAGCTAGCCAGCATATATGTCATCTACCATATATATATTGAACTTTACCCTTTAAATCCATGGCCAAATTTAATCGTCCCACTAACTAAACATAAGCTGAAGACCCATTTAGAAAAACACATTAATTCCCATTATTAGAAAATAGATAATGGAGCAAAAGGGGCTAATAATTACTTGAAGAGAATAGATGACTCTCTGGAAATATACTCACCACCTAAAAATATGGTTTTATCATAAGAAACAAATACAACCAGAGAAGCCCATTTTAGTTCTGCTGTTTCTATCATGTCTCTAGCGAACACCAACCATGTGCATATAATTACTTGACAAACTTAAACAATTTATAGCTTCATTAATTAATTTTTCTCTTTGTTCGATCTCGTGTTCTCTTATGCAGTCGTGTTTTTTTGTTGGTGATCATAAATTAATTCGTAAGTAAAGAAGCAGCACTAGCTAGAAATAAATAAAGGTACCAATTCATCAACTACTTCAATTCGTTAACTAAAGATTTTGTGATTTAAATAAGGTGGAAGTAGTGTTAATTACATACCTCTGATTCGCTATCCAGTCTGAGCTTATTAACCAGATACTTCTTTATCAATCGAACTGTCATTCTTCCATCTCTAAATTTTCAAAAAAACAAAAACAAAAACAAAAACAAAAATATTGTAGTAATTAAATTAAAGGCCACATTATAACATGAACTCCGAAGATATGGAGGGCGGGATAGAAAATGTTACTTGATTCTGAGGTAGGTTTTGGGTATCTGAGGCAAGAAGGGTTCTTTTACTCTGCATTCATTGACAAACCCAGGAAAGTTAGTTGATTACAAAAATTTACAAAAAAAAAAAAAAAAAAGAGTGGGACCGGCTACGAATTAAGGTGTAATTTGTGCAGTACTTACTGGTTTTGTGAAGCTTGGAGCGTAAACCAAATGCCGGAGTGGGGCCTCCTGGGAGGATCCACAAGTCTGAAATCGAAGCTCGGGCCAGCAACTGCAACGTCGTGATGATATTGAAGTCCAGGATTCGTACTTGAAGCGTGGAGTAGGTGTTGAGGATGAAATGGGCGTGCAAAATAGGATGAGGTCGAGGCCGTAGTTCCTATATTAAGCGGGAATGGCCTAAATGCCCAGTTCACAAACCCCTCCTGCTGCTGTTGCTGTTGATGAAGAGGAGGAGGAGGAGGATGAAAGCTTGATGAGGAGGAGCTACTCATTCCCTGGTGATGAAAATAGAAAGAAGCAGTAGTCGCAAAATTGGAATTAAACGCCAGCCGAGGATGAGGATTAGGAACATGGAAGATTGGCGGCATAGACGACGATGTCGTTGGTGGTGTTGGTGAAATATCAATATGATGAGGAGCCGTTGCGGGTAATAGATCCAGTTCAACCAATCCAGAAGTCGCGGTACCCCTTCTGGCTGCCGCTTGATGATTGTTGCTGTTGGTTTCTTCATGGCTGCCTAAACCCAATTGGAGCCATCTTTCGTCTCTGTCGACGACTTGTCGGGCAATATTAATACCCTTAGAACTGGAGGCGGCGGCTTCTTCTTCGTTGAGACTGTTGGTTCTGGATTCATCTTCAGCCATGAATGGAGGAGGACCCACCAGGACTCGATCAGATCCTAATAAACAAGAATATTGATCTCTAATATTATTGTACTCATAACCAGCAGCACCTTCTTCTACTTGCCTCATAAGCTGATGATGATGATCTCCAAAGCTGATCTCCTCCGCCGTATTGTTGTAATAATTGGCACCGCATCCACCATAACCGCCGTAAATTTGATGTTGTTGGTTTTTGGAAGATAAGTTTTGGGCAGCAGGAACCATGGTCATTTCGGACTATCCACCGACCCGCTCCGCCTGCACTTTGGATTAATCTTGAAAATATTGTGGCTCAACGTCGTCGTCCTCTCAACTACTTGAGCCATGGATTAATGATGTTAATAAATTACAAACTAGTAGTTTATTATATGGTGTTGGTGCCATGGGAGTACTGCTTACAAGGACGAGTCGTTTTTGTAGTGGTGGAATCAAGGAAGAGAGAGACACCCATTAACGTGCGAATACTGCTTCTGGTCCTTCTGGAGATGATGTGGGTTTTTGTTTGCTCTAGTTTCATCCTAGTAGAGAAGGACGACAATAAACCTTGCAAATCTCACTTTCCATTAATTCTATTTCTTTGGAAGCTTGTGGAGATAGATGAAATAGTATTTGCAGAGAGAGAAGGAAGAGATGGTGGTCCGTCAGTTATATAATATATATTTATTGTTCTTCTATATATGCTCGATCAAGGAGAGGTTCAATTAATAGTGTTTTTTTTTCTTCTTTTTCTTTCTTGACTTTATTCAGAAGAAATATACGTTCCACCTGTTTTCTAATATATAAATTGGGGATGCTTCGTGTACAGTATATTATTTACAAACAAATACGCAAATACTTTGTTCTCATTTGGGACTTTGTATTTATCAATGATTATGAAAGTTTAGTAATAACTTCCATGAATCCGTGATATTCATTCTCAAAAGTAATTACATGTAAAATATAAGTAGCTTTACAAAATGAATGTTTGTGCATCCATCTTTAGTTTGCATATATATGTGTTATGCATGAATTGAATGAGTTTCCATATGTTCCAAATTAGATAAAAGGACATATAACGGTTAATTCTCTCCTTTTGAGATATCTCTAAAAGATCCCTTTTTAGCCTTAGCAGTAGTGGATTTATGTGCCAAAGCCAGTACTATTAGGCCCCATATATAATACTTAAGACTTATGTATGCTTTTGAATTTGGTACTCTATCTCTATCATAATCCATATATAAGACACATTGATTATTTATGTTTGACAAGGATCAAAACCTTTATTTGATTTGTGAAGGTAATTAACCAACCCTATTTGCCCATTTTCCTCTTTTTTGAGAGTCATTTATATATGAAAATCTATGAACTCAGCTCACATGTACTCTGATTCATATATAAATACTATGTCAAAATGACAGTGCCTTTTCATAAGCTATCAGCCTTATTTGCTTTAGTGCATTGGCAGCTATCATGATCACAGTTTTGCTTCTGGCTCGTACATGTAAATTTCTATTAATTAAGAGTACTAATCCCAATAAATAGTACTTATATAAACTGATTGATTAATTCTTACTACCAGGACTCATCAGAGTACTAGCTACTTGGTTTATTTTAGTCAAATAGTGAATTAAGTTTCAGTTTTGGTCTGGTTTAAGGGGTTTAATTAAAAAATAAGCAATTACTAAACTAAGTAGGCCTGAAATTGAGAAAAGGGGAAGTGGCAGGGCATAATGACATTACCTGTCTGAATAAGTACTTTTAACGTATAAATTAATGAGGAGAACATATTAATTGGACTAAGTTCTAATTAATTAATGAAAGAGGTAATTATAAAGAGATAAATAAGGACTTGGGCATGCATGATGGTGTTTCCCCAAAACCCGAGAATCGAAACACCGCGACGTGGGCTAGATCGAATTTGTAACAAAAGGATATATATTCATATTCATATGCATATACACTAAGCATATTCATATTCGTTTCGAAAGCCATGTGCTTCCCACTCTCCCTGCATATACTGTACGGTCACTGATCGATTAATTCTCTCTCTCTCTCTCTCTCTCTCTCTCTCTCTCTCTCTCTCTCAAGTCTTGATCTCAACTCATCCAATTAATTAGTTTAGTTTGGATTGTTGTTTTAAAGTTCCATGTGCAGAATGCTTGGATTTAATTAGTTCAAACTTCAAAAAAACTGACATTTTAATTGGACATATATAGGATTATAGGAATTAGCTACAGGCTAGGATGCATGGTTGTTGTTGGGTTCCTCTCTTCCTGAAAAGCTGACCATTTTATTTCCAGCCCATCAAACGTGGTCTCTCTCTCTCTCTCTCTCTCTCTCTCTCTCTCTCGCCCACACTTTACTTATTTAATTTCTTATGAAACAAGGGGACTTTTCAAAGACGGGTCAATCAACGAATTCTCTAAACTGAAACTATATATATATACACGCCCATTCAAACATCCGCAAGTTTACATTTATCTAGTGCAAAATTTTACAATTATTAAGAATTTAATACCAGAGTTAAACATTAACATAATATTTCTACTAAAATTATTTTATACCCTAAAAGGAGATGAAGAGAACCGATAAGAGTTTACCTTTAAAATTTGGTGGCAAAGACAACACTCGACGAAGCCACCAAATACTTCATAACAAGTTCGCATATTCATTAATACGCACCTAATCAAATATATATATATATGCAAGAGAGATATTACATGGCACAGGCTCCTTCTGTTGAGGTATACCTCAACTTATTTATATTGAGGTATACCCTGTTGGGGCGTACACGAGTCGTTTTGTGTCAATCCGAACCGTTCATTTTTTAAATCTCCATAAATAGATCATCCTTGTAAAAAATTAGCCAAATCGGAAATCATTTGCCTATCTAACTTTGATCAAATAAATGGACGAACCAAATATTTTCGATGAAACCGTCTATTTGTTTTATCAAAGTTAGATAGGCAAATGATTTCCGATTGGGCTAATTTTTTGCAAGGATGATCTATCAATGAAGATTATCCTTGCGAACGGTTCGAATCGACACAAAACGACTCGTGTGGGCTCCAACAAGGTAATACTTCAACATAAATAAGTTGAGGTATACCTCAACAAAAGGAGCCTGTTACATGGCATGCAATAAAGATGTGGAAAGCGTGCAATTCAAAATTAAATTGAGCGTCGCCCATTGCACATATCTACATGAAGATGAAAGTACTCTATTATCCCCATATTGATCATGGATAAAATAAAAAAAATTATCTGTTGAGGATTAGCATATTGGTAAGAGAATATTTTGAGTACGCATTTTTGTTTAAGTTATCGAGATTATCACTTGGAAGATGAGACGCAAAAAATGAGAGTGCATGTTCTTTATGTTGTGTTGAGCACTAGTCCCGGTTGTATGAAATGTTATCTAACAGGCCACCAATATTGTAGTTTACCTTTAACAAGGAACTCATACATAAGAACTCTCAGTTATCCAAAAGAGTGATCCATTGTCCATGTATATGTTGAGCACTAGTTCCACAGTGGTTGTACTAAATGTTTAATAAAATTATATATAGCTATTGGATCACCCCCACATATTAGCATAAATTAATTTTTCAGGTTTTATATTCAACATATATATATATATATATAACGGATTTCAAACTCTCATTTTAAAATAATATATGAGTTGTAAATTCTTAAGAATACATTTCACACGCAACAAAACTAATTCCATCATATGTGATATGTGCTTAACCTTTGCTTCTCTCTCTTCCGCTCCCCCTTGATGATTTATAATTGTTTTAAATTCTTTTTCTTTTCTTTCTTTTCCAGATGGTGATGCGATGTTGTTGTTGTATCTTTATTCTTTTCTACAATTAGTTGTTGCCACATATATAGATAACAATAGATCGAGAAGGCCAGAAGGGGAATTATCTGATGGTTGCGGTTGTATAGATGTAAAAGAAGCAGCAGGCAATTGCAGCAGTGTGAGACTGAGATGGCATGCCTCTGGTGAGTGGTGACAGTGCATGGGCATGGAATTCAATGACTAATTACTTAAGCTAGTCTTGGAATAAAAGCATGAAATATTTATTATGTTTTGACGCTGATATCTTTCTACCCAAAATTCGTCCGCAAGATTTGCCTACTGCTCAACGCTCCTACTTACGTCACGCAGACTACCCTCTTTTTTTCGGAGGGTAATTATACTTTCAAAAGTGATAGACCAAGGTTTTTAAACGTGTATATATATACTAATTTCTTGAGGCTTTGGCACCTGTCAATAAGCTTTTTCTATTTTTCACCTAATTAAAATGATTTAGGGTCAGACAGGACGTACTTGGATGGAGCATCTTTAGAATTGGGCCGGCCTACCCGGTCCATTACAGCCTTACAGGGCCAGATTGGAATTCCTCAACAGTAGACTGCAGTTTCAATTTTAATTCTTGCTTTCTTTAATATATCCCCTAATCATTTTAGTTTGGTCTTGTTTACTTAATTTGATCATACTAACAGTCACAACGATCTCTCTGAATTAGTTCAATAAGTAGGGTTGACTTTGTCGATTGGGCTGGACTCAGTTGATTTTGCTATTATTTATGAGCTCAAATCTCAACCAAGCCTCATGGAGAGAGTTGAAGAGAATATATGTGGCAAGTGGTAACGCATTAGCTATGATGCACAAGATATATATTCCTGAAAGGACCACTAGTGAAAATGGCAAAAATGATGAGTTTATCGAGACCCAGAAAGCCATCGAAAAAGGAATTGAAAGGTAAATGAGGAAATTAATTCAGCCCCTATTGGAGGGTGGAGTAGTGAGTAGTGGACAAGTACGAAAGCATGTATTGGTGTATACGTAATAACCATATATGCATGGGATGCTGTTGTGGCCTTGGAGATTATTGTATATGATTTCATGCATTATGTCGATTGGAGTCCAATATATATTGGAATTGACTTAATTAATACCGTACTAATGGGGACCAAATCATGATGGCTTCTACATAATGGGATGCATGTTCCCATTCCAACAAGTGGGTTTACGCTATATTATGATCGATACATGATATATCCCTTCCTCCACTAAATGGTTTCTCATCTTTTTTCTTTCTTTTTTATTTTTTTCCCCGGCACCCACTAAATTTAAAAAGAGACAAGAAAAGAGAGAGAAAAAAAATTGGCTGGGGGTTTATTATCGTCATGATGCCATCATCAATGGCATCATCATTAATTCTCCTAATTCTACCATACATGATGGGGTTGGATTTTTTTGTTTTGTTTTTAATTGTTATATATATAACTTTGATAAATACTAAATAGTTTGTTTGGTTGTGTCTGCATGTGCATGTGGTGTAATGAGTGCGAATGTCAGTCCATCTGTCCATGCATGTGATTGTGAGAGAGGATAATTCAATTTGTTGAAACCAATGAGAGAGAGAGAGAGAGAGAGAGAGAGAGAGAGAGAGAGAGAGAGAGTGCATGGCATGGAATGGCGTATAGCGGGAGTTTGTCAGGTATGTGAACACGGCAGGCACAACTGCTTCGTCTGCAATGAGTCTACTTTGCTTTTGGGTTTTGAATTTTCAATATATGCATGCATGTGATGTGAGATGTGAGATGTGAGATGTGAGATGTGAGCTGAGCTAGCTGCTTAGTACTACTTCTTTCCATGGCCTATATCTACTCATTTTATTTTAATTTAAATTCAGAACCTCTGTATGGCCAGTCAAGGGTGTAGTCAACATATTCCTCTGCCTGCCTGTGCATGCTAGCAACTCACTCCTTTTCTTTTACTTACTTGCACACATCAATATAATTGAAAAAGTCTCAACTCTGCTCAAGTGTAATTCTGCATTATTATATATTCCCAGAAAGAAAAAAAGAATTTCCCTTTCTTTTGGGGAAATGGTTATGGGGCTTGGGAAGTGCATCAACTATATTTAGTAGACAACCTCATTTTCCTTGGGAAAGAAAAGAAAACATCCACTAAATTATTGTTACTTACAACTCGAGGAAAAAAAAAAAAAAAAAGCGAATGTTACGAATGTTGATGTGAAAAAGCGACACTGGGTTTAGAAGAATAAGGCATGCATAAACCGCACCTTTTTATTTCCTAAAAAGAAGATTTAAATTCGGAAAGGTGAGGACAATAATCGAACTGTATATCATATATTGTGACTTGTGAGTGATTGGGTAAGTACTGATTAACCTCTACGCATATTTGAGTTCAAAATATTGAAAGGGCAACCATAAATTAATCATGTATTAGACATAGAAACCTTGTCTCATACACGTCAATTAATTGGTGTCCATATATGTAATAGTTTTGCAATAGTCTTGACTGTTGATGACCTTTATAAATCTATTAAGAAGGGATTCATTCATTCGTAACCCCAATTTTCATGAGATCGAAACAAAATTCATGTTCATAACTGTTAGAGTTGTTCACTTTTATATATGTTAATTCAAAAGAAATAAAGTACATTAATCAAACTGTATTATTCAAAAAATATTGCTCTAACTCTATATAATTAAGGTCATTAATTATAAAATACTAGAATTCTCTATGTCCCTCGCACTCTCTGTCGTTAGCTTGCTGGTCAATTCAGTTTTGCATAGACTGTTTAAACCTTTAGAATTAGGTCACACTGTACGTGAGTGTGTGACAAAGGGTAGTAGGTACAGTTCTCTCTCTCTCTCTCTCTCTCTCTCTCTCTCTCTCTCTCTCTCTCATATACATGAAGTGGTGGGGTATTGATATTGGCTGTGGGCCTGTGGCCTTAAGTGTGGGGTGGGGTGAATGGGTGATCAATGATCATCATTCATTCATTCCAAAGTGAAAAGGGGGCCAACTTTCTATAAATTCTTCTGTTTTCGATTATCACTTTGCATTGCATGTCCCCTTTATGTCCAAGCAAACCCTCTCAGGTCTACAGCATACTCCCCTCATATGTATATATATATATATATATTCTCCCAATTAAGTTATATATAAAAAAGCAGTTATCCAACCACCCCATTTTTTGGTAAATGGGGCACCCTTTTTCTTAATATAATTGGATAAGTAAATATATCCATCCCCCCACTTTATGGACTAATCTATTTATAATCGAGTGTGCGCACATTAATGATCAAATTAATCAACTCCATTGAGGAATACTCAATTGATTTATTAAAATATTTATTCACTAATCAAATTGATCCAAGATGCCTTGTACGTCAGTGTGATCGATTAAAAATCTAGAGCTGAATTTATCAAATGAAACACAATATATTTGAGTATTTGACGTAATTATACAATCCTATAATTAATTCCTTAATTCTCTTGATCAAGAAAGCTAGAAGATTTATAATTGGAAGGTCTGTGTGTGTGTATATATATATATATGAATGCTCTAAAACTAACTAGTTAGTAAGTTAATACAAATCTAACCACTTTGTTGGACTTACCGCATACTGTAATCTCAAAATCTGAACCGTCTATTTTTTAGGTCATACTTCAAAAATCATTCTTGTAAAAAATCTTCAAAATCAGAAGTCATTTAGTCATTTGATTATAACAACAACTATTTATATACTTTTATCGAAAACACTGATCGTCTATTTATTTGATCTCAATTAGATGACTAAATAATTTTCAATTTAATTGATTTTTTGCAATGATGACCTTTGAAGTATGACCTAAATAATTAATGATTCGCATTATGACATTAGTTATGTAATGATTCAAAAAATATGATTAGTTTCGTATTAACTTACTAATCAGTTAGTTTTAAAGCACTCTTTATATATATATATATATATATATAAACAATAATATTGGGACTTGCAGTTCGTTGTAGTGAAATCAATTAATTGCTAGATAATTTGTGGGCCAGCAAAATATAAAGAAAACAATTTGTCTATTACGGATATATACATTTTATATTTTTATATCTTTATTTCTTTTATTATGTGACGAAAAATATATACACTCCTTATATAGTTATATAACAGTTTTACTCTAAAATAAATAAATATATATATACAAAAATGTTCTAAAATTAACAAGTTAGCAAGTTAATCCAAAACTAACCACTATGTTAGACCCACCGCACAATGTAATTTCAAAATTCGAATTGTTTATTTTTTAAACCCTACTTCATAAATCATCTCTGTAACAAATCTCAAAAATCAGAAATCATTTAGCAATTTGATTATAATAATAAATATTTATATGTTTTTATCAAAAACAATGTTTCTCTATTTATTTGATCACTATTAGATAACTAAATAATTTTTTATTTAGTTGATTTTTTTCAATAATAATGTTTGAAGTAGGGTCTAAAAAATTGACAGTTCAGATTATAAAATTAGTTATGTGGTAGTTCTTAAAACATGATTAATTTCGTATTAACTTACTAACCAATTAATTTTAGAATATTTTATATATATATCGCAATAATTCTTTCTTCTATATATATATGAGAAGTGAGAGCACAGAGCACAGGCACGCTTGGTGATTTGACCAAAGCAATTGCACACATATATGCATGGGTAATTACGAATGAAATTAAAAGAGAATTAGCAGCAGTAAGTAATTATAAATATATATGATCAAAGTAACAGAGTTAACGACGCACTGCGCTTACAAGCTACATCTTAATTTGCATGTCACCAAACCCTAAATATTCCATTAATTCTTTTCTATTCCCTTTCTCTTCTTCACTGCTTCCCACTCACTATCATCACCACAAACCTCATCATTCCCAACTCTCTCTTTTTTGTACTCTTTGATTTTTCTATACTTTTTGCTATTTTTTCCTGGCCTGCTGGTTTTCAGAGATTGCATGCTTTCTTTATAAAACCTACCACTTTCTTCCTTTTTATCATTGTTAATTCTTACATCCTTCTGTGTGATTATTAGTTTTACTACCAAAAGGGTACTTGCAATTACACTCAAATTGACTTGGAGATCACCTTTTGCGTTTTTTTTCCCATCTCTCTCTCTCTCTCTCTCTCCGTTTTTCTCAACAAGTTAGGAACATGAATTCCAAATGGGTACTCGGAGTCAGGTTGTTTAGCTACAATATTAATTCAACCCTTTAAACATATGTCTTGATTGCTTCAAACAGATCAATTTTTTTTTTTTTTGAGCTAGTTCAAACAGATAAATTAGTAGATAAATTATTTTGCAATTTATATTTAAATTTTCACCACTTTTGCATGTCAATTGATGGCCTTGGAAGGCAATCAAACCTTTTCGATCGCTTTCCTTTCCCCTCACTCAAATTAGAAATTAGATGATGGTACTTTTGATGGCTGCTAGCCAGGTCATGAATCATGATCTTTTGCGGAGGCTCTAATGTATTAATTTGAAAAGAACCAATATCTTCTTCTTATTTATTAAAGGAACGCAATGACTATCCATATTCAATAAGGGGATAAGAGGCTGATGACTCCCAAGAGCTCTTATCGACGAAGTCATTTGGCACCTCGATGTCGTTAGAGAAACTTTAATTACATACTAACTTGTTTCCTTCAAAGTTAAAACATTGAAACTCAATATAAGAAGAAGATATAATGTATAAGTTGGTATAATGTATTAGTATTATTATTGTGATATATATATCATTTATCATTTCATGGTCTGATCAGATGTGGTACAGTGGTAGCATGTAGCCTAACTGCCTAAAGCAGCAGGTAGCTTTCTATTAGCCCATCCCAAGGCCCAAGGTGATCATTATTACCTCTCCACTAGCTAGCACTGTTGTATAATGTACAAATATATATAAAATATGAAACGTGGATAATTATACCTACATGCCCTCAATAATTTCGACCGACCCTAAGATTTTTCCACGACAATATCCCTCATTGTGTACATGAGATGAGAGTCTATAATAAGGCCATGATTAATTTAGACCAATTATAATCTACTTAATAGCAACCACCCTTGTTATTTCTTCATAATTATTACAATTTCATTATAAATTAATGAAGGAATTATACTATAACCAAAGAGAACCAACAAAAATATTATAATATAATTAACCAATGAGATCTGAATAATACGAACCATGTCGAGTCTGAACATTGAAATGAATGATGATAAATTGAGAATGAAAGTAGAAAGGGCAGGTGGCAATGTGGCATGGGCATGCATGCATGCGCATGATAGAGAAGACGTGAGTGAGGTGAGCTAAGGTGCGTGGGGTGCGTGGTGGTTCACGATAAGAGAGTTACGCCCTCGACATTCCCGACAAGACAAGGGCTGGGTCTGGCTGGGCCATAAAATTCCACGCTTTTGCATGGACAGGCGTGGTGGGCCCCACCCTCCCCTGACTCCTGACTGCGCGTGCAAAGCCGGACTTCGTGGGGGGCTCTCCTGTGGGCCCCCAACTAATGTTCATCAGAACCTGATGTAGTATTCTCTTTCTCTGTTCCTCATTTTCTATTACCCCCATCATTATCTTTCTCTCACTACGAATCCACATTGCCTGCAACTTTCAACCCTATTATATTAATACCACCCTGTTTCATTTTTCACTAATTTCCGGATTATTTTATAACCGGCTATCATAATTAACTATCAAAATTAATTTATTTTATTTTATTTGTTTCTGCAGTTGTATATATTATTAAGCTTTATTGGGTTGCATTGCATTGTCATGGTTGAGTCACGTGGACGTTTGATTAGTAATGGGAACGTGAATCTTGCTAGCTAGCTAGCTCAATGTGTCCGCACTTAATAAAACAACATTCATTAATCATCTGCTTTTACATATCGTCTTGTAATTCCACTGCTAGCTAACATCCATCTTGACAAGATGGCTCATCACAATCACCTTTTATATATACATGGTCAACTATATATGCCCAACATGCACAAACAAAATCTCCGAATTTAACTTTCCTTTTTTCAATATTATCTCTTCATGGTATAATGAATGTATTTTTCAACCCAGAAAAAAAAAAATATCTTGTGTACCATTTACTTTATGATGGCAGATAAGGTCAAGTTTGAATGAATGAATGAATTCTTTCTTCTATAAATTTTGTTTTGTTTGCATTGCAGGTTTCAGCAAACACTGAAAGTCTGAAACACGTAAGTCTTTGCGCACATGAATAATAAAGAAAGTACTACTCTCAATAAGTAGCTTTAGCTAGGTGATCAGTGATGTACAAACAAAACAAGTGGAAGGGTAGTGATGAGTGATGAGTGCACTGCATGTCAATTGTCAAATAAGACAATTAAGCTCATCATGTTCAAATTCTTTTCTGAAAAAAAGTAAATTATAAGAACATCGTGTTCATATATATATATATATATGCGTACTGCAATATACATATCAAAACATACATACAATATTTTAGCCCCTCGGCCCCACCACCACGTATCAAAACATACATACATACATACATACATACATACATACCTAGCTATCAGATGTATACGTGTGTTCACTTCACGCATGCATGTGTCCATAGCGAAACTATTTCACCCAACAATTTTGTCCTGAATTATATATTCACCTGCATATATTGTCAGGCTAAATGCTAATTAAGCTGCTAAGAGTTTACCACTCACTATCAACAAATAAAAAAGAGGGGGGAGTTAGAAAGGAATTCCCAGAATCCCAGATATATATCTCGTGCTAAATCTCTATAACAATTATCAGTGCACTAATTTGCCACAAAAAAAACTATCAGTGCAATATCATTTTCCTTTGAAATTCTTTATTTTCTTGGTGGGGTCTTTTTTTCAGTCGGGTCCTTAATTTGAAGTCTGAGACTTGGAAGTAGGAAAACATGCTCCTAGCATATCAGAATTCAGAACAGATGCGTTCCAATTCATTGGGCAGTGATCTGTTGTCAGATAGGTTTGTTTCTTAGCCTTATAGTGTTTGTGGCCCTTGTGGGTGGGTTCATATTTCTGATCCATCTGACATACACCTTCTTCCCATCCCACGTGAATATGTGATCGGAAGTACTTCTTATATTCTTTGCAAATTAATCAATTTCACCAGGGTCAAAGTAAAATGATGAATTTTGAAGACCAGTTTTGGTTACAAATGGTGGCCCATAAGCCCTTTTATATTATTTCACTCACATTCTTACTCAATTAATTCATTGCAGTGCATTTTCTACGTTTATCCATTCCTTCACCATCTAACTTCCTCAATGGTTTCTGGTTCATGGAACCTTGTGAGACCATCCAGCCCCCAAAAAGTATTGCTAATGCTCACTAATCCTTTACGCATTGGAAAGTTTGATTATTAGCCTCTCATGTTTAGTCCTGACTCGTGAGATGCCACCTTACCAAGCAATCTCTGATCAGTTGGGCTCGCGTACAACTTAAGACATGGCCCAAGCCAACATTGGTTTAGAGGGATTTTCTAGAAGGGGAAGTGGGAAACAGTGAAGCAACTTCATAAAAATCAAAATTCATATATGGAAATTTAGGACAATCTATACATCATCTTTCCTCAATCTGTAACCGTAGAGCACTCACTCTTAACCACCAAAAATCGGATCCAAGGAAAACCATCAGTGCTGCTTACCATGGCCATTCCATTTGGCTGCTCAGCTCATCTAAACATTATCTCAGATTCAATATTCTACTCCGAATTAGATGGAGACATCTTTTTTTTGCCATACATCTCTGTCTAGAGCCACATCCCCTGTCAAAGCTCCTCAAAAGTCAAGTTTTCTTCCCGTTACAACTTACATGTTACACAACCTGTATTCAAGTCTGAAAATCAATATAACTGACCGATGACTGATGAATTGAAACCCAGCTTAAGCATGAGAAGAAAAATTAAGGGACTTAATATCAAAATTCAGTATAAGGATAAATATCGATTGCACCATTTCAATGAGGCTACATGATGTTTGAATTTAGACCTGTACAACTAGTCCTTACAGTTTCAAGATTTATATATCAGTACCTTGAAGTGCTCTAAAAATCAAGCATTTGGACATTCTCATACAAGTGAATAATTACTTCCCAAAGAATTTCATCAATCTCTTACCAATAAACAACATTGGCAATTTCTCGAAAACTTCTGTGACTTGAAATATATTGAGAAGACCTCTAATTTCAGGAATGCTTAACCAAAGCCACAGTCTAAGCTAATCAAAGAATTGATGCAAGCAATCTTCTGAACACGGAGATCTCTAGCTTTCTGTAACTCACCTTCTTCACCTACAAACATTCTCAGAATCAGAGAGTTTACAAATGGAATCAGTCTGGTCTTCTTATATATGAGGAATTGAGGAGCATCATTGTCAAAGAGCGGCACCATAATACTCTCTTCCTTTGGCAAGAGAGAAAACAGCGGAAGGCTTTTTAACCGCTGCTGAAGTATCGAGTACCACTTTTTTATCCAAATTTTAGTTATACATAGCCAAATACAAAAAAATAGTTCATGATGGTTAGTATCAGCAAATATGAACATGAAAGCATATATGGGAAAAGTAACTATCGACAAGCTTAGGACAATTAGAGGTGAGAGAAAATGACACTACAATTAGAAACCCTTACAGAAAATTATATCCATTACAATGGTTTCTCTTGCTAATGTAAGGACACAAGTTTAATATGTTTTCTCCACCTACAGTGAGTTTCCTGGGGAATTGTAAATTGACTTTTAATGTGCAAAACTGAGGTTCTGAAGAGAAATAAAAATTAGGAAAACAGAGATTTTCATGAAAAACTTAGACATTAGTTTGGTCTTGGTGATCACAAAAGCAAGCTGAGTCATTGTCATTTAGTATCAAACAAGGATGCATTCCTACTTTATCAATGAAAATCTTCCCCCATGGACACACATGGCAATAAATGTTTAGATGATAACTTGACATGTACATAACAATACGTAGCTGATTCATTCTAGGAAATGATAAACATTAAATTTCTTTCAAAGTGGTTGATAAAAATATTATTCAATGTGCAACCTAATTTAGTGCTCCATCTGGAGGTAGATATAAGTTATATAACTCGTAATGAGTTTCAGTGGAACACAATGAAAATGAAGTCAAATAGTAATTCAACATGAATTGAAATAAATTGAACACTCCTAGCGATAGTGGGAATTTTATAGTTGGATTGTCAAATCTCTTTTGAAGCAAAGCCATACCAATAATCTAGATTCTTTTTCAGAAAGATGAACTATTGCTTTCTCAGAGCAAATTCCCTCAAATGGAATGCAATTATTATAGAAAAAAAAAAGAAAAAAAGAGATTAAATTTTCTTCTGCAGAAACACAGAAGCATACCTCATTTATATTGTGATTGCAAGAGAATGAAAAAATGCAACTAAGACAGTATTCTTCCTGGAAAATCGGAAAAAAAAAAAAAAAAAAAAAAAAAAAAAAAAAAAAAAAAAACTGACACACAGCTGAGGTATGAAAGCACAAACAACCTATCTCTAGATCAATTTTCAATATATTTCTTCATCAGTTGATCTCTTATCACTAGCTCTAGTAACATAGTCATATCTCTGATGAACCACATCAAGTGAGCCATTAAGATCTATACAGTAAACAAGTGGAAGGATATTCATATTATCCCAGGCTTAACAGGGTTATGTACTCTTTGCAGTGGTCATACTAGTAATAGTAGAGTAGTAGCAGCAGCACTAGTGATGCCTTGTCTATCGTAAATAGAAGATATATATATATAGGAAAATTTTCAGGTAAGGATGTCCGCATTTTTCCAAATGTGCGAACACCAACACAGTAATGACATGGGGTAGACATTGTGTCGACACAGATGATGTGTTATAGCAAGTTTTGGAATTTCGTGTCAACACACTGTCTACCCCATATTGGCACTGTGTCAGCATTCGCACATTTTGAAAAAATGCGGACGTCCTTACGAAGGACTGTATATATATATATATATATATTCTAAAGTATATGACAAAAAGGCTAGAAACTTCCATTCCTAGCCTTGAAACCATTTGCAATAATTTAAAAGGAAAGGGGAATACACCTTTAACTCCCGGTCATCTTACCGACAAGTAATTAGAAATTTACAAACCTAATCCATCATGAATTTTCTCGATCCACTACCACCTACAACATCATCTACAAGATGAGACTTGAAAGTCAAAAATTCGTGATTCAAAATCACAACTTTGAATGATTAAAACGTTGAAGTGCTTATACGGAAAATTCTAAAGTGCGATATGATGTCTAATGTCACAAATGACTAAAAAGTTTGATACGACACGCAAGATATAGCAGATATTTGATAACTACTATCATATACCGCCATGATTATCCATGCTTAGGGTAAAAATAGAAAATAATGCATGCTCTTGCATCAAGTCAATGCATTCAAAACTTTATTAAGATTGTGCATTAAATATTTAAACTGAAAGGGACGCTCGTAAAATGTGGAGAATTTTTTTTATCTCTTCAATGTTTTACCATTATATTTGAATATGGATTAAGGTTATGAATATGCTTACATGCATATAAATAGGTAAATACTGAATACACATCTGTGCATGCACACAGACATTCATGCATGCAATATATCAACAATTTTTTGACAGCAAAATAAAATTTATATTTTGTGGTACAAACAAAAATAAGTACATTTTTGCAAAAGAGAGAAAGAAAAGTTGGATAAAAGATAAGAATATTTGAGGACCAAGGTTCAAAATATGTCCATCCTCGACTCAATGTATTCCACACATAGATATGGTAAAATGATGTACAATTTGCATTAATTCCCTGCATCATCTTTATAGTGACAATGACAACGTATGCAACACAAATTCATGTAATGTGGTGGTATTAAACTTCAACGATAAGTAAAAAGTAAGTTCATGACTACAGGTTAGTAACAGGCAACATCATTACATCAAATGGAAATACTAATGTTTCACTTTGGTCATAATTGGTAGGCCAATTTATAGTGATACTGAACATTATCTCCCTTTTTTTTTTTTTTCTAAAATTAGAAAATGAAAAAATGAAAACATAATGGGAACAAGGAAGTTTCCAAAGTGAAAACAAGAACAGTAAAGAAGAAAAGATCCAAGTATCAAATAAGAAAGCAATTTAGAACCAGTATAAGAGTTAATGTCTAGCCATTTAGAACTGCAAACGAAAACTAATTAGCAGCATAGTGGCAAAAACTTCAAGAAATTATATACTTAAGCAACCATCATCTGAGGAATGACTTATTTATCATGTTGGATGCCCCATCTGCCAGATGCCAAGAACACATAAAACCCAAACTGACATTTGTTTTTACAATCACATACACTCAGTTTCCAAATACACAATTTTTTATGTGTTCTAGGAAAAGAAGGATTTACTTGTGGAATGTATATATACAATGATTTAATTAATTGGACTATGTTAAGACAGAAAATATTGTTTTAGGTAACTTGAAATTCCTCTGCACATGAGTCACATAAAATATGGCATTCATTTCTCTTTATCATTTTCATTTTTCAATATTTTGGCTTAGCCAACATTTCAAGCAACTGCATCGATATTCAAGCATCTAGTCACATGGTAAATTTCTGAATAATTGTTCATTGAAATGGAATTACCTGGGAGGGAATGCTTTCCATCCTACTTATGTATAAATCTTCACCTCGAGGAAAAGGACACTTCATCAGTCCAACCCTCAAGAATCATAGATCTCAATAATCACCAGTAATCAGCACAAGAGCAAATCCCGTCCTGAAAGTGATGGAACCGATTCATATCTCTAATGACAATATCTCGCTGCACAACCTTTGATATTAACTTCACTGTGGCATGGCAATCCACACATATCCGAAGATTTTTAATGATACGAATGGGGCTCCCAGATGGTGCTCTAATCAACCCAAATGCTAGAGCTAATCTTTCACTATGTACCCACAAGAGACGCTCCTTTTCATCATCCTCCACATCAAGCATAACAGCATTGCAATTGGGAACATGTCCTGCCTTCAAGGTTTTCATTTTCAACCATTCCAGCATGCCATTGATTAGTCGCATGTCAGGATGTGAAGTATTCCCCACAGTGAAATAATGAACTGTCCCCTGGTTCTCAATCCAACTTAGGCCTGGTTCCTTCTTTACTCCTTTCCTTTTCATGTTTTTTCTTACTGAAGCCACATTATCCCACCTCCTCGCAGTGGCATATATGTTTGACAATAACACATGGGTAGCTTCATCTTGGGGATCCATTTCAAGCACACGCTGGGCAGAAATCCTTCCAATCTCAACATCATTATGTATAACACAAGCTCCGAGCAAAGCACGCCACACCATAATACTAGGCTCATATGGGATTTCCTCAATCAACTTCACAGCCTTATCAAGCTGGCCTGATCTCCCTAAAAGGCAAACCATACAAGTATAGTGCTCTATGCATGGTTCAATGTCATATTCCTGAACCATAGAATTAAAATATGTTTGTCCTTCGTCTAATAGTCCTCCTTTGCTACATGCTGACAGGACACCAATAAATGTTAACTTGTTTGGTTTGCAATTAGTTTCCTGCATCATTTCAAAAATCATTAGAGCTTCAGCACCAAGACCGTGCATAGAATATCCTGAGATCATTGCATTCCATGAAACCTCATCTTGTTGCTTCAACTTATCAAACACTAAGCGGGCATCCTTGATGTTCCCACACTTGGCATACATGTCTATTAAAGAATTACCCACTACAGTATCCTTGTCATATATGGTTTTGACTGTTACAGAATGTATCTGAAGTCCTGGCTCCAATGCTGCTAGGCTAGCAGAAGCACGGAGAGCACTAGAGTATGTCACTTCTGTAGCCTGCACTTGGCATCTAAGCAAATTTGAAAATAAAGTCAACGCCTTCTCCCCATCACCTAACTGGACATACCCAACAATCATCGTATTCCAGGATACGTCATTTCTATTTGGTGATTCCACAAATAGGTCCATAGAGTTCTCTATCTTTCCACATTTAGAATAGACACCCATGAGAGCGTTTGAAACAAAGACATCTGAGTCAAGACCAACCTTAATTACCTGGCAATGGATTTGCTTCCCGAAATCTAAACCTTCCATAGTTGCACAAGCTTGCAGCACACTAGCATATGTAAACTGGTTGGGAACAACAAAAGCTTGCCTCATCCGACAAAATAAATCAAGAGCCTCTTCACACCGGTCATTCTGAGCACACCAGGAAACCATGAGGCTCCAAGGAACCACATCATTTTTGGGCATCAATTGAAATACCCGCCGAGCATCATCAACATCTCCCGACTTAGTATACAAATCAAGCAATGCAATTCCCACATAAAGATCTTCTTCATAACATGATTTTATTATATACCCATGGACACTCTTCCCTTCATTTAGGGCCTCTAATCCCAGACAAACCTTAAGCAGGCCCGTAAAAGTATAATTGTTTGGCTTGAACCCAATCATCCTCATTCGACCGAAGAGTTCAAGTGCTTCTTCAAAACAGTCATTCTCAGCATAGCATGCTACCATCCCAGTCCAGGTTACCATATCCTTAGAAATAATCCCTTCAAAAACATCCTTAGCAATATCAACATGCCCGCAAACGGAGTAGGCATCAATGAGAGCAGTCCCAACAAAGGCATTAGAGTCATGTCCTAGCTTATAAATACAAGCATGGAGGGTCCAACCTAGCTCAGCCCACCCCATCCGCACAAGCAACTTCAAAATTGTAGTAAAAACAAATGGGTTAAGCTCATGACCTTCACTATGCAGCCTACTGAACAACTCTATAGCATCGACAAAACGTAGAGACTCCGAAAATCCCTGGATCAACGTAACAAACGAAATAACATTTCTTTCTGTCATTTCCTCAAACAGCGTAACCGCACCAGTAAGAAAACCCGCTTTGACATACATATTAAGAAGAATGTTGGAAGCAAACAAGTCCAAGCAACCACCTTTCTTCAAAATGTCACAGTGAAGACCCATTCCTGAAGCGGAGTCACCGTTTCGGATGCAATGTTGAAGCATAGCAGCGTATGCGTGAGAGTCGAACTCTGAGTTGGAAAGCTCTGCGTGGATCAAGGGCTGGTTCAATTGGGCAGCTTGGGCGGCGTACCCACATCGTGAAAAGCTTATCCGAGCGTTGGTTTTCGTTTTACAATGGTTACCGAAATTTGCACACTGAAACGTTCTTTGACGAATCAATCTAAGCATGCCCACCAAAATCAAAAATTAAATAATATGTGAATTGCTCCTTCACATAAACTGAGAACGATAGGTTTCGGCGGGAAGGCTAGGTCACCCACAAGACATAAATATGTCAATTTTAAAGCATGACCACACGTCACGGTGTATGTCTGTTTTTTTTTTTTTAATCATATTTTATTTGCATTGGCATGGATGTGTCGGGATGCTTTGTGCAAGTAGAATTTGATCATTTCTGCTAATGGAAAAAACACCGTGTGCTATGCATCTAATTATGAAAAAATTATTTTTTATAAACGATACGGTCAATCACATGATATAACTAATCCAACGTGTTTAAATAAAGAATTTAACTCATATAAATTTGTTGTTTTCTTCAAATTTTCCCTATGTAACAACTCATTCTCAATATAATCTCAATCCAATCAAGCATATTGTATTCAATGCAAGAAGGCTCTAGCACATTGTTATCTATTCGCTCAAACAGAATAAACATACCAAAGAGAAAATGATTCAAACAATACTTAAACTGAATGTGTAACTGATAATGTAAACCACCAAACTCAATTCAAGCAGATTCATAGCACAACACTCTAATGGTATGTGCTACCAAAATTACATATTGAAATGAAAGACAAAAACGATGCGAACCAACATTTGATCCTTAAAATTAGGCCTCCATTGCAAATTGCCAAATTGAAGTGAATGCAGTCAACATATGACGAGCATCAGTCCCCCTTCCTCCTAAAAGAGGAGCCTTCTGTGAGTCTAGCACGACCACTAGTGGGTTGGCACAAGACTACCTGGCAATTCCCACAGACCACGATGGTTTGCGAGTGACTGAACACAGTGGTTCTGCAAACATGAATTTCAATTTGTGTTATCTCTATACAATTTTAACATTACGGAATTGAAATCATATACAAAAACTACTTCGACAAAATCAGCAAAAAGCGCATGTTCACTTACATTGTTGAAGCATCCCTAGCACTTTTCGTCCTGGGCATGTTTAAAACAATCAAAATTAGTATTATGAACCAAAATTAAACAATAATAGTATGACACACAAAGGTCCATGCATCAAGTAATCAACATTGTGCTTCCTCTTCTCGAGGTCAGCTGGAGGATGCAGCAAATCGATATCGTTCTGCAGCACCTGTTTACATCCAACAATTAAATGTTAACTCTGTTTTTTCATTTACTTTATAAACATCGAATGACCCAATAAATAGTGTGTTTATTGGGACACAAACAGTGCTTACGGGATTAACAACATATTGAACAGACCCAAAAAACATTTGGCATTAAATCTGTAAGTGCAATGAAGAAGACTATTCAGATCAGGACAAATGTTTGAGAATAAATAAAAACAAGAAAATTTTATGGGTTCACCGTGTTGTTTATTGCATATCGTAGAAACTAACAGCACAACCGAAGGAGCCTCCTCTAGCGAACGCAAGAGCGACTGAGAAGAGATTTAAGATTTATAAGGCTATCAATATAAACGGCTGAAAGATATAGGCCGTTGGATGCACGGAAACTTAGATCTCCGCCTTTACTGCCATAGGGGTATTATCGTAATATTACTCTTTTAGTCTTAGGGTATCGGCGTTCAGGTCATTTCCTTATAAAGTGTGCTGCATATGCTTTTGCTTCAGCTACCGCCTTCGCTTCCACCAGCTGCTCCACTCTTCTCTTAAGTTCGCTTTCAAATTTTCTGTATTTTCATTCATTATACTTCTCTGTCGGTTCTAGTCTCTTACAATTTTTCTAGTTTACATTTCTTTTTGGTTTATAGTTTTGTTGGTAGTGGTTCGATATTTGATCTCGAAAATTAGAGGATCAGAGCATATGATGAGAAAAATTTGGAATTGAAAACTGATTGGTAAAAGCCATGAAGCTTCCAAAATTNCGCTTGTGTTCCGTTGCAGGCATATAAAAACCTCAATAATTCCTTTCTTTAATTCACTCTATATTTTCCCTTATAACGTGAAAGAAAGGTATTGTACAAGTTAATCTGGTTATCTGTTTTTGTAATTTTACTTTCGGCCGATCCAAATGGGCTCTCTCAACTTTGAGAATTTAAAATGTGTAGGAGGGCCCAATTTCACCCGGCCTATATTTGATTATGGGGCAGTATCAAGGTTTTGCATGTTTTTTATTCAGGTGACTGCCCTAAATTTTGTGATAAGTTGGCAACCAACTTTTCTCTTTATTGGGTCATAGTTTTTGGTGCCGATTCACTCGTGGATCATACCGTTTACCCGTAAAACAAAAGAAGATACATCGTCTGCATTCTTCGGAAAAAGCAGTTTTGCTCGTTTTTTTAACTCAAGTGTATGCTTATCTCTCGTATAAAATATTGATATATGTTTAAATATTAATATGTGTTTAAAAAATTAATTATGAGTTAATTCATTATATTTAATTATGAGATAATCTCACTCAAACCCTTAAAATTTAGTTTAATTACACATACCTCTTACTTTTAACATTTTTAATTTTAATTAACAGTCAAAGGGGTATTACCATCATTTGATTTTCTTTTTCTGCAACTCTAGTACTCTACCATCACCAATGCCACCCCACCTCTTTTCTTCTTCTTCTTCTTACCCTTTTATTTTTCATTCTCCTTCCAACTCCAACCAAAATCAAAATAAAAAAACTCATTGCTAAGCTTTCAAATTACCTACTTAGATTCCAACAACCTCAAACCAAAGAAGAAAAAAAAAAATCCCAGCAACCCAAAAAAAAATAATCCAACAAATCATTTCCTTGCAACTCTCCCATCAATTAAAAATACAAAAAATCATTTCCCCACAACAAATCATTTCTTCTTCCTTCAATTTTTCTTCTTCTTTTGCAACTCTCCAATGAACAAAAAATCAACACAACCAAAAAAATAAAATAAAAAACAACCATTATTTTCGCAGATCTCCACCTCCACTTCTGGCGACACTGCCTAAAGCCGACTACCCATGCCACTCTCTGCCTTGCGTCCCTCCCCCTCACCCAGCCTCGACCCACTTCCACCCCACCCCCAGCCCCAGNCTTGGGTATTGAAAAAGAGCAAAAAAAAAAGAAGCATAAATGATTAGAAAAAAAAAAGATAAATTAATGGATGATAAAAAAGTAAAAAAAAAAGTTAGATTAATAAAAAATAAAAATAAAAGTAGAAAAGAGTTAGTCAAATTATTTTTCTCTTTCATTATTATAATAATTAAATATAATAAATTAACTCATGATTAGGTTTATAAACACGTGTCAACATTTCAAATAAGAGATAAGCATACAACTGAGTTAAATGGAGTGAGCAAAACTACTCTCTTCTTCGGAACAAATTTTGCAACATTATTAAGCACTTTGGCTACCTAACATTCTATCAATTAAGAATTGTAGGGAAACTTCAATTGTATACTCAACCTTTACTTTTGGATAAATAAGGAAAGAATTCAGTCATTCACATTTTAGTATTTTACATTCTTTTAGAAAATGTTGAAAAGGGACTTGGAAAACTAGTAAGCACGTTGGGCAATCGACACCCAAACAACTAAAAATATTCATTCAAAACATCTATCATGTTTTCGTGAAATACTCAACCTCTCACTTTATCCTACCAAACTGATTTGAACCGAGGCCTAACCAACTTAGATATTTGTCTCAACTTTGTCTATTAATTCCAATTTGTCTTTCACCTTTTTATTTTTTTGGTATTGCCCAACAACTTATTTTGCTGAGAAAAGACCAACATACTGTATGAAGTGAAAGGAAGTGCAAAAAGGAATCGGGTGATTATGATTATTTACTAAAATTCTTTCTATTTGCACTCTTCAATTTAGTGAAACTATATAGTATATACCGTCTCTCCATAACCACCTTTAAAAATAAATTTTTTAATTTTTTTCATCACATTCACAAAAAATTATAGGATATAACCGATATACCGTTACATGTTATAACCAATCCAACATGTAAGGATATTACTGGACGATATATTTATATTAGCAGGGTATAGTATTAATATTAATAACATCTATTTATATTATAACAAATAAACTGGTTATACCACGTGTCAATATAGCGGTTATATAAAATAATTTATCTACATCCACCCACTATTATCCCACACTAGCACCATGGCCATGGCATCGACAACCAACTAACCAAGCCTTCGTTGCCAAACAATACCATTCATTGCTTGAATTTTTTTACACACTTACATTTAAAGTAATGTCACTTAAAGATAAATTATGAGATGGTAGGTGTAAAATTTATATGCTTCACAATTCTAGCTGTGATGATAAACCCCTAACCCACATCTAAGTCTTGTAACTTATATAAGGGCCTGTTTTGTTTAAGTTTTAAAAGCGTGAAAATGAGAAAATAATTTCATTATCATATTTAATAAGTGCAATCATAGGAATTGGTTTATTGGCCCATGAAAATCTGATGTACTAAAGGAGGGAAAATATTTCCTTTTCCTTCCTTGGGAAAACATTTACTACACTTATTATAGACAATTATAGCCCTTTTAATATTTGATAATAACAATTTTATCCAAAATAAATACTTCACATTATATAAATAATAGATAAGGGTATAATTGAAAAACTTAACAATTTTTATTTTATATTCTTGCACAAACTAAACATGAAAATGTAAGTAAAAAAGTAATTTTTGGTTTAATTTTCCAGCATTACCAAACACAAGAATAAGAATCTTATGTACATTTCATTTTTCTTGAAAAATACATAAAAATTAAGAAATCAATTACATGAACTAAACAGACACTAATGTATAACTCAATTATTAGAAAGTAATTGAGTTCCCAATTACATTCAAAATAGCTAAACCAGAGTTGCTTGTTTTTTTGTTTAATCTAAAGCTAAACAGCCTAAAGGCTAAACCCAAGTAGAAAACTTTAATTTCAAATGCAGGGAATTAATAATCAATTTCTTAATGCTGAAATAAATTATTTGGGTATTCGTGCATGAAAAACATGGTGATCAAAGGCGTCTATGTTTCCGATCTAAAAATAAACATACTGATTTCGAATTTTCAATTCAGATGGCTATTTCGAATTTTCAACCCAAAATAAAATAGTGCATGCAGGCAGAACACATGCCTTCTTCGACGAAATTTAATAGCAATAGTTAATTAATAAGCATAATAAAGTTAGTTTGCAATTTGCAAAGAAAAGGTTAGTGTACAACACAATAAATAATACACGTGTCAACAATGATAATAATAAGAGATAATAATAATATATAATCTTACAAACAAAAGAATGGTCAGAAATCCAGAAAGAAAGACCAGACGAAAGTGTGAGGAAGGTGGTAGACAAATGGAATAAATGGTTGCAAGGGCCAAGAGCCATTAATAAAACGTGCATTCCAAACCAAAGCAAAAGGCAAAAGGCAAAAGGGGTCTTGAGCCATATCCATCTATTGCTTATTTGCCCCTTTGAGAAGCAACCAAGCAAACATTAATGATACATATATTTGATTCATACTAGTAACTATTTTCTGTCTCCTATCTTTCTTTCCCATTCTAAGTTTGTAGACTTGGAAATTGGAATGCCACTCTTCTTCTTTTTCTCTCTCTTCTCCTCAGTCCTCACAAAAAGCGTATAGCGCTTATTAGGCATAACACGTATAGGGGGACACCGAATTCAGCCTGTAATCATGTCAACAACGCGTTCAAATTTTAATTTTATTTTCAAATCACAATTAATATTATTTTTAATTACCATACTGTTACAGTATTACCCTAATCTTCTTCAAATATTTCCAACGAAATTGTGGTATAAAAAAGGAATTGCAAGAAATTCGTGAGAAAAATTACCTCTCCTTGCGCTTCTCTAGGAACCTCTGCAGTGAACTTCCACGGGAAAGTGGCAGATCTGCAATATAAACCAATATTAATTTACTTTATTCAAAAATAAACACATAAATAAGAAAACTCCCAGGCTCCCAGCGCAGCTCTACCATTTTTTTCTTTTTTTGAAAAAAAAAAGTAAAAGAATCACAAAAAAACCATAAGGACAACAAATACAAAGAAAAACGTTTTAGTTAACCTCTTCCTTGTGATATGGTGTATCATTCTGACTTAATCACTTTACCACCAGTAATTTTTCTTTTTATTTCTTATTAATACCACCCAGTAATTTAAAAATTGCTACTGTACTTTTTAGAAGGCTTATGTTAGAAATTTGGAAGGTTGATGGGAAAGTGTAAATGGGCTATATGCATTCCACATAAACAAAAAGGGTAAAGTTTTTCCTTAGTCCTTAGAACGTAGAATAATACAAACAAGAGTCCGCGCGAGTTGAAGCAAAATAAGCAGAAATAGAAAGCCATATTACAATGAAAATAAGAGAGACACTAACTTCCGCTAAGTTTTGATGATTCTGCCGCAGCAGCTTTGGGCTTTCCTTCAAAGGCAAGCTTCAGAATGCTTTCCGCCTATACAAATTGCAATCATTTAATTATCTCTTAATAAGAATTATATATAACAAAATAATAATCATGAATGAAGAAGAACAACAAACCTTATCGCAAGGAACATCGAAAACAGAGACGGTTCCATTGTAGAAAATGGTGAGAGGCGCTGTGTCTGAAGCAGAAACGGCAGGCCTGAAAGCAACGGCGGCCCCGGTGGGAACGTAAAGAGGCAAAGGGGGAAATGGGGTTTGGTCTGTTTTGGGACTGGACGGAACCGAGAAGGATTTGGTGGGAGTCGGAGGAAGTGAAGCAGAAGCAGAACCGGATGCAATGACGAATTTGAGAACTTCAGGGTTGATTTTGGAAATGGCAGTCTGAATGTCCCGGAAGCTCCTCTGGCTGTGGAGGAACTTCTGGAACTGGGATTTGGAGGAGGAGCTGTCACGCTGCTGCTGCTGCTCATCCCTCCCAAACAAATCAAGCTCAACGGTTGCTCTGGACATTTTTGTTTCTCGTTTGAAATTGGGTTTTGGTCAGAATAGGGAATGTTGGGGTTCAGAAGGCTGATAAGGGACTTAAATGGAGTCTGCCGAGAACGCAGCGACTTTAAAGGACACCACGAGATTCATGTAATGGGGGTGAGGTGAGTCAGAGAAAGAGAGGACAGGGGGGATGTAGAGCGTTTTTTGTGCTTAATTGCCGCACGTCTTCCACGAGGACTCTCATCAATCAATAAATAAACTTAAAAATAAAATCACAAAGAAAAACAGAAACAGAAACGGGTCCAACCAATACATTCACTGTTTCCTTTTGTTATCCAAATGAAATAGAAAATAATAACTACTAAAAAGGGGGTTATTCAGACCACCATAATTCACTAAGTAGACCACTCCACTTAAATTTTTATCCCTTTGTATCCATATTTCTCCTGTATTAAAAAAAAAATTATTTTTTCAATTTTGGCCGGCCATCCCCCGCCGTCGCAGAGCTTCACGACGTCGATTAGCCGCGCACGGTGGTCGGATAAATAAGGGAAGACCATGGTTTGATTTGCCGTGACCTAGAGAACAAAACCCAAGTGGTCCGGCATCTCAACTCCGCCAGAAAAGGAAGATCACCGGCGAAGGGGTTGATCGGCTCACGACGTCGATTAGCCGCGCACGGTGTTTGGATGAACAAGGGAAGACCAGGGTTGGACTCGCCGTGACCTGGGGAACAAAACTCAAGTGGTATGGCGTCTCAACTCTGCTGGAAAAGGAAGATCGCCGGCGAAGGGGCTGTCAAGTCTTCGCCTGGGCCGATCGCGTCTTCGTCTGGGTGGGTGGGTATTCGTCTGGGAGGGGTGGGATCGACCGCACGAATGGGAGAGGTGGGGTCGCGCCGGCGGTGGGGAGAGGTAGCCGGCCAAAATTGGAGAAATGATTTTTTTTTAATACAGGGACAAAATAAGTATAAAAGGGCAAAAATTTAAATGAGGCGGTTAACTTAGTGAATTAGGGTGGTGTGCATACCGGGGGTCTAAATAGCCATTTAAGGCCCTGTACACATCACTGACTGAGCCTGTACACATCACTGACTGACTTGACCCATGTGGTTGGGTTCAACTTTTGTCAAATTATTGAAATGTTTCACATATTTTTCGGATGAATTGAATTGGCTCCTGCTATATGGATTTTCCCTCGAGGTTTTCAGATTTGTTTGCTGGAGTACAAGTACAACTTCAGAACCTCGTGGTCTTCCTTTTCTAGATACCAACAATTCCAAACCCTTCCCTTTTTTTATTATTATTTATCAACCCTATTTTACTTTGAATGCTTTTGAATGTTCTCTTGCTTTTACTTTTCTTTCTACTTTCCTCATTTCCTGCAAGGGTTCTAAGCTTATATCAATTTTTTTTTTTTTGTTGCTAAATACTGTACAATACATATAAGTATATGCCAAAGGCCCACAAGAACAACTTGTGTGGACTTTTAATTACTTTTTCTCAAATTAAGTGATCAAGTTTGTCACATTTATGTTTTGGTTGGATACTTGGATGCTTGGGCAGCAACAAAGTGAGCTCGAGTGATACTATGCCAAATGTACAATTACATTGAAATTGGGTGATCCACTGACTTGAATAATTGAAAATTGGATTAATTAAAATAAATAGATGATTTTTCCTGGCTAACAAACTTTACCTGGTTTGTCAATGGTGTGCGAATAATAAACTATGAAATGTTTCAACTTAATTAGTACCTTCACCTTAATAATAAGGTGCCCAAAGATTAGGTAAGCCAATTGATGTTCTTGGTCTTTTTGTCACGTGCTGATAATTATTTTAGCAGCATGATTTACGTTTGATCTAGGATGGACATCTGCCCTGCAGCCTAAGCTTACCTAATCAAACCATGATTAGGTAATATGCTTGAACAACATAATGCATGTGTTTATATACGATAGCTCAAATGCGCTACACCATCTGGTGAAGGTAATATGCTTGCGGCTTATTACAATATTCTCTAATTTCAGATATACAGTGTAGGGTGTGAGATAGCATTTTAGTTAATTTAAATGTTTTAACAAATATTTAATGAATTATAGGAGTAGAAAGTGTAATATACCTTTCTTTAAAAAAAAAAAACCAATTTGGCCCAATTTTTTTATCAATATGAACATAAAAGGAAATATTGGGTGGCGAAACAATAGATTGTATGGGAAATAAAATCAATAATGGTAAGAAGAGATATTCAATAGTGTTAGGGAGATCACATTTATTATCACACGTATTATTTTTCTAATAAATTTAGATGTGTCTTATTTTTATTAAAAAAGTGGTAGGTACACATTATAATACTAAAATATAGAATTTCTAATATTATTCACGAGAGAGATACTATGCATCCAGTAATAGCAAATAACGTGAATTGAATGGAAGGAGCACGTGACCGAAATTCCCTGGAGAGTCTTAATCACGTGTTGAATTTTGAGGTGACTTTCACTTATTTGATGAGACTGAGACGGCAAAAGTCGTCGACTCCTCCCCCACGAAAAAGTTCCCACCTCTGGATTCCCCCCAAAACCAAAACATTCGTATATCATATGATCGACTTGAGATTTGATGATTGACTAACCCCTTAACCCCAACAATTTATTTTTTATTTTTTATTTTTTGTTTTTTAAAAGAATAAAAAAATAATAATACGAAGCAAGTAGCAAGATTTAAACAACATTGACCCAAAAAAACATTTAAACAGCGTGAGTGAGTGAAGTCACGGGGTGGTCCCCAGGACTTGGGTCAAGTCAAGTGTGAAGTGTGGAAGTTAAGTGGGTGAGGTTTATGAGTTTGTGGTGTGAAAAGTGTGAGAGTGTGAGAGTGTGAAGTGGGGCCTCCTTTTGTTACTTTATATCGCAGCTCACGCAACAGCTGCTAGTGCTGCGATGACTACTTGGTTGGTACTTGGTAGGTCCTACTGGTGTCTGTCTGTCAGGTCTTCAGCCATCGCAGTTGCTAACTTGCTACCAAGCAATGCAATTTTAACGTGTTTAAATTCAATCTTCATTATTTTCATGTGAATAGTTAATAATCACCGAAATGGATTCCAATCCCTTTTGCCTTGTTTGCTTCTTTCGGGAAACTCTTATCCCTTCTCTCTCAAATCAACTGGGTATAAATTTGTAATTAATTTTACCTTATGTATTAAAGTCTTGGAAAAGGTTTTAATTGCAATTCAACAATTAATTCTAAGGAGATTTTGAATACAATCTATTTTATAAATTTTTTTTAGACTAAAATTAGTAGTGATTTAGAATTTTTAATCAAATTTTTTTTTAAGTGTTAAGTTTTAATTCTAAAATTTCTCTACAAAATTCACTTTAAACTCTATGAAAGAAAATAATTTTCAAATCGGATAATAACTTTATTATGAATTAAAAAAATTCTCATAAATTAAAAAAATTTATTATAAATTAAAAAAAATTCTTATAAATTAAATAATTTTATTATGAATTAAAAAAAATTTATAAATTTTAAAACACTTATAGCCTCCATCTAAAAATTATTTTTCTAAAAAACATCAACCTATTTATCTCTTAATTTTATTACATGTAAACTCATCATTAATATAAATATGTCTCAACTTTATTAAAAAATGTTACAATAAGATTTAAAAATGAGATCTCTAACATTATAAGCTTCTTTAATTATCTCTCGCAACAATGTTTTTTTTTCTTTGCATTCTAAATAAATAAAACTTAATTCATACATTTAATAGAAATACACGAAAAACATGTTTTTGTGAAATAGGATCAAAGAATGGAGAAGTTCCTCCTCTCCTTCACGAGATGAGGCCAAGTATTGTTCATTGCAATTTACTTTTTGTAGGTCACGTCACATCTCATTTAATTATAGGGTGAGCTAACTCACTAAGTTTACCGCACACACATCCATGTTAAAAATTATAAATTGGTATTCTATATCATTTAATATATTAATAGCCTTAATATATTATACTTTTAGTCTTTTATTATCAATAAAATTTACAGATTCCAATTTAAATAAAAGAGTCGCTATTTACACATTTAAAAAAAAAAAAAACTTTATACCCAATTTTTTTTTTGCCCCCCCCCCCGGCCCCCCCCACCCCCAAAAAAAAAAAAAAAAACACACCCAATGCTTACACGTCCCCTCTCCCCAACCACCTCCCTCCTCACCTCTCTACCGTTCTACTTCTCTTGCCAGCTATCTTGACAGTATGCTCTCTCTCTCTCTCATGACGATTCTACTTTCTCTTGGGTTATGAATTTTATTAATTGCGAGACTTTATGATATTCTTTTTAGTTGCAAGATTGATTGTTGATTCAATTTTATTTCAAAGCTCTTGTTTCGAGTGAATCCTATGTTGTTTATAGGTTAGCAATTGAATATTTTTTTTTCTCGTATTTGTTTTCTAAATTTAGATTGGTTTATAGCTCAGGGTACTGGTCTTATGTTATAATTCATGCTGCAGAGAAACTTCTTGTGCTGCTCCGAGATGGTCGAAAGCTTTTGGGGACACTTCGATCTTTTGATTCGGGGGGGAGGTGGTCGAGGTGGGGGTGGGGGTAGGGGGAAGGAGAGAGAGAGAGAGAGAGAGAGAGAGGGGGGG
>QANW01010292.1:3019-34249 GCA_003254865.1 Dryas drummondii | reverse complement strand
ACTAATTCTAATTTTCTCTTTTTTCCCGTTTTTTTTTTTTTTTTTTTATGTGGGGCCAACATGTTTTTTGGAATCCACAATAGAATTTGCAAAATATATTAGAAATTATAGTTTTAGCATTACAAATGCTAAATATTGCTGTCGTTAAAATCTACTGTATATGGCTTTAAGCATAGCATTTAGCCATAGCATTGTACATGCTCTAAATGGTAGATGCAAAATATGTATTGAAGTGCCAAAATGAAAATACAGAGTTGAAATATATAAATCTTAAATGTAAATTGATGTGAGAAACAAGTACTTATTGATAGAATCTAAGCATGTAGGAGGGTTGTAGCTAGGAGCAGAATCAGCAGATTAAGCCATACATCCATCGGACTAGGTAGAACTAGAAGCAGCAGCACTCCTCCAACATGCAGCAGCAACAAAGTGTAGCCAAACTGCCAATGTAAACATGCAAGAGAATCAGGGTGAGATAAGAAAAACAAAACCAACAAGAACACCAATAATTAATTTACTATTTTAATCAGTGGAAATAAAAAAAAAAAATGGTCTTTTAGCTATTTCTAAATTCTCAAACTTGTACAACGTTGGGAAATACTGGGATAGGTGTACAATTGTACATGTAGCCAGCAGCAATTGACTACAACTTAGTGAGAAATTAAGAGTAACAAATAAAGTTGATGATGGTGGGGGAAAAACGTACCAAAGTTGAATTTAATAGCAGAAATTAAGAGAGATTTATGCAGTTGAAGCGCAAAATTTAGAGTAAAATTAAGTTGATGAAGAATAGAAAGTTAGAAGCCATAATAATGGATTGATGGGGATATATAGAAAGCACATAGGTATGTACCAGGCTCTAAGGAATGGAGGGCAGGCAGAGTGATATGACTCATATTGGTGGTAGTGCTGGTATGAGCCAGGAGGAGGTGGGGCTGAATGTGGCGGTGGGTAGCCTTCGTAGAAGTAATCCTGATACCCATGTTGTGGTGGTTGAGGAGGGCGATGATGTGGGAACCCTGAACAAGGAACCATCAAGTAGAGACACACATGACATGCAAATTCAATGAAATGAATAGGGAAATTAAAATTCACAATTGTAGGTGGCTTGCCTGGTGGTGGTGGTGGGGTATTAGGCTCATGAAGAACATGGACATGGTGGTAACTCATGGCTCTGCGTGATGGATCGAAATGTTAGAGATGAGAGGGAGTTATGGATAACGACCAAATCTCAAGGGTCCCGTGGTATTAACATGAATATTGAAAATGAACGTCAAGTCTCGAGTACTGGTGCAATGAGTTGGGTGGCGTGATCGGACACCTGGTGGAACCATAGCTTTCTCACAGTCAACATCCATGCATCACTGTTAGCAAGGATGCAACTTGGCCAAATATCTGCCCCTAATCCAAAAATGACGTGTAACTCAACTTTGAAATGCTTTTTAGACGGACTGTCGGTGAAAAGGATACGCGAGGAGGGAGCGATCTATATCCTATATCCTAAACCTGATGCCACTCTCTGGAACTCGAAGCTTCGTCACTCTTTCCCTGCCAACAACAAGCCAAGGGACCTTTTTAAATTGTAATTGCCCTCTGAAATTAAGACGAATCCCATGTTTACTTGGCTGCAAAGAAAACAAAGGCGTGTAGGACCCACTGTGTACATCTTAATTCCTCTATAAAAACTCATCTAGTTTATCTTTTGGTATAGCAATTACCCATCAACTCACCAAAGCAATTCAATTAAGCATGGCAGGCACACCTGAAGAAGCACAGGCCCATCATCAATTCTCTCCCAAAGGCAAAGACCCAGAGCCTTATACTACTGTACCATCCACAATTGGCAGTGATATTCATGAGTCACAGCCTCGGAAACCACACCCAGAGCCTTATACTACTGAACCATCCACAATTGGCAGTGATATTCATGAGTCGCAGCCTCAGCAACCACCCCCAGAGCCTTATACTACTGAACCATCCACAATTGGAGGTGATATTCATGAGTCACAACCTCAGCAACAACCACCCTCAGCACCCTCAGAGGAGGACACTAAGAAATGGGGCACTCACATCATGGGAGCACCAGCAGCCCCTGGTGTCCACCCAGACAACCAGAAGGCTGCCTTGTGGAAAGCCTCTGATTCCCAGCAGATTGATCACCAGCAACAGCAACAACAACAACAACAACAATCACCCTATGTGCAGCACTCCCCAATAAACAAGGCAACCAACAACCCTTTTGAGCCTGCCATTCAATTCTTCAATTCCTGGAGCACCAAGGCCGAGACCATAGCCCGCAACATCTGGCACAACCGTAACTACTTTTACTTCCTCAACCCTCAATTCAATTACCCAACTTAGTCATATATATAATTTATGTTCATTTTCATTTTTAATTGCAGTTAAAACTGGGCCTTCTGTCTCGGAAGTTGCCTGGGGAAAGATGAATTTGACAGCCAAAGCCATAACCGGAGGTGGATTTGAGTCTCTGTTCAAGCAGATTTTTGAAACCGAACCAAATGAGAAGCTCAAGAAGACCTTTGCCTGTTACTTTTCCACATCCACAGGCCCTGTTGCTGGAACCCTCTATTTATCAACAGCAAGATTAGCTTTCTGCAGTGATCGTCCTTTGACTTTCACTGCACCATCGGGACAGCCAGCTTGGAGCTACTACAAGGTAAATACTAATTAATATTACAATTAATTGATTCACCTTTTTTAGCAAAATTATATATGGCTGTTTAATTAATTGACTGAAAATCTGCATTGACTATTGAGCAGGTGATGATACCTATAGCAAATGTAGGCACAGTGAACCCTGTGGTCATGAAAGAGAACCCACCAGAGAAGTACCTTCAGATTGTCACCACAGACGGCCATGAATTCTGGTTTATGGGTTTTGTTAATTTTGAGAAAGCATCGCATCACCTCTTAGACAGCGTGTCTGATTTCAGAGCAGTTGGGGATGCAGTGCCACCCGTTGTTGCCTAGAACTTGAAGATGATTTTAATTTCCTTTTGGATCCTCTTCCTTTAAATTTCTATTTTCACACTTTGTTAGTTTGGCTTTCATTTATGATGCAAGTACAAGTACATAGAAACACAAGTCATGGTTCATTTGAATATGAAATTCCTATATCCTCTGCTTTTATGTATTTTATGAGGCATCTGTGCATTTTATCATGTAACAGGGCCAAATATGAGGTTTAGTATTTGCAGAATGAATCAATGCCACTGTTGCCTTATGATCAGTAATAGTTTCTATACTTATAATCTGTAAGAATAAAGCAAGACCAATAACGTCCTCCAAGATTCGAAGTGCAGCCTGGATCACTGAGGCTAAGCCCAATTTTTCTGGTATAAGGGCCCGACTTGAAGTTATTAATCCAAGAAAAAAAAGGGTCTAACTTGGTCTAACTTTACCAATTCGCTCTGTTTAGCTCTGTTTAGTAATCCCACAAATACTTTGGGCTCAGTTTTCTGTTTTGAAACACAACCCAATTTATAATACAGTATTAAACTTTGATCAGTGCACTTGAGCTTTGATGATTTTGTAATGCTAATTTTTACACTTTTGTAACATGTTTAAAAGGAACGAAACATTCTTGGCCAAAAAAAAAAAAAAGGAACGAAACATTCTTGGCCAAAAAAAAAAAAAAGGAACGAAACATTAATGACTATGAGTTCACAATTTAGATAGATTTATTCATATAATGGCTGGCTGGAGGAAATACAAAAAAGGAAAGAAAAAAAAATGAGGGATTAATTTATTTAATTAAGGGATTGCATGCTAATTAAAAACCACACACACACACACACATATATATATATATATTCATAAATTCAGGAAGTCTTCCCCTCCTTTTATGTGGTCTATGTAAAGCATGCACTGGTAGTCATGATGTGCATATCCTAAGGTTCAATGTTGATTGTACAGGACATGCATCCCTGAATATCTAAAAGAAAAATAACGAAATACATCATTGTTATTTGTTATACATAAAAGGAGACCATGCATCTAATCTAATGGACTAAAAGCAGCATGCGTCCAACACCCAGCAGCAACAAATTGCAGCCAAACTGCAAATGTAAACAAGAATATTGAGGCAGGAGTCAGATGTAGTAGAGCAGAGGAAGAATAAAGGAGAAGAAAAAGTAATTTTGATTAATACTGGTTCAATTGGGTCAAATCTTAGTTTCAAAAGGCAAATTCAGCCTGTTCATTAATTCAATAGTGAAGATCAAACACTATGGAGCTAGGGAAGAGAAATAGTGATGCATGGATGTGGGTGTGACATACCAGCCTCTAAGTAGTGAAAGGCAGCCCACGTCATCATCTTGGGATGGAGGGGGTTGGGGTGGCGGTGGCGGTGGCGGAGCATAAAAGTAATCCTGATACGGGGGTGGTGGAGCTGGTTGAGGAGGCGGAGGGTACTCTGGCGGTGGCGGTGGCGGTGGGTAGTACTCCGGCGGAGGTGGAGGCGGTGGCCCTGAATTAGCATTTGCCACAACAAATAAGCAACAAATTATATGTATACCAGAAACAGGGTAGGGTTGGAGGCAGGAGACTTGACTTACCTGGTGGGGGTGGGGGTGGAGGCTCACCAGGAACTGGGTGGTATCTCATTGCTTTGCTTGACTTCAAGTCTTCAACTACTGCCACAAATCACCTCCAACTTCTATATAGATCATAGAGTACTATATGCACTACAGTGGCTAGGGAAAGTGCCAAGTGTAGTGGAATTTTCTAACAGAGTGGGGGTCATTTCCCCTGTGCTAGAAGGCCAACTACCTGTCAACAAGCTCACAAATCCTAATTAAACCAATATAAACGTGAGGTGAGCTTCAGGTAATCCAGGCCATACAAAATTTATAGGACTCCTTGTTCAATTTTATGGATTGCATTGCTTTTGATCACCTCCGACCTTGATTAACTCAAGATTTGACTCCTAATTCAAGCTTCACGTGTCATTCTAGAAGCTATATAGCTCACTTTTCTATCTTATTATCTACTCTCACCTAACACTCCATCCTTTTACCAAAGCCAACGTTTATATTTTATAATACGACTGATCATCAGAAGCAGGAGCCTAGCTACCTCAGGGTCAGCACCGCACTCCTATCCTCCATTCAATCAAACCATGACAGAGTCATAGCTGAAGGAAGTTAATTCAACCCCTCAATCATCTCCACCAGAGCTACACAACCCAAGTCCCATGCCGGCCCACCTCTTCTTCCACAGTCTCATCCACTGCCTCCATCACTACCGTCATCCTCATCACCATCTCCACTGTCCGATCAAAAAACCAAGCAATCTGGCTCTTTGCTGCTCAAGAATGGATTGGATAGATTAACTCAATAGATTCAAGTTATACTTAAGAAAAAAAATTAAGAAGTTTATGGAGAGTGGAAGGGTTAAATTTTCCTCTTCCTTCAACTTGGACAAAATTTAGAAATTAACTTTATTTCTTCTTTTCGTTAAATTTAGCGAGGTAACATATTCAATCTAATTTTAGACATACATATTGTGGCAAATGGTTTTTTTTTTTTTTTCTTTTTCAAACGCCCAAAAAAAGAGAGGAAAACTACATCCTACCCATACCTACACGATTGTGGTAATGGAATTGACTGACATGTGTTCGTGCTTTAGGCTCAGGCTGCAGTTTGGGTCGCCAGATTTATAAACACCAAGTCCAAGCTTACCCTTTGTACAAACGGGCCGGCCCAAACCTTCCCATACACTGAGCGAGGTTGTCTCAGATGTAAAATAGGATCGGGCTTAGAAGGGACCGTTTTTAAAGCCTGAAAAACGGTACGTGATGGTTTAGAAAAATTGTTAAACAAATGTACTGGGATCAAGTTGAGGGTTTCCATGGCAACAAGAAGGGCAAATGGGACGGGCTCACCAGTTGTGGTTGATGCATGCAAAAGGTGAACCATTAGTAACTTTGTTTTTACCAAACAAATATATTAATTTTATATAGTTTGAACTTTGAAGAGTAGTGAACAGTAGCAAGTGTGGGAGTAGCGTTAAAAGATGCAAAATGGAAGAAAGACACGAGTACTGGGGGATAGAGAAAGGGACAAAAATAGTAGAGATTCCATGCAGAGAAACGTCTGGATCGATCATAAAGGAGATGCATATATTTTTTGGTAAATAGCTATCTAGAATCGATGCATATATTTATTGGTAAAAAGCTCTCTAGCTATTTACCAAAAAGAAAAATAGCTAGATTGGCTAGCTAGGCTTGAAGTTGAGGGTCCTTATCTCCCCCTCCAGTACTTCCCAGTATCAGTCCCTTTGTCTTTAACCAACTGACCATCACACACCCAACAAGAGAGAGAGAGAGAGAGAGAGTTTGATTCATTTCCATTTCAATTCACCACTCTCTCTTTCTCTCTCTCACCAATTAATCACCAATTGACTATGCATATTATAACCTTGTAGTGCATAGTTATCTCTTTACCTACACAGTACGTACCACAGTGTGCAGAGTGCACAGTACACTGCACTCTTATTTTGATGCTTAATTAGATTCCCTTCTGAGTATGAGTTCCGGCTTCTGCCCCAACCAACAAGCTATCTAAGAAAAAGGTTCCTTAATTTGTTTTCTCCACACTAGTTCCAGCTATGCCTATAAATTACCCCCCACTACTACTACTCATTCTTGGACCATCTTTACCACCTACTTTCTCTTATATTTGTACCAAATTAACCATCACTATCTCTCTCTCTCTCTCTCTCTCTCTGTGCCTCAAGTTCGAATCTTTTAGGACGGAAGGCCTCGATCACATCCAAACACCAAACAACTGCACCACACACCCTTTTTTTTTTTGGGTACAGTGGGGGCCGAAGCGCAAGAAAAAAACTAAGCTAAAATAGCTCTAGCTGTAAAGAAAATGTCACGCCCTTTTTTTGTTCAACCTAGCTGCATAATGCAGCTGATCCATCTACTAGCTTCAACATGAAGGAAAAGGCAAGCTTTTTAAAGATAAATTACTAGTCGGTGGAAGTGGTAAAAACGTTTCTGAAGAACCAAATTCTGGGCGCAAAATAATAACTAGTTGGCGACCACTCATGGGTCATGGCTCATGACTGTAGCACTTGTTATTCCCAAATTAAGCCACAAGAATTGTTCAACATTTTCGATCTCCACCCTATATTATTATCATCAATATATGTTGCTTTTGTTTTGTTTTTTTCTTCCCAAATGATTTTACCTATTCTTCTAAAAAAAAAAAAAAAAGGAATTAATGAAGTAGTCTACATCAAGAAGACACCATCAATTTATGCCTCAAATCATGGGACAAAACTCTTTTTTTTGGGCCAGGAAATCATGGGACAAAACTCTTAATGTATATACAAAGTGGCAAAAAAATGAATGACTCATGGTTAATATATTTGGAGCTCAAGGGCTACCACGTCACATTAATTGCATTCAACATTCTACTTAATTAATATAAGGATTGTCTGTGTAATAATGTCAAGGATCGATGTATACGAGGCATACAGCTAGCTGGTGGATTTACATCAATTGATATATACAAAAAGAAAAGGACACTAAACTGGGAAATGTGAAGCTAGCAACCATGATATATCTATCAAATGTACATTAATTAGGACCCTCATGGGTGTCATCTTTAATTTGAGGGTGAAAAAAGCAATATATTCTCTCTGACGGAGAATTTTTTGGGTGCAGACTTTGTATTGCATATATGCACATCAATTGATCTCTTCTACTTGTACCACATAGCTAGGGTGCCAATTCCATTGTGTTTTGTTTTATGACATACCAAAGGTCCAAAACACACAATTTTTTCTTCTTTTTAGTAACCATGAAAGAAATCCATCATCCACGTACTCCATCATTGGATTTTGATTGTACTATACAACTGTACAAGGGTTTAAGATGGTGCCAATGGACTTCCTAACTTTGCTGGGTTAAAATTGTGACAAACCAGCGCTCTTCTCCCCCCAAAAATTGGCAAATACATTTTAATTTATATTTTTTCATCATATATGTGGCAGAGGCTGTGCGGTTAACGCGCCAGCCCCTATCCTTTGATTCATTTAATTGATGATCCCCCTTCGGCCCTTCCCAAATCTTATAATTAATTACTTACTTAATATATATAAGCAATTAATCCTTAATAATTGAACGTTGAAACTTGAAAGTTGAAACCACATAAATAAATAAATTATGGAAATTGTATGACAACTACAAGAGCATCACGTACTATTCCCTACTTTTAAGTGATACAAGAATTTTAATAAAAACAAACAATTCTCAGAGCAAAACTGTTTAGCGCTGACTTCTCATGGCCCTATCATATCGGGATTAGACTCATTCAATGTGAAATTGAATATGAGTAATACTAATTCATCAACCTAATTATTATATATGATTCATGAATGGTGAGAGTCCCTCTCCATTGACCCCTCCTTTAAACGGGATCACTATTTATGTTTGGAAATGAAATTCAGTACTCTAAAACTATTTAATTCTCACTATATACTATTCTGTTTTGTTTTGTCCTGCATAAAGCAGTTGACCAAATTAAACAAACCCATCTCGATCGAGCTTAGGCAGAATAGCCCAGGGACGTTTATAGACAATGAAAAGCGAGTGGTGCAATGAAAATCCAAGTTTTTTATTTTTTGGTTAGCCTAAAATTTGACTTTATCAAAGAAAAACAAAAAAACAAAAAAACAAAAAAGCAAATTCCCAAAAGCTTGTGGGTTCAGCTACATATGCCTGTACATCGCTTCGGCAACCTACCCAGCCCACCTAGACCAACTCGGCAACTCCACTCCAACCCACCCCGTATCTCACGCGTGCATTTGTGCAAGCTACAAGGAATTTGGAATAATTGGCGCTTACATTTTTTCATTTTTATATATCATCTTTGACTTTGATGAGATAAAACATTAAACAATAACACGAAATAATGTAATAAAATCTCAACCTAAACATAGTAAAGAAAATGAATTAATGTTATTTTTATTTTTAGATTATTACACTTGTATCATTTTTTAGGGCAAAATGATACCTTCCATTTATATCTTACATTTGTTTCTCATCATCCTTTTTCCATTCTTCATTTTTCATTAAAATTAGATGAAAAATATGTAAATTGACGGAATAATTTTAATTGGTAAAATTAAAAAAATCAGAGTCTTTAATTTTTTAAATTAGAAATTTAAAACCAAATTAATAGAAGTGTAATGATTTGAGAACCAAATTGATACAAGTGTAATAATCTAAATATCAAACTAATACAAGTGTAATAATTTAAGTACCAAAACGTTAATCCCTAAATAAAACTTTAAGACATATTGCTCATTTAGTGACTTAACATGTCAAATCCTTTGTTTATAACCAAAAAAAGAACATATATATTGCACACACATGACATACATTCACATTCATTGATACGTGTCCTTTTGGGAAAAAGAATAATGCAGAAATACATTATAAATTGTAAGCGGTATTTGTGGAAGCTGAGCATAAATGCATGATGAATACTTTGTTAAATAATAACGAATAATTTCGTTAAAAGAATAGAGAAAATAGGAAGATAAATAAAATAAGATGAAGATCATGGTCATGGAACTAATAAATAGAGAAGGAAACCTACACGTCGCAATCATTACCAAACTTATTCCTGCTTCTTCAAACCATTGACCTTGTTGCTGGCATTGTAGGACTCTTCTCTGCCACTTCCATGACCTCCCAAACAAAACCAAAAATTGAAAGAAAATAAAACTGCCCCAAGACAATAATCAACAAGACTAAAAGAAGTACTGATGAGTTAAAAACAGCAATTACCAGCAAACTAATGATAAATTGATAACCCATTTTGTGATTTGTCTGGCATTCTAGAGGACAAAGGGTTTCTGGAATTTAAGAAAGAAAAGGAAAACATAAGAAATGTGATCTCATCTCATGGGGAGCCATTTTCGGATCGATCAAAGTGGAGAAGTTGAGCGCTACATTTGGGGCAGTCCTCGAGCTGCTTAGGGACCATGAAATACATGAGGCAGCCTTTGCAGCCAGCCACTACCAAAACATGGTCCTTGGAATTGGAATTGGAATTGTCTACTTCATAGCGCTGCTGCTGCTGCTGCTGCTCTCTCTCTCTGTATGAAGATGGGGACGACTCGGTTGATGACTCCTCGCTGTCATAGGAGCTATTCTCGTCGTCTTCCGAGTAGTAGTATTCCCCACTGTACTCTGCTGTTGTCCTTGGATCTTCTTTTGCTTTCATCCCGTTCCTCCAGTTTATGTAGTAAATCTCCCCCGTCTGCAAATTAAACCCATCAACTTTCAAAACCCTCTTCTTGTATTGCAAGTAGATGAAATTATAGTACCATTGCTAGCTATTGAAAACGACTGTATGTATGATCGAACCCAGATTCCTATTGTTCAACACAATGCAAACCCAAAAAGTTTTCCCCTTTATTCCTCATATAAAGTGGATGAGATGAGATGATCACTTACAGAAGAGGGAAAAAGGTTTTGTCTTCTCGATTGCTTAAGAAATGTAGCAACTAGATGGTCAAACCCAGTGAAGCTTTTCTTATTTCCTTTCGTCTAAAGTATGAAATGAAGGGGTAAAAGTAAAACCATTGAGAAAAGCTTATTCTGTTTCTGGGATTAATTTTGGGGTGGGGAAAGAGAGGGCATAAAGCATTAAATACAATGAGCCATTAATGAGGGAAATCAGGAAGAAAGGAATTTAAAGAAGTTGCAAGATCTGCCATGTTTTTGCATTTATTGAAGCTTTAAACGGAAAAAAAAAAAAAAAAAAAAAACCAAAACTATAAAATGGGTTTTGTTTTTCAACAATCAAGGAGGAAAAGAGAAACGAACCTTTAAATCGAGGCATTGTTCCCAATGGTAAGGAAGGGAGACATGGGAGTTGAGCTCCAAAATGGTGTCATTGTTGGGTAGTTGATTTTGCTGTGCATCATCTGAAGTTGATGAGGTCCATGATGACCTTCCCATGCCTATGCCCAAACCATCACTTGAGCCCACCACGCCAGAACCACTTGAGCTGCCGCCGCCGCCTGTGATGGTGCTCTGGTGGTGGTTTAGCGAACAGTTTTGGAGAGACCGCTCCAGAGAAGCAGCGATGGTCGCCATGTTTGGAGCTGTCATTGACCCACCGCTTTCCTCAACAAACAAAGGCCTGGAATATGATACAGAATGAATGATCGAGCTTCAACAATCAAAACAAAAATCACACAGGTCACAACAGAGACTCAGACACTCAGACACTCAGAGAGAGAGAGAGAGAGAGAGAGGGAAATTAAAGGTGGGATTTTTGGAAGGGAGAATATAACAAAGTCACAAACAGATAGAGAGTGATTTGATTTGATTTCCCAACTCTAAGTGGGTAGAGTGGGTAGAATAGGAGCTCACGCTCTGTAAATGCGCGTGGGAATCTTTGATCGAACCCCCAGGTGGGACCAGCTACAGTTGCTAACTTGCACTTTGTCTCACATGATCGCTTCCTCTGCTTTGAACATCACAGACGCCATCGAGGAGCGTGATTGTAAGCACTGTTCCCTAATTACTTAAAAGTTAATGGACTAAATAATAATAAGTTGTTTAAGTTGGGTGAATAAAAATTTAAAAAGCAAAGACCCGGTAAAACGCAAATACCAAAACTGAATGCCGGAATTTACTGTGACAATTAACAGTTTCTGGTTTCGAAAATGTTGGTAGCGTTTTTTTTTTTTACTTCAGTGGCCGATGACCGCACTTTCAAAAGTTTGTCCGGGAAGCTCGTAACTTTGTGCTTTTGACGGTAGGGTACTTGAGTAATTTCCGGTTGCAAAAATTAAAAAAGGAAGTTGGTGGGTGGCGTTTTCAAATGGCGGGAGGAAGAAGTGCTTTGACAGCCGCCTCTGAGCACGCGCCAACTCCCCATAAATGATGATAATTTCAAACAAACAGAATTTATTAATTTGTTTGAAGTAAAATGATCTAAATAAATTTGTACAAAAAATTGAAGGTAGAGAAGAGTAGAGTAAAATTGAAGATATATAACATGTCGTGCAATTAGGAATTAGGAAGGCAATAATATTGGGAGTTTCCCTTAATTTGTAATTTAGTTCACGAGATGAGATGGAGATGGGTACGTGTTTGGGAATGGCTATACCTTCAGCTTCAGCTTCAGATCATCCCTCGGATTTTTCCTGTTTGTGGAATCTATTCTCCTACTTTTACCAGTCTGACACACTCTCTCTCTCTCTCTCTGCATTAATATTCTCTCATTGGGATGTTCCAGTGCTTTGGTATTCCTATTCAAATTCAGAAACCCATCACGGATCTCCATCTTCCATCACAATTATATTAATTAATATTCACTTTCAAATACCAAATAGAAGAAAAATTCACGCCCCAAAAATTCTTATTAGGAATGAAACAAGTAATATTAATTTCTAAAGCATAATTAGTAAAGTCATTGGTACTTAATTTGTTTCAGTCAACCATGAAACATGATTGGTTGTTTTGACAAATAGTAATTAGTGATGATTATATATCATTTTCCACTTTTGCAAGACAACCACTTTTCACCATCATCATTAGCAAGACATGATTCGCTGGCGGCCAGTGTTTTCAACGAGAGGTATAATTAATTCTCACTAACAGAATCAAAGAAAATTTGAATGTAATTTATTTTATTTTAATTTTGTTTAGATATATATAATTGTCAACTTGATCGTACCCTTTTATTCTATTCCATGCAATAGTATGCAGGCCGGAAGAACTTCGGTGAAATTTCCTCTTGAAAATTTTTGCTGCCTAGCTAAGACGGTCATGGCATCAGTCAAAGCATGCATGCAGTAGAACACAGTCTCTGATCTGCAACATGCCAACTTATATGCCAACATCCCATTAATTTGACAATTGATATGGCACACCGCACATGTAGTTGAGTGAAAAGGAAACCAATTAATTAAGCTCATGTTATGTGGTTTGTTAGCTAGTTTGGGTTCAATCCCAAATTTCCAAGGCTTCTAGTTGTAGCTACAAATATTGCTACATGGGTTCTTTTAATTAGGTATCACCGTATCAACAATTTGCAGCAATAAAAAGTGAAAAAAAAAAAATAGCAATCGATCTGCAGATGATTAATATAAATTAATTAAAAATGGTATGTTTGAACAGAGCGAGTTTCCCAATTCATTCCCTGCTGCAAATGCAATGCACATTTTGCAATGATCGAGCTATCGAGTTTATTTATTTAGTTAAGGAGGAAGGGAACATCCCCTAGTGGTCTTCAGGCCTTGGCTCTTGGGGCATACAGAGCGCGTGCTTCTCGCTTCTCCACGCAACGCAGTGCTCTTATTTATATTCTGTAATTCGTGATTATTGGAAGATAAAGCTTCTTGCTTACGGCACCCAAAATGCTCTTCTCTATAAATATGCATTCTTAACCTACATCTCACATTCTTAGAAATTAACTTTATTACTATCAGTCTATAACCTGCAGTCCGACTCACTTAAGGAACTTATAATGAAAGACAATTGTGTTCAATTTAACCATTAAATTTGTTGTTTTTACATGTCCCTCTTATTAAGTCTTTTAGGTAAACCGAACTGCTATGACTTGATAATTATATTAACATATTCATATGTTCCTTCCTAAGAGTAATTGCTTGAATAAGGTAGTACTTGAAACAAAAAGGGGATAAGGGAAGTACATATGCAAATACAAATAGGTAATGGGGTAAAGTGAAATGGTGAATGCTATCCACATTCTTCAATCTACTTTCTCCATCAACTTTCTTTTTTATTATTTTATTTTCACAATGTATTTTCATAATCAGAATTGTTTATTTATTTGATAACGATTATATAATTAAAAGATTTTTTATTTAATTAATTTTTTACAAAAATGGTCTTCAAAGAATGATAAAAAAATAAACAATTTCGATCATAAAAATATACTATCTTAAGACAGAGAACAATAAAAGATAATATCAATGAAAAAAATAAACTGTTGAAAGTGGATAGCATTGCCCAATAGATAAAAGGGAAAAATATTGTAGGCTTATTATGTTCACAATGATGTATATAAACCCAACCTTCATGTTTTGGGCTTCATACAATTAGGCTCACTGATAACCCAACCTTATGAGTTATGTACATGAATAGCAGTAGTCCATGGTAGAGAAAGTGGAAGCCCAAGGTCTAAGGAGAGCCCAAATTCATTCAAAGTGATTTTTTTGTGTGGCCATAATCAAAGAATCAAAGTGATGTTGACGCAAAAGAAACTTGGAAATTTCGCAGGGTTGGTGGTGGGTCCAATGGCCGCCACCCTCTAGAAGACGTAAAAGTCAATTGCTTAGAGGCCAAGGGACTAGATAGTCATTGCAAGAAGTTTCCATCTGTTCAATCAAAGCCGCGTTTCTCTTGTAAAATCAGCCAATTTCTTACACTAAGAAACTCAAAATCATCAGCCAATTTCAATTTGCTTTGCCCAAAATCACAAGATTGACAGCAGTCACAAAGCAGAGATGTCGAAGATGGCGGAGAAGATGGAGGAGCCGGTGATCGGAGTACCATTATACGTGGTGGAGAATCCTTACCAAGCAGGGGCGATCCCGCCAAACGCGGTGTATGGAGACCCCAAAGGCATTCCTATTCATCAGACCATTTACAGAGACACTCCTGCTCCTTTCAACTGCGTTTTCTGTGGCGATTCCGGACTCACCACCGTCAGGTATATTGCTTAATTAATTGGGATTTATTTGGTTTTGATTTTAATGGAGATTTTTGAAAGAAATTGGGTTGTTTATGATGGATATGTTGATGCTGAATCTTCTATCTTCAGATCAAAGCCAAGTCTGGCAGCTGTTGTGGGCTGTATGGTTCCTATGATGCTTGGAATTTGCTTCCTTGTGCCTTCAATGGACTGCCTCTGGCATAAGTATCATTATTGCCCAAGCTGCAATGAAAAGGTACCACTCTATCTGGGTCTATGGCTACTTGATGGAAAAACCATTTTGCTTAGCAATTGAACATTGGGTTTCTTTTTTTCTAGGTTGCTGATTTTGACAAGTCAGATGCTTGTGCTGTCATGGATCCTCCAAACTGGACAGAGCATAGCTTTGCATTGCCTGCACGATAAGTTTCTCCTTCTTCTTCTTCTTCTTCACATTGCCACCGTGCTGTCTTTCACTCTATGTATGCGGCTTCTTCTGTGCTTCTTTGGACCCATATATAGCCAAAGATTGCTGGTACCTATATTTTTAAAATGCTGTATGAAACTATCTCCCTTTGACATCCATATGGAGTTTGGAAAAACGGTGGCTGCTATAGAACAGATTTGATAATAATTTTCAACATATGCAAGCTTTTAATAGAATGCATTTGCCAATTTCAATATGCATAGACCTGCACTGCACCTTAGATGCATGTTTTCAGCAATTTGGTGTTTAAAAGACCTGTTTTGGTTGTTTTAAGTTGTTTTAGGGCCAATACTAGGTTGATCAAGAAGGTACCACAATTTAGTCATCAGGTTCCTAACCAATCATGCTGCTCATTTCTTGAAATGCTTAGTTTCCTCTTCATCTAAACTGCCTTACACTGCGTCTCAAGATTGGAAGAGATAAATCTGATTCGGAATGATAGAATAGTTGGAAATTGACATCCATGATAATACAATCTTTCTTGGGATTTAGATTGGTCATGCTAATAGTTCAAATCTAATGGCTAGTTTACTTAGGGATGTAATTGGGACTGTTGGTGTTTGTGGAAGTTACTGTCTGATTATGATTTTAGAGCTGATGCTGAAAATATAAAACTTAGCTCTATCAAAAAAAATTTATGCATTTCTATCATTCCTTGCTCCGAAATGTTCATATTTCAAAATATGCCTTTGCATGGCATAGAGTCCGGAGCACATTGGTTGTGGCCTGGTGCTGGACCATGCTTGTACACATGGTGGTTCCAGTGCCATATATACATGACTAGAATGTGAAAGTTAAGTTTGGATGGGAGAGATCCGTTTTATAAAACAGTTTTAGGAAAGGGATTTTCTCTTTCGGTGTAGTTGTGTGAACAAAGTACAAACTGCTTTAGTTTGGGCCTTTGTCTAGTATCTCAAATCGATAACCTCAGCAAGTGTGGACCAGAACCAAAACCAAAACCGCTTTAAGGACGGACCTAATTAGGTCCTGCCATCCTGGTCACATGTAGTGAACCATAAACATTAAGGTAGGCTTCCTAAATGTAAGAAGAGGCACTAGTATGAATTCAGATCTTAGTTGTTATTCCATGATCTGAAGTAGAACAAATATGATCTGATTTTGCAAATTTAGACTATATACCACATTGCTTCTGTATTATATGCAAAATAGAGCATATATTATATACCACATTGGTTCTGTGAGTATCTTGAACAGTAAGATAAATAGTACAGTACAATTTGTAAGAGTCCGTATAAAAACAGTGTCAGAGTTGTACACCATGATTGATGCCGTACAAAAATAGTGTCGCCAGAGACAGTAAACCATGCCCATGTTCGTGCATGGCTGCAGGAGTGCAGCAAATCTAAACCCACTTGACTGAATGACTGACACATGCATAACAGTGATCACAAGGCATGTATCAGACTCATGTCATTGTTAAATAAATTTTGATTCAGATTGTCATTGTTAACCATAACATATTAAAAGATGAAATAAAAACATGTACCTCTTATTTGACTAGTTGTCTGAGCAGTGGCTAGAGTCCATGGAAGAAGAGGTCCAGCATGAGAGATGAGTGCCTGTCTCGGTAGCCAAGGAGACTGCCTGTATACCACATAAGGAGTCTTTCCCTAGCTAGATTTATAGCCAATGCATGTCTCACATATATGCATGAACTCAATGTGTAGTGTGTTTATCATATTTTGAGATCGACCCTTTGGGAGGCTACAGGCAAGTCATCCTTGGCTACAAAACAAGGCTCTTACCCTCATGTAGGACCTTTCTTCCTCATGATGATCGATCATATATATAAAATGTACAAGATCGATATAATATAATTACCTAAACCCATATGTTGTTCTTACTCCTCTGCTTGATTGTCCAATGCATTGCTTCCTTGTATTTATAGCCAATGAGCTTCGTGCATTAGATTCATCACTACGTAAAAAAGAATTCATTAATATTCTCATATCCATCTGCATGATCCAATCATCAAAGTTGTTGTCGTGGAATATATTCTTGGGGAAGACTTGCATGGCCCAACGTTGGCCGCCCATGTTCAATGATGGGTCTCCTCTGGACCTCCACGTCATGATAATGATAATCTGCTCTACAGTATCACTGTTGCAGATAGATATCTAGGATATATTTCTTCCTCCTAAAAATGCTATCATTATCTGATCTATATTTATATTTATCTAAATAATTAAAAAAGCATGCCCTCACATGTCGCTCTGCCATTGCTCAGACTTCTGCATCTTAATCGCCTATTTCCAATGGCTTTTGGGAAATTGATTTCATGTCATTTTGTGTACATATCTTTTATGCATATGTACTCTTATTTAATTTATCATGGTTCCATCTTAATTATTGCTTTGGATGAGGAAGGGTTTTGACTTTTGACCATAGTTTGAGTCTGGGGGTGGAGACTGGAGATGAGGAACAAAATCTCAAAAAGAAATATTTGGTTTCTAGTCGAGTTGATAGGACCCCGGCCCTCACTTAAGTGATGGATGGATTGATGAGCTATTTCTTCCGTTCATTTTGTGTATGGTCGCATATATTATTCCAATTCTGACAATTAGTGTCAACCCAAGCCACATGTCCACCTACTAGAAAGCCATGAGTCCATGTGTGTGCACCAAAGCACCACATGAAAAGCCACATCCCAATTGGCCCATCAGCCTTTGTGGCCTATCTGCAATGTCCAAGGAGTGGGCATATGTGTAGTCTTGTGAGTGGTTGTGAGATATGTTGGAAACTCTTTTGACTTGCATAGGTGTCACGGTTGTGTGATACGAATCCTGGCTTCAACCTCTCGGGGATTTCAACGCCTAAAAGGTGGCAGCTCATCACTTCATGTTATATACCAAGCTTCTTCCATAAAGAAAGAACCCAAAATACATTAAATAATTCTCTCTCAATTTATGTTTATCCTTTTGCTCTTTGTGGCTGCCCTCCTTAGTCCTTTCCCTTCCATGGAATAACAAGAAAAATACAGTGCATGGAGTTGGAGCCCTGGATGTGTCAAGTGTCGAGTGTCAAGTGTCAAGTGTCAAGCATATATCTTATTGGCATTTATATGCAGTCCAACTTGATCGATTGCATTTTGGTCTCTGGAGTATATAATTAAATTAAAACTTTTACATCATGACTTGATGACCGGATTTGGAGATCGTTGCACTGCACATGCTAGGCAAACTCACATGCATTCATTAATTTATCTGATATTAGTGATGAAGGAATTTCGATAGAGTATGTATTCATTAATTCATATGCTTTTATATATAGTAAAAAAGAATGCTACATACTAGGCATGCTTACTTGTATTTGTAAGGATGTATGCTTTAAAGTGTAGACAGCACGTCCTTATACAAAAATAAAATTTCCATTAGTTACCAAAAACATCTCCAAAATTTAAAATAAGTTTTACATACAACGTCTACTAACTTCCTATAGATAAAATATTATGGATTGTTTTAGCAATTTGGATAAAGAATAACACTCTTGGACCAGTCCTTGTGCATCTGTCATTGGTTTTGTACGAGGAATAAAAAAAGAGATAAAAATACACTATAGACTTGGGACCTTGCAAGTTACGACCTGAGTGCGTGCTTTTTGAACAAAGCCAGTTTGTATCAGGCCCAACCAAAGTATTAGCCATGAGCCCAACTAAAGTATTAGCCACGGCCCATGAATGGCGCAGTACTTGTCTAAAAAAGTTTTATACCTTCTTAAAAACAAATGTCTGTAAAAAGTAAAAACAAAAGTTTTATAATTTTTCCTGTTTTAGAGGTGGTGCGTCGGTTCAAAACTATTACTTTTAGTAAATTCACATTCATTCTCCTACAGATTTTTTTTTTGTCTGATCATTCTCATACATATTAGATTCTAAATTTTACAATATCCAATCTGATTTCAGATTCTATGTTAGATACTAGATTGAAGATAATTACAAATTCTAATAGAAATAGATGTGAAATGATGATGGATGCCAAATAAAAGTATTTTAGTTATATAATGTGCCAAACATAATCCTATCAAATAATTGAGATATTCATAATTTTTGTAGTTTCCAATGCCTCCTAGGTCCAATTGGATTCTCGCGATTATGCATGTTGGTTTTTCTATATTGGTTTGAATGAATTCAATTGGATTGATATTTATCGGACTTAAAATCTTTTTAAAAGATACATTTTTTTTGAGTAAGATATAGTTTTTGATCCTTTGATGATGTACTCCACTGTCCGAATGAGAATGTCTCAAAATAAAATAGATGGTAGGAAAAGCCGAAAAGGTAAGAATGTAAGATATATTGATAGATACAGTCCGTACTCTAGAATGAATTTGTGACCTCAATATTATCTTGTTAAAATTAAGATAAACAGAAAAAATATGTAACAATTAAGAGCCTAGAAGAAATAGAAAATTCCTAGGACGGTGGCGGGCCAGGTGGCACTGCCAGGTGGCAAAGAAAGGAAAGTGAGGGTTTTGGCAATCCTAGGACGGTGTGAGGAGAACGTCATGGATGACGAGCACCGTCACAAAAGTCAAGAGAGCCGCAAATCCATACCTGCATCAAATTCGGAATTCCCAAATGGTCTCGGTCACGTGCGAGTCATGCATAGAGAAAAAATAGTTGAGCTCATCAATCATGCATCAAACCTTCCTTCATTAGCCATGTTGGCAGTAACAATCACATTTATAATTAATCTTTTGAAAAGCCTTAGTTACTTGGACAGTTGGACCACACCACCCACTACCATTGTGAATCTCAATCATTAACATTAAGTAATGGGCGCAACTGTGCAAGTTGCTGTAAGAAAACTTTTAAATATATTTTTAATTCTTAAATTTCAACCGACGTAACATTATATCTCATAATAAAATGCCTAAATTTATGTGTATATAAATAAAAAACTTTTATGGCAAAAAAAAAATAATAATAATAAGAAACTTCTAGTTTGATGAAGAAAAAAAATGGATTAATGGAAAACGTATCATTTGCAATCCCCATAAAAAAAGGTAGGATTAGTAGGGATAAGCTTTCCTACATGGCTAATCCATCTTCTTCCTTATAATATATTCTCCATCCTTTTTATTGATTACAAATTAATCTAGTCATTTATCTAATCTTAATCCTATGCATCAAACAAGACTATAGTTCCAACTAATTTTCAAGTGTACATGCATCATATTTGTAGGTTCCATTTCAAGGTAATTCTTAATCTTTTTTGCCAATAATTTGCATATAAATTAAAAGTTGTAGATAATATTTAAAAGAATATGATTATGTTAGAGAGATAGTTATAGTCAATTAAGATGGTCCAAATAACATTACTCTTCCTAAATTTATCAAACAAAGTGAGTGAGAGTCCAAGTCGAAAGACAAAAATATCTCATTGCATGTGTAATCTATGGTTTGGATTATGAAAAACCCTCGCCCTCTTTTTCATCTTCTTGTTAGGACTTTGGACAGATCCTACTATGTGCTGTCTTGTCCCCTATGGTCCATAAAAATTGTAAAATTAATTCTAACAATGGGATTGGGATTGGGAATGAAGTGAGGGATTGGTGCTAATTAATAAGTGCAGCTTTTCTCTTGAACTTACTTAATCGGGTCCTTTGTGTATATCACGAGGGAATCACTCAGTACAGAAAAGTAAGTTAAACCAGATTTGTACGATGCAAGTGACATATTTGCCTTGCCAATAACAAGTTCAAACTTGATCATACCTACCATTAGACAATTTAGACAAGACTATTATATAATGATTATAATCTATTAAAGGAAAGGAATGAGGTCAAATATTTAATAGTACCCAGCTCTAAGTTTAACGAACCCGATTGCTAAAATTAGCTATCGTTCTTACCCGAAAATATCACGTGTTTTCCCATCCCCAATCGTAATAATAGCAATTCTGCCTTTTTGTCGCTGACCAACCCAATTGTATGAAGACCCATCTATACCGTCCAGATCAATTAAATTCAACCAACTAGGTGCGGTAGACATGAATTCTTGCTGCATGCACTCTGCAAACGATTCATTTTACAGCTGAGAGTTTGAGTGTGAGACTGTGAGAGAGAAAATGAGAATAATATGAAAGATTTGGGTAACGATTAAGAAATAGCCATTACCCTGATGAGCCAACTAAATTTTACCAAATGGGCTCCATCTTCAAAGATATTTTATAATAATACATAGCAACTTCCCAAGATAGAAAGATAGATTGTCTTACTCAGATTTCAGTCCGGGCACTCGTCTTTTTTTACCCAAAATAAAAGCACTCCCTTTCAGTCCCTGACTCCCTTTAAACAAGTCTCTCATGACAACAAAGTCTTCTCCTTCAAACAAAATAAAACAAAAGGTGTTTATTTTCAAGTCTCTCTCCCAAAGTTGCAAGAAAAACAGAAGCGATTGATTCATATTTCATACAATCATATCGTAACAGCAGTCCATATCCGAAATATGGTGACCCCCAAATCCGGAACCGGAGAGGGCGTGCCCTGCGATTACTGCACGGAGCAGCCGGCCCTTCTCTACTGTCGTGCCGACTCCGCCAAGCTCTGCTTGTTCTGCGACCAACACGTCCACTCCGCCAACTCCCTCTCCCGCAAGCACCTCCGCTCTCAGATCTGCGACAACTGCGCCAACGACGTCGTCTCCGTTCGCTGCTCCACCGACAACCTCGTCCTCTGCCAGGAGTGCGACTGGGACGCCCACGGCAGCTGCTCCGTCTCCGCCGCACACGATCGCACCCCTCTCGAGGGCTTCTCCGGATGCCCGTCTGCCCTCCAGCTCGCCTCCATGTGGGGCCTCCATCTCCAGGACAACTGGACCGGTGGTGGGCCACCCATGCCCCAAATAGACACCTCTTGGAATGGGTTCAACCTGCAGGACTTGATCGTGCCGACCCAGAACGGCGTCGTTTACCCCCCGAATATTGTGAAGAGAAGCAGTACTGGTGGGGGTAACAACCTCGGGAAGCAGAAGCAGGGGATACAGAAGCAGCTGGTGGAGTTGCTGAAGAGGGACTTGGACGGTGGCGGCGGTGCTGGACAGAATTTGGTGCCACGGACTAGGAATGCCGATGTGACTTTGGAAGGGCTTCATATGGGGAATGGAGGTGGTGTTGATGGGGTTGTAGCTTCTGCTGCCACTTCGCAGCCATTGTTGCAGCAACAAGCTCGCCTTACGTCTCCGCTTGTGATGCCCGAAGAGAACCGAGCAGGCATTGTCGACGGAGACATGTTCTGGGATAGTAACCCCCATGCTCACAACACTCAGGTATTCTTTTCAATTTATGTACTTTTACTTATTTATCAATTCAACTTAAGCAACAATCATGTGCCTTGTGTCATTCTTTGTTTTATGGCAAATGGCAATGCAAACAATGTTAATTTTGATCCCACCTCTACATGCCTTCCTGCATTTTTAATCTATCAGCTACACATATATACACTCTACAGACCACACAATGCTCCTTAAAATTCCTTCTTATGTCTACTACTAAATCTAAAGCTTCTTTTAATGGCATGCATGAGATATCAATTGTGAACTCGTATTCTCTCATGCTTCCCTCTTTGTGTTTGCTTACATTATCCAAGCCATCTTTTAGCTTTGAGGGGCTGAATTGTTTTCCAATAAGGGGTTCGAATGAAAACATTTTCAAGGCGCTTTAGGCGATTTACCCATGCTTCCAGGTTTTTGATTTCTTGTAGAGGCTTTTAGTTGCATTAAGTTATGGATGGACCTGTGGTAATCAGCCAACTTATTGCCGGCTCGCAGATATGGGATTTTCATTTAGGACGGTTGAGGGGTCATGAAGAATCAGGTCCATTGGAAGTCACATATGGTTCAAGTGATGCAGGATTTATGATTAAGAATTTTAGTGAACTTATGAAAGAAACATCTTTGGCTGATACAAAAATGTTTGGAGATATTTACCAGATGAATTGCCCTATTGGACATGATGACATGACATTCAACGTAAGTTCTCTGGCAGCATTTTCTGTATTCATTTATATATTCAATCATCTTTTTTTCAGTTCCCTGAGGCATTGTAGATACTGAAAAAGCATATTGTTCTCTTATGTGAGCTTTTGTCATATTCAAGTATTTAGTATGCTCAATCAGGCTTGACAGCTTTCTAGAATGTAGTGGTTGTGGTTGGAAGATGTTACACAATCAATATATGCCAATCCCTCTTTTATATGCAATTTAACTAGAAATCTAAAATTACTAGTCCTCTGGTTTCAGTAAGGGATGTAGCAAATGGTGGGTACTCAATGTTCAATTACTGAATCACATAGATATTCTATGTATAATGTGAAATGATATTTACAGGCCAAGATTGTAAACAATTAAAAGGCTTTTTGATTCTTAGACCATGGCTTGTTATTGGCATTCACATACTTGTAGTTGTTGTGATTTTTGTTTAAATTGAAAATGCAGAACAACTCAAATAACCCAGTAGGGAGTCAGGGGCCAGCAACATCTGAGACCAACAACCTCCCTATGGGGCGGCCATCATCCGGATCAGCTTTCGGCGAAGACAATGGTTCTGGTGCCTCTAAAGAGGTGCATTTTATGGAACAATTTCTTATGAGAGGCGACAGTCTGAGAACGGCAGGAACAAACGCTGACATGGAGCTGCTTGCTCAAAACCGAGGCAATGCTATGCTACGTTACAAAGAGAAGAAGAAAAACCGAAGGTATGTTACCTTTCTGTCTTCTTATTTTACCACTTCCCCACCAACCATCAATGGATAATAGATATTGTACCATTTTTGTGAATAGATATGATAAGCACATAAGGTACGAATCAAGGAAGGCAAGAGCTGATACAAGGAAGCGAGTGAAGGGTCGGTTTGTGAAGGCCAGTGAAGCTCCTGATGGTTAGATCCATGTTGAGGAGATGGGGTTCTCCTAGCTCCTTGTCTGTAAATATTTCTTACTTTCCTCGCAAGCCAAATGTATAATTCTGCACTTTTTTATTTCATCAAATCAAATATTATTTGTTTCTCCCTTTTTTCTCTCTGATCTCTATCTCTCTGTGGTGTGCGCGCGTGCATATAAACAACCCCCCCTGCTCTCCCAGAAGAAAAAAACAAAAAAAGGTGGAAAATAATTTCTATATAGTATGATTTTCGATGGAGGGCTGAAGAGAAATAGCTTCTGCCGAGTCAACGCTTCAGATTGTCGCACAAAAAAAACAAAGTTATCCTTATAATATCTATCATTGTTCCAAAGGAAAAAGGATATGTATATTATTGTTTAAATTAATAAGTCCTATTAATTTTGTTATTTTTTCAAATACTTGACCAGGAGCTGAGTTGAATAGAAAGAGCTGAAAATATAAGTTGACATACAAGGAAGATTAAGAACTTCACCATTGAAATGGCAAACACCCCATATCTTATAACAATTTGTCTGATTTTATAGGCTTGTTCTAGAAGGGGAGCGGCGACTAGCTAGCTCCAAGTCACAAGGCACAATTCACAATTCACAAACTCACAATGTACGTAAAATATTTCAGGATTGTTTAAGCTTCAGTCCTATTAGACTTTTATCTATCAAATTAGTTGGCTGAATTAATTGATCGTGGACTTTCCCTCACATCAACCATCTCTGAAGCATTCAAATGAAAAAAATTGGCTATGGATTTAATAGTCCAACAACACTCATGTTTTCTGTATACAGTCTCAGTTGCTCGATCGATCAGCAAAAATATCAAATCAGACACTACAAAAAAATATGGAATAGGCAACGGAACAATAGGTAAGAAATTAAAATTTGTTGCCTATTCCGAGAATAGGCAAGGAATAGTTGCACATAGGCAACGAATCTGAAATTGGTATTGAAAAACTCATCTGCAACGAATCCTATGGAATAGGCAATGCTTATTTCGTTGTCAAATAGAGTAATTAGCAAGAAAAGTACCAACTCGTAGCCTATTTTTACGCGGATTGAAGCGCCAACCATTGCAACCATGATTTCCTTGCATAATGTTTTTTCATCTGTTGCCTATTACTGTTATAGGCAAGAAAAAAAGAATTTGTTGCCTATTTACAAGAAAACTTGGAATGGCAACGGAACAAATAGGCAACAACAGAAAAATCTTTGCCTATTCTCCGAATAGGCAAGGAATGGTTGGTTATGGGCAACGATTGAACATTAGATATTGAACAGTACATAGGCAACAACTTTAGAATAATAGGCAATATATCGTTCGTTGCCCATTAATGTTATCGGCAAGGAAAAAACAGAATTTGTTGCCGATTTACAAGAATATAGGCTAAGAAAAAAAAATTGTATTTCTATGTAGAAGCTTACATTTTAATCGTGTTTCTAATGATCTGATCCGTTCATTTTTTAGTTCCCCACTCAAAGATAATCCCTACAAAAAATAGGCCCAATCAGAGATGTAGAAGTTAGGTAATAGTGGTCGAACTTATGAACGATCGTAATTTTTCTAATATAATTGAACGGGTAGATGAATTCTAATTTGGCTAATTTTTTACAAAATTTATCTTTGAGTATAAACGTAGAAAATGAACGGCTCCGATTGTTGAAATCACGTTGTGGTTTTCACAATTATTGAAACAACAAAGTTTCAATGACAAAGTTAAATAGCATAATACTCTTCAAGTACATGTATATGTAGAAACTCACATTTTGATCGTGTTTCTAACGATCCAAACCGTTGATTTTTTAGTTTCTCACTCAAAGATCATCCCTTCAAAAAATTGGCCCAATTGGAGATGTAGAAGTTAGATAACGGTGGTCGAACTTATGAACAATCTTGGTTTTTCTAATGATAATTGAACATGAAGATGAATTTTGATTTTGCCGATTTTTTACAAGATTGATCTTTGAGTATAAATGTAGAAAATGAAAGGCTCCGATCATTGAAATCACGTTGTGGTCTTCACAATTAGTGAAACGATAATATTTCAACGAAAAAGTTAATATCATAATACTCTTCAAGTGTATTTATATATATATAAGCTCATATCTCGAACGTGTTTCCAATGATCCAAACCATTTATATTTTAGTTCCCCACTCAAAAATTATACCTGTAAAAAATTGACCTAATCGGAGATGTAGAAGTTAGGTAACGGTGGTTGAATTTATGAACGATCATGATTTTTCTAATGATAATCAAATGGGTAGGTGAATTCTGATTGGGCCGATTTTTTGCATGGATGATGTTTGAGTATGAACATAAAAAATGAACGGCTCCGATGATTGAAATTAGGTAACAGTGATCCAGAAAGTTGACATAGTAAACTTTTTTTAAAGAATAATTTTATTTTTGTATTAATAACCTTTTTAAAAAAATAGTTGTTTATTTTAATTTTTATTCTTTATTTTTTTTGTAAGCCTGTATTTTTTTCAAAATTACCCGCCTGATCGAAAATTTTAAATTTCCCACCTTATGTTTCCTTCTCCCTCTCTAATCTCTTTTCCAAACCTCTCTCTCTCTAGTATATCAAAAACACTCAAAATCTCTAGAAAATCAAAGACGCTCACACTCTCCCTCTCGTCCCCTTGGTTCTCTCAACCCCCCCTGCTTCGTCGCTCCCCGCCTCAGCCCAGCCCAGTCCAGTCCCACCCCGACCTGACCTGCCCTGCGTAGCCCGGCCCTGACCCTCATCTCTTTCCCCCTCGATTTCTCTCTCCTCTCTCCCCACCGCCCCCATCCCATCCCCCTCCCCCCTCGTCCCTGCTCCCGCTACTCATCGAAACCCAACCCCTAGCCCCGACGACCCACCACTGTGGCAGGAGGGATGGGGCTGGGTTTAGGTTGGCTTGGATTTGGGTTTTGGCTGCTGGGATTTGGGTTTTGGTTTCTGATTACTAAGCTTTGGGGATCCAAAGGTTGTTTAGGGTTTTGGGTTTTCTTCCTCTTAAGCTATTTTTCAAGTTGACTTCAAGCTCTATCCTCATTTTTCTGATTGGAAGTTCATTTTTAATCTCTGAAGAAAAAAATTGATTTTGTAGTCTCTGTATAATTTGAAGGCTTGTGTCAATCTGAGATTATTCCACAACTAGTTTATTGATATTACTTTTTAGAGTTTGATTGTTTGGTAATTGTTATAGGTGTTTGGATTTTAGAGGAATCTAAGAATATGACACAGAAATCCTCCAATGGGGAGCACCAGACTACAACAAAGCCTCCTCTTATGCCATCCCCTCTGCATTTTTTCTAAATTTTTTCAGGTGCTTGTGCTAATTTATTTGTTTATTTATTCCTATATCTTTCTTTTGGGTTATTGTAATTTGTTTTTATTGTATATTTCTTCTAAAAATATGAAAATTAATTTCAATGTACAAATATTATATCAAACAAGCTATTTTTTCTTGTCTTATTTTGTTTCTATTTGATTTCACGCATTGCCCATACAATTGGTTTGTACTATTAGATCTTCAAAATTCAACTCTGTTCCACCAAAAAAGGCTATGCAGGATAGGTATTGTATTGGACCATTGGTACTCTCTCTTTCTTGGTTCTCTGTTTTACCCCGAATGCTCAAATAGTCAAGTCAAGGAAGTATTGGCTATCCTTATTGCAATCCAGCTCGTTTTGTCATTACAGTTTTGATATAAATCATGATACTGTACATTTCAAGGAGTATTTTTGTTTGGTATTAGATGGCTAATAAATATCATCATTCTGATGACATTGTGGTGTTTTTCATTTAGTTGATTGTAACGCTCTTCATTGTGTACTTTCATTGTTGATTGTATATTAATTTTTTTTAATTACATTTGTGTTTGTATAAATATAATTTTTATAGTCTGTATGTGCTAATTATAATGAATTATAACATTTGAAAACATTATCATAGTGATTGACCCTTAAAGTTACTATTGCAGATTCCAAATATTGAGAGAGCTCATTCACCATAGTGATCAAAAGAGAGATAAAGCGTCATTTTTATTAGATGTACATTCCAAATTGTTGACTAACTGGAGTTTCATTCTTTTTTTTTTTTTGGTTCCCAAGTTATCGAATACATTCAGTTTTTAGTATGAGGGTCCACACCAAGGATGGAACCATGATTACACATTTTAATTGTGCTCTTTTTTGTCCCTTTTCATACGGTTTCATTTGTATATGTTTTTTACAATATTGTGCAGGAAAATATTAGAACTTACTTGAAAATGGCTGTTCCTGACCCCTCCAACTAAGAGTTGGGTTTTTAAAATATAAACCTTTCCTTTTTTTTGTTTATGTAGTTCTTAAACAGTTCTAGCTGAAGATGTCTTCACCAGCCGGTTGAAGTGAATGTGCTTGCTTGTTGATTTATGCAATTGAGTGTGGTTGTTGGTTTATGTAGTTTTGTATATCTTTCTGCCTTCCAATAGATGTATTGCTCTTCCTATATACTCATTTTTTTTTTTACTTTTCTTCCAGATTGATCTATTATAAAATTAAGTATATTATGATTAAGTGAATTCAATGGTTCTATCCATGTTTGTTTTGGTTGAAATTGTAGGTGCGTTCAATCTGCTTCTAATTTTGGTTAATCTAGGCGTTTGCAGGTATACAAGCGAAGTTTGAGTTATATGCATGTTGAGTGGTGTAAATGAATTCTCTGTGTAGTATTGATAGTGATTTTCTTGTATGTTTTCAGTGGAGTAATGCAAAGAACAAACGAAGCGGTTACACTTAAGCACAAATTGATGAGGTGCGGGTTGAATAGGGAGAGTTTGTGACCTTGACTTATTTGTAGCCTTGTTGGGAGGTATTAGGTACTTAGGGTTTGCCATTTTGTTGATATTTAGATCAAGTTATGCTGCCATGCCATATTTTTGGTAAAGAAGGCAAGTACTAGTACACGTGGTTCTAATTTTTGTAAATGTGGGCAGATTATTAAACAAGGGTGTAGATGTTCAGATTGTAGGTAAATTGCTGCCATGACAATAATTTGTAAGTCTAGGCAGCTAGGTTTTGGTACACATGCAATTGATTGTTATCTTGAATAAATATTGATTGCTTTAATGAATAGATTTTGAATGAATGGATTTATAGTTGGATGGACTTATATGGTTGAATGGATTTATGGTTGCAAATACCAAAAAATAAAAAAAGGTATATGATATTTTTAATTGCAAAATACCAAAAAACAAAAAAATGCAGGCTATATTTTTAATTGCAAAAATACCATAAGAGCAACGCCCTTTTCCTTGTGTATTATAAGAAGAGGCAAGGAAATGGTTGTTGCTTATGCAAAGGCAATAAGGATTTCCTTGCCTATTGTGAGAAAAGGCAAGGAAAGGGTTGTTGCCTATGAAAAGGCAAGGAAAGGGTTGTTGCCTAGAATAGGCATGCAATAATGATACTGTTGCATAATATAATAGGAAATGAGGCCATCGTTGCTCAATCCTTCGAAAAATTATATTTTCGAATCACAATAGGCAACGATAAAGTTGTTGCCAATTTCGCAACAACCGCCGAAATCGATGCCTATAATTATAGGTAAGGGTCCTAAGGCAACGACTCTAGCAACGGTAAAAAGTCGTTGCCTATTTGTTTAGGCAAAGAATTTTTAGCTTTAAACAACAACTTTCAATCGTTGCCAAATCCCTGTTTTCTTATAGTGAGAGTTGAGAGTTGTCGTTTGAAGTTATCGAGTTGTGCATGAAGATGGGTTGTCGAGTTTTGCTTTGTTTTGTATTTGTAGTTGCCATTGCAATATCGGTGGATTGCAACTCGGAAGGTCTGTATGGAAGGAAACTGGCAAGTTCATGTTGGCCGATTTCATAAATTTCATTGCTAATTATTAATTTTGATCTGTGAACACTGAACAGGGGATGTTCTTTATGCCTGGAAAACCAAGTTGGTGGACCCATACAATGTGCTAGAGAGCTGGGACCCAACGCTTGCCAATCCATGCACCTGGTTTCACGTTACTTGCAATTTCGAAAACAGCATTACAAGGCTGTAGGTGGTTTTAAGTTTTAACAACATTGCTGTTCGTAATTTTAGTAATTAGCCTGCTTGACATTGCTGTACAAAATTGGACTAAATTACGTCCATCTCTGTCTTTGTACATTTCTGAATATTATTTATGAAATGAATGAAGGGACCTTGGCAATGCTGGACTATCAGGACCTCTCGTCCCTGAGCTCGGAAACTTGACTAACCTTCAATACTTGTAAGATCATCTTTTTTCTGATCTCTGATCAAGGTTGATATTTGATTTGATGAAAGTTACTAATAAAAATTAAAGAGACAATTAACTAGGTGGCACTGCATATATATATATATATAATGCAGGGAGTTATTTGGCAATAAGATCAATGGATCTATTCCATCGGAAATTGGCAACTTGAAAAGACTGGTGAGCTTGGACCTCTACAAGAATCAACTCTCAGGCTCAATTCCAGAATCTATTGGACACTTGAATTCCTTGAGGTTTTTGTAAGTAATATCTGTTTCAAGCATGTATACTCCAAATTAACCATATAATTAATAGTATGCATTGGAATATTTATTCATTGTTAACATATACTGGCAGGAGGGTGTTTAGAAATAGACTGATCGGATCCATTCCTTCGTCTCTTGGCAATCTGACAAATTTAGACACCCTGTAAGTTAATTCATCCATAATTAACCCTTCAAAATGTTAAGTGGAGCTGAAGCAGCTGATAGAACCTGAAGCATTTCCATCACTTATATAAATATTATATGTTGATGCAAATTCTCGTAAGGCAGATGCAACAACTTAGATAGTGACCTCGCTGATCCGAAGTTTTGCTGGATGTTGACGTGGATGTTGATTGGGATCTTCCTACAAGAGAAACAAGATCAAAGGAGATGGACCGGTGTGGTACCAGCCAAACACGCTCAGCTCCGATGATGAAGTCAGTGATGGTGTTTGATGGTGGGTGAGGAAGAACAAAGGAAGAACTTGGGAGAATGGGAAGAATAAGGCAAATGTTCTGGGTTATTCTCAGCAAGTTGGGTATGCTCTTGGGCGAGTGAGAGTTTTTTGTGTAGTGTTTCGTA
>QANW01010290.1:215873-239971 GCA_003254865.1 Dryas drummondii | reverse complement strand
ACACAACGGTCAAAATCCGTCGTCTGAATGCTATTTTGTAGTGGTGATACTCTGAGGGTGTTATTGTCTCTAACTACTAATCTAGAGTGGTCACTTTTTCAGTTTGATGTCAAGAACGCATTCTTGCATGGAGATCTTGAAGAAGAGGTATATATGGATCCTCCTCCTAGAATTACTAAACTAGACTAATCTGGTATGGTGTGTAGACTAAGAAAGGCATTGTATAGCCTGAAGCAATTACCTAGAGCCTGGTTTGGGCAGTTCTCCAAATCTATGAAGGCTACAGGCTATAAACAGAGTAATTCAGACCATACGCTATTCATTAAATGAAGAGGTAACAAGCGTACATCACTCATTATATATGTGGATGATATGGTTTTCACAGGAGATGATCAGGAGGAGATGGCCTTGCTACAAACTTACCTGACTTTTGAGTTTGAGATGAAACAATTAGGTGACCTGAAATATTTCCTTGGGATTGAAGTAGCAAGATATTCACATGGGATCTTCTTGTCCCAGAGAAAGTATGTTCTTGATCTCTTGATAGAAACAGGCATGCTTGCTTGTAAGCATGCTGCAACTCCTATTGAGCATAATCACAAGTTGTTTAAAAGCTACAATTATGCTTCTACCGACAGAGGGAAATATCAAAGACTTATGGGGAGATTAATTTATTTAGCTCACACTCGACTGGACATTGCCTATGCTGTTAATGTGGTGAGTCAGTTCATGCATGACCGATGAAAATTACATATGGATGGAGTTGAGCGGATCTTGAGGTATCTGAAATCCACACCGGGTAAAGGGTTGTTATTTAGTGAACATGACCATTTGGATGTTATTGGATTTACAGATGCTGATTGGGCAGGATTAGCGGATGATAGAAGGTCTACAGCTGGGTATTTCACCTTTTTTTGTGGTAATTTAGTTACTTGGCGAAGTAAGAAGCAACAGGTGGTGTCTAGATCCAGTGCAGAAGCGGAGTACCGAGGTATGGAAAATGGTATTTGTGAGCTCCTATGGCTGAGGAAGTTGTTAACAGATTTGGGGTATAAACCCAAGGTCACTATGAAGTTATTTTGTGATAATAAATCTGCGATTGAGATTGCTCATAATCTGGTTCAACACGATCGTACGAAGCATGTGGAAATTGATCGTCATTTCATTAAGGAAAAATTAGAGGCTAGGATTGTTGATTTCCCTTTTGTGAAATCTGAAGACCAGCTAGCTGATGTTCTTACCAAGGCTGTGTCCAGTAGGATATTTGATTGTTCACTTATCAAGTTGGGCATGTGTGATGTTTATGCACCAACTTGAGGGGGAGTGTTAAATTCCTAATTTATACGGTATACTTGTAATTTATAGGAATAAATTTATTTGCTATTTAGACCCTCACTTGTACAGGTATAAATACCTCTTTTATGTGATTAATATGATATTATGAATATTAAACCCTAAACACATTATTTGAGAAAAATATGCATGATGATTTGGTTTTTTTTGTTTCCAATACCCAAGAAGTAAAATTTCGGTTTTGAAGAAATTTTTGATGGAAATTTCAACGGAAATTGCTATCAAAATACGAAAATTTTGAATGAAACTTGACTATATGTTTATTTAACATATTATCCACTACATTGATAAAAAACATTGAAGAAACCAAATTATATAGCAAGTTTCATGTGATATAAGGTGAATATAATGCGCGCTGGAGGCAAATACTGTTAAATAAAATTAGTATAATAAATAAGTGAAATTAGTATATTCTTTATACTCTATAATTTATAGACGAAATCCTAATATTAAACCCAATATACTCTATACACTTTAATATTCTTTATACTCTATAATCTATACACTAAATCTTATATACTCTATATTGTTTAAGATATGATATAGAATATTAGAGTTTAGGCCCTTTAGGTATTTTTAATTATTTTTTATATCAAAATGTATTAGGGTTTAAAAATAACTAAACGAAATAACAAAATGACCAAAAGAAACCCCAAACCCTTTTTCTTCTTTTCAATTGCCCAAAAGGCTCAAATCTCAATCAACCCTGAACCTTTTCTTTTCTCTTAAGTTAGCCTAGTGTTAGTAATATCTTGCCAGGCACAACACATATAGATGAAGTGGTAAAACAACATGTATCCAAACAAGTTGAGGAATCAATGTTAAAAAAGAATTATGCAAGATAATACAAAATTAGGTAACAATAATGAAATAGATTAATCTATACTTTTATTTCAACTTATTATGATGTATTCCTCGTAAAAGTAAAAGAAAGAGAAAAGTCAACTGCTATTTTTGGAAAGATTAGATAATTTTCTTTTATCATGATATTGATGGATAATAGTATAATACAAATAATGGTAAACAGTAAACTACAAGTGTTCTTTCCTTCCTTTACCCCGTGACCTTCTCTTTCTTCCTTTCTTTCATTTCTCTGTTCTCAGTCCAATGACAAACTGTTTGATGTAGGATCTGTTGCAGACCTTCTCTTTCTCTCTCTCCCAGGTCCCTCACTCCCTCCTCCCTCCCCCTCCCTGATCTCTCCTTCCTCTCCCTTCCTGATCTCCCTCTCTTCCTCCTCTCCTTCTCCGGATCTCTTCTCCCCCTCCCCGGATCTCTTTCTCCCCGATCTCTTATCTCCCTCCGGCAAAGTGAAGATAGAAATTTGCTTTGAAAAATGAAATTTTGCCGAGATTTCGTCAAAATTTCGGCGAAATTTCGACAATATCTCACGAAAAGAAGACGGCCACACACGTAACTAGGCAACGAAATTTCGGTGAAATAATCGAAAGTTTGCCGAGAAATTATGGAACTGAGATAAAATCTCCCCCTTCCTAAAAAATGAAAATTTCGCCGAAATTTTCTTCTTGATATCTTGTGAGTCAATACCCACAAACTTAAGTGTAGGGGTTTACGTTCTCAAGTCAGGTCATTAACGAGTTGACATATTAACTTAACAAGTTAAGTCCTTGCTTATTTTTAAAGCCTCATGAGAAAAACAAAGGTGAGTTTGGATTTTAGTGTTGGAAACTATGTGGCGGAATCATATTATTAGACAAATATCATATACATGGTGATATATCTAACAAATAATTAATCATCAAATATGTAGGAATAATTAATCATCAAATATGTAGGCTGCACAGAGCTCCTAGGAGACACAAGAGACTCAAAACTTATTTGAATAAAAAAATTCTACTTAGATAAAATCATCGGTGGATACTTTCTCGCCACTTGTTACTTACACTTAAATATATGCTTATTTATAGGCTCACTCATGAACTCACCACATTCCTATAATTATACGGTTTATACCCATCATAACAATTAACCCTACCTTTTATAAGACGTTACAAAGACTAATTAAACGTCTCACATAATTGGTCACATAACTCCTACGTACTTTTCATCTTCCATAATCACAACTAATAACTCACATTATTTCTTAATCATAACTCACTCAATTAGACCTAAACATTATTTCTCATGTATCCTTTTGTTAAAAAAAAAAAAAAAAAAAAAAAAAAAAAAAAAAAAAAAAACTAATCCCATGAATCAGTTTAAAAAAAGAAACAAAAAGAGATGTATAAATTTAGTACAATGGCTCAAAGCAACAACACATGCTTGCAAAAAAAAAAAAAAAAAAAAATGATAGTTGTTAACATAGCAGGTAGTTTCAGCAAAAAAGGAAAAAAGGAGACACATGTCAGCTAGTAGAGTTATATAGCAAGTGGTTTCAGCAAAAAAGTAAAACAAAACGCCAGTAGGTACATAGCACTATAGCAGGTGCAAAAGTAAGAAAGAAAACTAAACATGTGGTGGCATGAATGTAATTTAAACTCTTTTTAATGGCTTTTGTTTAGCTATGTGTTGGGTGTTTTAAGAGGTGGGCCGGATAGGAAACTATTGTAGCGTGTGGGTTTAATAATCAGGTGTATATCNGTGTATATCCCAATTCCCAAGGGGATTTTTTAAAAAAAAAAAAAAAAAAAAAAAAAACCAAAAAAAAATATGATGACTTAAATCCGAATTTCATTATTGAAATTCAAAAAAATGTTCAAAATGGATTACAACAACAATCAATAACCAAGATATAAGGAGAAATTTTTTTTCTCCAAATACAAAAAGTCAACGTGTGTTTAATGTTAGTTATGAAGGCTTAAAGGCATTTTAGGCATCTCAAACATTATTAGGCTGACTCATCATCGCTAAAATAGAAATTAATTAATTGGCATCCAATCAAAGGGGTTAACACTTGAACAAAAAAATTGCTTGAATTTTAATTGAAGAAATATGAGTTTCAAAAGGGTTTTCCTAATTTACTATAGAATAAAATAGAGCAAATTACAATTTAGTATCTCAATTTTACATGTTGTTTCAACTTAGTACTCAAATTTTGAAAACTTGTAAAAAAGTACATTAACTTTCATTTTGTGTCAAAATAATACCTCTGTTAGTTTTTCTATCAAATAAACCATTATCTGTTGACATGGATGGGGATATTTTCGTCTTTGTTCCCATATTTAAAAAATAATAATATTTTTTTAAAAATTTAAATAAATATTAAAATAAAACTTTTAAAAATTATATTAAAAAAACATTAAAATAAATATTAATAATATTAAAACTTTNTCCCGCCCCCTTCCCCAACCTTCCCCACGCAGTAATAAAATAAATACTTAAGCATGAAACCACATAACATACAAGTTTAGTGGTATGCCGACACCCACATCCCGTCATCAACCCGACTTCATTGCCGCCCATGCATCCTATCTCCACCATAGCCATTGGAAGTTGGAGGCATGCCCTAACCTAAATTTTTTGGATTTGAATGTAAATCTAATGCTTTCTTATCTAATTTCAATTGGTTAATCAATCATAATACCTTTTTCGTCTGTTTGCAATGATTTGGAGTGAGGTTTTTTAGAGTGCAAGAGTGAATTTTCTGGTTATTCATTTTCGGATTCGCAAATCGTTCGACAGCTTAGTACCGAACGAAACCGAAATGTTCGGTAGCTTATTACTGAACAAAACCGAAATGTTCGGTAGACCAGTGCTGAACAACCTGCGAAACCCTATAACTCAAACTCGAAATTTCAATCTTGAAACCCAAAAAACCCGCACTCCATATTATCTCAAATAGAAAAAAAAATAAGTCTTAAGATGGATTAACCAATTTAAATTTGATAAAAACACCTAGATTTGCATATGAATTAAAAATAATTTAGCTTAAGGCATAACTATGAGTTGACAATAATGGCTATGGTGTTGTAGTAAGGTGGTGAGACCACCAACGATAGATTGACAGTAGTGAGTTGACGGCGACTTCGACGGCTGAGTTAACGGAGGTGGTGACAGCTCCGATGATGATGTTGGTCTACATGGGTGTGTTCTTAGCTAGGATTGGGTGAGCGTGAGGTTGGGGGTGAGCGTGTGTATTGTCTGAAAGGGATGAGTGAGAGTGTATTGTTTGAATAAATTGGGTGGGGTGTATAAGAGAAATTTGGTAAGATTAATGAGATTGGGGGTATTTTGATAATGAGAGGGGTGTGTTAAAGAGAAGTTTTACATTTTAAAAAATAAAAGGAGGTGTGTAGGAGAAAAGTGTGTGCAAAAAGAAAAAAAAAAGTGTGCAAATAGAAGCTCTCTAAACTAATTATGTCAAATTAATTAGAAATAATATAAGTAGCCATATAATTAAGATATAGATTAAAAAAAGGAAAAACATTGGGCTTTAATAAATCACTTTCTAAGTTTTATATTTGGGCATGAGAAAGATAATTTTACTCTTCATTTTGAATTAGGATTTTTCTTTGTTTTTTATTTAGATGTATTGGTATGTTAATTTAATGCTTTTCTTTGATATTGTTAGAGTTAACAAAAGCGAAAAATTTTCAAAAAGAATTTAAACTTGACTTATGTATCAATTCAGAATATGAACTATGAGTTGTACCAATTTGCCCCCTTAACTTTATTTTCGATGTCAATATGCCACTTTCATCAACCCAGTTTGTAAATTTCGTCCAAAAGTGATCACATGTCACACATGTAATTACTTTTTTAGGAATAAATTCATCATTTTACTTATAATACAAGAACATAGAAGTCGAACCACTTCACGTATGTGACCCTTTTTTGGACGAAAAATGTAATTGAACTAACGTAATGAGCAAATTGGCTTCGAAATTAAAGTTCATAGGGCATATTGATACAACTCATAATATGCATCATGAATTGACATATGAGTCAAAGTTTAAGTCATTTTTGAAAACTTTTCCTTTAACAAAATTATGTTTTAACTCTGTATTCTTGACTTCAAACATATTGATCTTCTAAGTTATATTGTCATACTCTTAAAGAAATGAACAAATGTCTTATTACTAGCTTTGTAATGTTTGCATTTGATTTCTAACTTAGTACTAACCATATTTTTTTTGTTCTCTTCGTAAATGTTGTAGACTCGTTCCATTAACCTTAATACTAATAAATCTTACAAATATACATCTAATATGTTAGAAAAAAAATTGTACAATAATAAGGGTTCCATTTTTAAATTATGCACAGGGCCCGTAAATCTTAGGAATGACCCTGGTTGAGATTACATGATTCGATGCAAACCATGCCTGAGATGGAGATTAGTGCCACATCGGATAGAAGAACAACAATTTACAACAAATAAAATGTATTATTCACTATTAACTTTTTTTTTTTTTTTTTTTTTGTCGAAATTCACTATTAACTGTACCTAGTTTTTTTAAGATAAAACTCCACACATGTATTCACGGATAAGAGCCTATCAATCACATATCCTGGTGACATAGAACTGCAGTTTTAAGATCAGGTTTAGACTTGCATATAACTGCAAAATTGAATTGATAAGGGAAGAGAATAGTACCTTATAATATAATATGCTGCTCATGTCGTGCTAATTTATCTAGTCTAGTCTGTTTATGGTCAACTTGCTTGGTTTGCATTTCTGATTTTTCTTTCCTTCCTTTTCCAGTTAATTTATGTGTTGGCTTACATATATCGATAGATTAGTGAAGTCGTCGCCTAGGTGGAGGAGGATTCGCAGTTAACATCAAATTCTTGGGAGCCCTGAAAGGCTTGCAAGTAAAAATTTATTTTCCATCATATGACATATGCATCATATATTGATTAACAAAGAATTAAACAAGAACATCCATTCAAAGTGCCACTCACGTTGTAATAAGAATTATAATGGCTGAGTCACCATTGAACAAGTCCTGGTGAGAAAAATAACAAGTAAAATGCAGTTTCCATATTCCCCTGGTCAAATGGTACTTTAATTGGAACAAGCTGTTGATGCAAATTCCCGTAAGGTACATGCAACAACTTAGAAATGATGATCTGGCTGATCAGATGCCTTGTCGGACGATGATGTGGATGTTTGATTGAAATCTTCCTACGCAAAAACAAGATCAAAGGAGATGGACCGGTGTGGTACCAGCCAAACACGCTCCGATGATGAAGTCAGTGATGTGTATTTGATGGTGTTTGAATGGAAGTGAGGAAGAACTAGTGATGAACTTGGGAGAATGGGAAGAACAAGGCAAATGTTCTGGGTTTCTCAGAAAGTTCAAGTGAGCTCTTGGTAAGCCAAAGTTTGTGCAAGTCTTTTTTTGGTGATCGATCGCTAGATTGTGCATATATGTTTGTTTATATAGGAAAAGGAAGGTGTGATGAGTAAGTTACCTGCATGTGGAAGAATGGTTGACAGAGATCCACGCGTTCGGTCATGACTAATAGCATGCACAGCTACTCAGCTCCTCAGCATTTAATGTTGCATTGAATGCTTCATTTAATGCAAGGATGGAAGGTTTAGGTGAACTCCCCAATAATCAGGGATGTGAGCTGGAAAGTCTCATCTGTAAGAGGATCATGTCAGGTGCACTTTAAGTATGGTGGTTCATCCAAATGTGATCTTCCTCGAAAGGGCGGCGCGGAGCTGAGCCGAGCCGATCATAGATCTCCATGCGTACACATGAAGTTTATGTGTGATCGGATCGGTTGTGGACATCCAGGTCGAGCCGATCCGGTATACAGTTGTCTCCTCAAGTCGTAGCCGGCTATGACTAGAATTTGGAGAAGATGTTTGCCTCGGGGAGAGCCGAGACGAGCCGAATCAGGATGATCTTTTAGGGAAGACGAACACTCGAAATTTCGGAGAACCCTAGATCGGGTCGGATCGGATCGGGCGGGTTTGTCATAGGGAGCCGATCCAATCTGGCGGAGAAGATGCCAAGCTGTGTGGTGACGTGGAAGTCTAAGCATAACCGTTTTGAAAGTCAACTCCAAAATTGGATTCGACCAACTACGTGTCCAGCCATGATTGGCTGTTTGGATCGGTGTGGGTTTTCCCATAAATAGGAGTCCCCCAGCTTCCGATCGGAGCGGACAGTGGTGGATTGGAAGTTGAATTATGATGGCCCGGGTAAACAATGATATGCCACCGGATCCGAGCCGAACTGGGTGGGCCTATTTTCCCGAAGATCCGAACAAGTGGTGACTTGTGTTTGGCCAAAATATCTCGGGACAGGTGAAGGGACGTTTGGTGTCTGTATGGGGGAACGTAAGGGTCACATCATTTATAGGTATTTTAAATGTGGACACGTGGCAAGATCTGGCATCTGAAGCGCCAAAAATGAAGGCTGGGATCTGATTTGCATGGGGTATAAAAGGGTTGTCTTCTCTCTCTTCCCTCTTCACTTTCCAGTTTCAGAGTCTCTCTCTGCAAATTCTCTCTCTCCCATCGCGAATCTCTTCCTCTCCCCGTCGCTTCATTGGTGGTCCGATCCCGAATCCGACTAGGTCCGGTCGTAGGCAGGGTGATCCCGAGTGTGTAGTGGGCGAAGAGATTGGCCGGACAAAACCAGTAAGTGATTATGTCCACTTTTGAGTTTTTTTTGCATTTTCGGGTTTGTTCTTGGTTGTTCTTGAAAAATGACACTTTTCGATCTAAAAAGGTAAGAGAGAGAGTGAGAAAAAGTGTTTGTGATGTCAACAACTGACTCGAGTGGTCGGCTCGGCTCGAGGGAGGCCTTTGATGGGGATAGTGATGCCAATCTGAGCCAAAACCCACCAGGGGGTGAGGCAAGTTGGGACGGGTTGTTTGAAGAATTGGACGAGGTTGGCTCGGCGTTGGAGCACAATCCGGACGAGGAACGCCGACCTCGAGGAGACGAGGAAAATCCTGAAGTGCTGTGTTCCGATCGAGAACAAGAAGGGGTAGAAGAAGATGACGAGGAAGCTCTGGAAGTCGAGCCGATCTCGACCATTCCGAGTAGACTCACCTCGGGCTCAGATGAAAGGGACAGGGGTCACGAGGCGTCGACCTCGGCTCGGCAGGTGACGGGGAGTCCGATCGACCCGGATCCCCAATGAGATGACCGAGTTTCATCTCAGAGATTTGAGGAGAAGGTATGCAATCCCTGAGTCCGTACTGACGAGGCTGCCGATCGAGTGAGAGAAGCCGAGCCGACCCCCCAAAGGATGGGTGACAATGTACCCTGAGATGCTCGAGAATGGGGTTCGGCTCCCTCTGCACCCCTTCCTACAAGATTGGCTAGCAACGATCGGTGTAGCGCCACACCAACTGAACCCAAATGTATACAGGATAATCCTGTCTATGCACATCTTGTGGCACAAAGTGCACAAGTGTGTGCCAGACAAGGATCTTCTGTTTTGTTCATACGCCCTGAGGTCGAACTAGAGCGAGGTCCGATTCTACAACCTCCAGGCGTACTCGGGGCCACTCTTCGGTGGGAATCCCTCCTCCCAGAAGACATGGAAGAAAAGATAATTCTTTGTTTCTGGGGATTAGGAGTTCGCTGATCTGAGCAGTCCTCCTCCAGCTCGGGTTCCTAGGGTGTTTAGGATTCCAGGTGGGCACTGGATGTCTGGGAGAGCCGATCCGAGAGTGACTTGTTTTGTTTTGTTGTTTTTTGTTTTTTTGATTTTTGAAACTGACCCCTTCTGTTTGAATTTTAGCAGTCAACTGGGGCAAGTACAAGCTTCGGGGAGAACTCAGGGATCAGATCGCCGCCGTGAGAAGCTCGCCACCAGAATACCTGTCCACCAAGTTCCTGCTCGTGGAGACTCAGATCAGGTCGAGCGGGATTTCCTAGCTTGTGCCTAGGTGGAATCCAAGGACCGAAAAGGTGATGGACCCCGCCGAGCTGGAAGCTCGTCTGAAGAAGAGAGCGGCGCAGTGGGCCCAGAGGATGGCCGCGGGACGGGCCCTTCCGAGCCGGTCCAGGCTCCCGTTGCGGCGGCAGCCCAGCCCGGGCCTTCTGTGCCGAGGTCGGCTCGGCAAGGGGAGAAGAGGAAAGGCCCTCAGGTTGAGGCCCGGGCAGAGAAGAGGGCTCGGGCTGAGCCGAGTGGCGCCAGTGTCGAAGTCTCTGGCTCGGCCTCCCTGAAGATGGTGGAAGTTGACCCCTCCATCGAGCCGTTCGTCACGGGCTTCAAGCGTCTAGTCACGCAAAGGATCGTGGAGGGGCTCTAGGCCGGTCAGGAGGTGCCGAGCTTCAGCGCCAAGGCCCTGAACACGTCCCGCCAGGCCATAGTGGTAAGTACTTTTCCCTTCGGATTTTCATGTTTACCCACTCAGCTCTGAAGCAATTTGAAGCTGCCCACGCTGCTGTTGAGGCCGAGACGAAGATGGGGAGGCTTCGAGAGCGGAACCAGGAGCTCAGGGAGAAGCTGGCCGAAGCCGAGCGGTTTGTCGAGGCTGAAAGCGAGCGGTCTATCGGTCTGCGGTTCCAGCTGCCCCGAGAGGGAGGTAGAGGTCTATCGGCTCGGGAAAGAGCTCCTAAATTCGGAGCAGAAGGTGGCCGACCTGGGCAAACTTGCTGACCAGCTCCAGCAAGACGTTAAGGAGGCCGAATGAAGGCGGTTGAGTCTCGACGTCGGGCTGGGCTTCCGAGCGTACAGGCACTGGCCGATGCCCATTTTTAGGGGTATCAGGAGCTGCTCGGGATGATCCAGGAGAAGAGGCCAGACTGGGACGTGTCTTTCCTTGACAAGCTGGATGACGAGGAGGATACCGAAGAGGGCCAACAGGAAGAGCTTCCCCCTCCCGATCGCCGGGCTGAAGTCGAGGTGGTCACATTCGCAGCCGAATCGATCCGAGAGGACCCTCCGCTGCCTGAGACCGAGCCGACCCCGATTCCCCCAATTCCCGAGGCCGATCCGATCGCTGAGATGCAGATCGGGGGAGTTGAGGTGGTTCTTCTCGTCGAGGAGACGCCGGAGGGGTCCACCGAGTCGATCTTGGAGGGACCAGCCGAGCGGTCAACTTGATCTTTTGCTTTATATTTATTTTGCTTTTGTTCTTTTCCTCCCCGAACCGAAGTGTGGCTCGGGTTTGATGTGCCTTTGAACAATTTGTTATTATTTTTATTTTTGAATCATTTATGTTATTAATTATCCAGTATTTTTCTTTTAAACAAGTTGTTGTCAGTTCGGCTTGGACATGGAACTTAAAGACAAAAACAAGTAATAAATAGATAAGAAAGATAATGAAAAAATAACATTCATGCTAAAAACAAAGGCATTTTGAGATTGGCTCGGCCGAGCGATCATAACAGAATGTGAGGATAATTCCTAATGATCCCAGATAGGCTTGATATACCCATTGAGATATTAGAAATTTTATTTTTGAGAAAAATATTCAAACTTACTTTCAGATCGACTTAGCATGCATGATGAGAGTTTGAGGGTATATTTTTCTTTTGGAAATATCATGTCGAACGTTAGGACTGTAGAAAGTCACTTCGGCTCAGTCAGGGATTTTTATAGACCTGATAAGTCTGTACTATGCCGAGCATCGGGCCGGAAGTGGCGCGCCAGCTCGGCACAAGAGTTTATAGACCTGATGAGTATGTAATATGCCGAGCATCAGGCCGGAAATGGCTCGCCAGCTCGGCACATGAGTTTATAGACCTGGTGAGTCTGTAATATACCGAGCGTCGAGCCGGAAATGACTCGCCAGCTCGGCACATGAGTTTATAGACCTGTTGAGTCTGTAATATACCGAGCATCGGGCCGGAAATGACTCGCCAGCTCGGCACATGAGTTTATAGATCTGGTGAGTCTGTAAGTTTGTTATTTCTTCGAAGGAGACACTCATATCTTTCCCCCGGGAGTGGATAGGAATAGAGTCCCCAGTATTTACTTCGAAAAAATAAAGAAGAGGATGAGCCAAAAAGGGGTTCATCTTTTCATTAATTGGAAGAAAGGGTGTTAGGTCGGACAGTCCCCGATCCTAACTACATTTCACTGGTAATAGATTTTCAAGTGTTCAGCATTCCAGCTATGCTTGAAAGGCTTCCCAGCCAGAGTGGCCAAGTTGTAAGTGTCAGGCTTGACTATGTCTGTGATTCTGTAGGGTCCAGTCCAGTTTAGATCGAACGAGCTCTCCTTTATGGCAAGAGGGTTCTTCTTCATGACTAGGCTGCCCAGTGCAAAAGGTTCGATATGACCATAGTACCTCTGGTAAGAGTTCTGGCAAACTTCCCTTAACATTATCAAGTTTGGATTTCAAGGTCTTCTTGATGATCTTGTTAATGGCTTCGACCTGTCCGTTTGATTGTGGATGATAAAGGGCGGCAAAACGCAAGTTGATGTTCAAACGTGAACAAAAACTTCTAAACTTCTAAACTTCTAAACTTCTTGCAGTTGAACTGTTTTCCATTGTCTGCGATGATCGTGTGTGGTATGCCGAACCGGCATATGATGTTTTTCCAAACGAAAGTCTCCATCCGCTCGGCTGTAGTGGTGGCTAAGGGTTCAGCTTCGGCCCATTTGGTGAAGTAGTCGACTGCTACTACGGCCAATGTGACTTGTCTTTTCGCCTTCGGCATAGGGCCGATCAGGTCCAGTCCCCACTGCGCGAATGGCCAGGGACTGGAGATGGAGGTCAGCAACTGAGGAGGATGATGGGAGACCACGGCAAACTGCTGGCATTTGACACAGGCGCGAGAGAGATGATCCGCATCTTTGTTCAGCGTGGGCCAGAAGTAGCTCTGTCTGATCGTCTTGTAGGCAAGGGCTCTGCTTCTGGAATGATTCCCACATATCCCTTCATGGATTTCCCTCAGCACATCCTGACATTTTTGAGGTGTGACGCATCGCAAGTAGGGTAGGGAGAAACCCTTGTTGTAGAGCCGACCGTCGATGATGCTGAACCGAGCCGATCTGGTTTTGATGAGACGTGCCTTGTCCCTCTCCAGGGGAAGTATCTCGAAGACCAGATAGTTGGTGATCGGCGTCACCCAGTTCGGCTCGGCCTCGGTCTGCATGACGGTGGCCTCTTCTTCGGTGGTGCTAGGTTTGTCTAGAATTTCGACTGGGACATGTCTAGCAGATCCGGTATCTGCAGCTGAGGCCAAGCGTTCCAAGGCATCAGCTCTGCAGTTTTCTGCCCTCGGGATTTGGGACACCTCGTGCTCCTGGAACCTTTTGAGCAGTGAGTGGGCCTTCTCGAGATAAGCCGCCATGCTCGACTCTCTAGTTTCATACTCTACCAATATCTGGTTGACGATGAGTTGGGAGTCGCTGAAGATTTTTAGTTTGGTTATGCCTAGCTCCTTTGCCAATCTGAGCCCAGCGATGAGTGCTTCGTACTCCGCCTGATTGTTAGATGCTTGAAATCTGAAGCGAAGAGTATACTCTATCACGACTTGTTCTGGGGAGATCAGAACCAGTCCAACTCCACTTCCCATGGCGTTGGAAGATCCGTCCACGTATAAGGTCCAAGTGAGAAGATCAGCTTGGGAGTGGTCATCGTTGATGTTCAGGTCCGACGTGGTTGGAGCGGTGTTGGTGCCGAGCGGATCTCTCGTTGTGATGGTGGATTCACAGATGAAATCTGACATAGCCTGGCCCTTGATGGCCATCCGAGGGCGGTAAATGATGTCAAACTCGCCAAGCTCGATTCACCACTTGATGAGCCGACCCGAAGTCTCGAGTTTGGCCAGAATTTGTCTTAGAGGCTGATCAGTTAGGACGATGATCGTATGGGCCTAGAAATAGGGCCTTAGTTTCCAAGCCGAGCTGACCAGGGCAAGAGCCATCTTTTCGAACTTGGGATATCGGGTCTCGGCGTCGACGAGGGCTCGGCTCGTATAGAAGACCGGTCGTTGTGCCCTACCGACCTCTCTGACCAGGACCGAACTGACAGCTGAGTCAGATACTAATAGGTAAAGAAAGAGTTATTCACCTTCCTCTGGTTTGCACAAGATGGAAGGTTCCCCCATATGCCTTTTCATATCTCGGAAAGCTTGTTCGCACTGGGGGTCCATTCTATGCTCTTCCCTGCCCCCTTCAGAGAGCTTTGAAGAAGGGGAGACACCGATCCATTGATTTCGATATGAACCGATTCAAAGCGGCAACTCTTCCAGTCAAGCTCTAGATTTCCTTGCGTGTCTTTGGGGATTCCATGTTGGCCTCGATTCCCCGTTGGCTGACCAGGTAGCCAAGGAAAACTTGCCTGACCGAACCCCAAAGACACATTTGGCTACGTTCAGTCGCATATGATATTCCTTCAGGACTCCGAACATGTCTAAGAGGTCCATGACATGGTCATCTGCCCTGATGCTTTTAACCAGCATGTCGTCCACATAGACCTCCACCAATTTGCCTATGGAAGATCTGAACATGTGGTTGACCAGCCTTTGTTAGGTGGCTCCGGCATTTTTGAGACCGAATGGCATGACCTTGTAGCAGTACATGCCACGATCGGTTATGAAGGATGTGTTCTCCTGGTTGGGTTTGTGCATGAGGATCTGATTATACCCAGAATAAGCGTCCATGAAGCTGAGGAGCTGATGTCTTGCCGTTGCATCGACGAGATGATCTATTCTGGGCAAGGGAAAATTGTCCTTGGGACAAACTTTGTTCAGATCGGTGAAGTCCATACACATCCTCCATTTCCCATTGTTCTTCTTCACCATGACCACGTTGGCAAGCCAGTTGGGATAGTTGACCTCCCAGATGAACCCGTTATTTTGTAACTTGGTCACCTCTTCAGCCATGGCAGCGTATCAGACCGGGTCGTACGACCTGCTCTTTTGGCGGACCGGTTTGCATCCCGGGTCGATGTTCAGCCTATGGGTGATCATGCCAGACGATATGCATGTCATGTCATCGTAAGACCAGGCGAACACTTCCGCATTGGTATGAAGGAAGTCGAGTATGACCTACCGCTATTTTGGGCCGATCTAAGTCCCCACTCGGACGAGCCGATCTGGGGTATTGTCCGAGATCGGCACCTCCTCCCAGGCCTCGGCCGGGAGGGGTCGAGAGTCTGAGTTCGGCTCGGAGGTGAAGTCGAATGTCTCCGCCCTCGGCCACCTGCCCGAATCGGCGATGGAGTCAAGTTCCTGAGAGTTCGGCAGCTGACCCTTTTGTTTTATAGAGATAGCATAGCAAGACCGAGCCGAGCACTGGTCTCTTTGAATGACTATGCTGTCATCGCCCACTGGACACTTGATGAGGAGGTTGGTGTAGTGGACTATGCAGTCGAGGCCGACTAGAGCCGGTCTGCCAAGGATGATATTGTAGGCTGACGATGATGAAATACGTCATGCAGGTCTTCTTGATCGGTCCCTTCCTGAGCGAAAGGGGAAGGTAGATGTGTCCGAGGGGTTGGACCACTTCTTCCCCAAAGCCGATCAAGGCAGGTGTGTCAGCCTCCAACTTGTCCTCGCCGATGCCCATCTGTTCGAACGTAGAATGGTAGAGGATGTTGACTGAACTTCCCCCGTCGATGAAGGAACGGGCAATGGTGATTCCGGCTACTTCAGCAACTATGACCACGGGATCATAGTGCGGAAAGATGATCTCACTAGACTCATTCGGCCCAAAAGTGACCGGTGCCCAATCCTTCCGCTGCCTTTTGGAAATGCTGGGCTGACCCGCTTGGATTGACAAGGACTCGTGAGCCTGCGCTGCCTGTCTGACGTACTCCTTCTGGGATCGGTTTGAACTCCCTACGAAGGTCGAACCCCCGCCGATCGAGCCGATGGTGGCGTCCCGAACGTCGATGGTATTGGTGGGTTTCTTCAGATCGGCCTTGGGTACCCTTGGCCCACTGGTCAGGAACTGATTGATCTTACCCGCCCGGGCAAGAGTCTCAATTCCGTCGCGGAGGGCGTAGCAATCACCCGTGATGTAGCCATGATTGGAGTGGTACTTGCAGAAGATGCCCTCCTTGATCCGATCTGGAGGTGGTCCCTTGATCTCCTTCGCGGCTGGGAGCTGATCCTTGACTTTGGAGAAAATGGTCTCCACACTGGCGTTGAGAGGGGTATACTCCGTATACTGGACAAATTTTGGCCCCTTTCCCAAAAGTTAGCGTGGCTCCTCAGTCTTGGATTCGACCTGAGGTTTGGGGCTTGCGATTTCTCCCTCCTTCCTTTTGGCCGAGGTCGGCCTGGGATTCGGGGCCTCCACCTGAGCGTCCCACTCCTCGGCTCGCGCCCATTTTGTGGTTTCAGCAGAAAGCTCGTCATAAGTGCAGGGAGGGTTCCTCATTAGGTGGGAGCGAAGTCTCTCAGCGAGCAGTCTGTCATCGCAATCATCGCACTTCGTGTACTCGATGTTGAAGCGGATCAGATAAGCCTTGAGGCTCTCCCCTTTCTATTGTTTAATAAGCAACATATCATTCAAGTTGTAGAGTCGTTCGGATACAACCCGATATCTCGCCAGGAAAGCTCTCCGGAGGTCGGAGAAGGAATCAATGGAGTTTGGTTGGAGGGTCCGGAGCCAACCCCGAGCCGATCCCTTCAAGGTTGAAGGAAAGATTCGGCATTTCGTAGCTTCAGATGCCTGACGGGCTTCCATGGCATACCTGAAGCTGTCAAGATAATCGTAGGGGTCTTTGGTCCCATCATACTGATCCATCTTGAGGGCTTGGTGTCCCGAGAGACCTCAGCATCCATGATCCTACTGGTGTATGGGAGGGAGAGTTCCTCCCCATGGTCGGTTCTGCCGAGGTACCCCTAGAGACCTCGACCTGGCCGAGCCGATCGTGGACGCTCCGAATTTGGTTTTGTAACAGAGTCCGGACCAGATTTTCCACATCGGGCGTGGTCGGCTCGGCTGCAGTCTCCCCCGAGCGCTCGGTTCGGTCACCGAGTCTCTCGCTCACCGTACGTCAGTCGGACATGACCATGGTTTCTCCCAGTCGTTTCGCCGCAGATCGTCCCCCCGAATGAGGTTCCGATGTGGAAGGGCCTTGACTGGTGACAGAGCCGAGTCTACTTCTGATAGGGACCCTGGGTTCAGTCGAACCAGTTGGGCTGACATCCCCCAACCTGGATCGGATTGGAGGTCGTTGATCTGTGGCCGGTTCGGCGCAGTTTCCCCCCAAGCCTCCGGGAGAATGTTTCCTAAAAGCCACGTGCTTCTGCTGGAGGAGGCGGTGGGCTTTCAAGAACTCGGCCTGTTCGGCCGGGGGCATGTCCTTAAAGCCTGGGAAGGTGCAATGCGCGTCTTGCCGAGCCGACCGATCTTCCACATCTGCTGGAGCGCTCTGCCGAGAAAAAGATGGCGAAAAAACCTCCTGCTCGGTTCGAGTCTGACGTGATCGGAAACCCGATCTCCCGCTGTTCTGGAGTTGAGCGCGGTGACGCACGAGCTCCTCAGCCAATTCGGCGTGTTTGGTGAGCAACTCATTATTCTACTTGAGAAGCGCATTTTCAGTGGCCAAATGTCGTTGGCTCTCCCTGAGGAGTTTGTGAGCAGCCTTGGTCTTCGAAGGACCTTTGGACTTTCCTGCTTTGGAAGGTTGTGCTCTTCTGGCCTTCTCAGGCGTCTCAGGCTGATGTTGTTCATCATTCTGGGACGCTCCTGAGGAAGAGCTGCTGTCATGAAAGATGGTAGTCATGATGACTTGTTTGAAGGAAGAGCTTAGCACTTGTGGTGATAAACAAGATGGCTGAAGACGAGCTTCTCATAGACGGCGCCAATCTGTTGATGCAAATTCCCGTAAGGTAGATGCAACAACTTAGAAATGATGATCTGGCTGATCAGATGCCTTGCTGGACGATGATGTGGATGTTTGATTGAAATCTTCCTGCGCAAAAACAAGATCAAACGAGATGGACCGGTGTGGTACCAGCCACGTGCGAATATGCCCGGGCATGTCATTTGTCATAAGCTACTATGTTCACATACTGAAGCTCCAGATGTTCACGATAAGAATGTGCACAGGAAGGCAGCTAATCAAGGCTTGATACAGCAAGCAATTGACTGAGCCATGTGGCAGTTTGTTATTAGTTCAGATAGTTAGATTAGTTAGCTAGCACCAGCTGTGATTCCAGCTGTTAGAATTAGTTGTAAATTTATATAAACCCTCATGTAATCATTATTCAATTAATGAAAATGGTTTCATCTAAATTTCTCGATCTTTCTCTTGTTTCTCTCTAAGTTTTTCTCTGTCTTCATTTCTCTTCTTGGTATCAGAGCTCTGTGCTTCACTGCTCTGTGATCCTCTTTCGCTTCCTGTTTGGCTACTTTCTCTAGAAATTTCTCAATTTTCTTTTCAAGAATGGCGAACGACGATTCTGCTCAGCTACTTGCTAATCTCTTCTCTAGTCTCACTAATCTTCTTCGTGTTCAAGCTGAGAGTGGTCCGTCTCTGCCTGCTCTCAATTCTTCGTCTTCTACCTCTGGTTTCAACTTCCAGAATGTGCAGAGCATTGGTAATATGATCCCGGTCAAATTGACCAAGGACAACTACATGCTTTGGAAGGAAGTCTTCATTCCTGTGCTTGAACACTATGATATGCTCGACATCGTTGATCGCACAGTGCCATTTCCTCCACGTTTCATTGCTGGTATGCTTCCTACTGATCCTCATAGCCCTAACCCTGAGTTTCTTGATTGGAATCACAAAGACAAAACCCTAAAGATCTGGATTCAATCTTCTCTTTATGAAAGTGTTCTTCCTTATGTTGTTGGTGCTAAGTCTGCAAGGGATCTTTGGCTTAATCTTGAGAAACGTTTTTCAACTTTGTCTCAATCTCATGTGATTCAATTGCAAACTCGTCTTCAAGGGGTTAGTTAGGGCTCTAGGTCTATGCATGATTACTTACAAGAAATTAAGGAGATTTCTGATAGTCTTGCTGCTGCTGGTGCTCCAGTGGATGACACCACTATGATTGTTCATATTCTTAATGGTCTTAATGAGGAGTATGATGGTTTTGGCACTTCCCTGAGGGTTAGAGCAACCCCTACTACACCAGATGAAGTTCATGGTCTTTTATTGAGTGAGGAGATTGCTATTGAGCGAAAGAAACACGCTAAGGGTCTTCTTGAGACTCCAGTTCATGATTTTGCTGCTCCACATTTCTCTAAAGGGAAGTATCAGGGCAGAGGCAAGGGTAAGATGTCGTACAATGGAGGTAATCGATTCAATAACAACAACACTTTCAAGCCTTACTCTCTCTCTCCTCCTGTTGTCTCTCAGTTCAGGCCTTCTCAACAATTTTCTCCATCTTTCAGCCCCAAGCCTGATGGCTGATTCAATGCCGGCTCTTCTTCTCTTCCTCTCAGCCAAACCAAGTGCCAAATATGTGGCAAGGTTGGTCATGCTACCATTGACTGTTACAATCGAATGAACAAGGCATTTCAAGGCCGGATTCCCACTGAGAAGCTCACTGCTATGGCTGCCACTCACGGACAAGATTCCTCTTCCTAGCCTGCTTACTGGTTGGCAGACACAGGTGCTTCTAGTCATGTCACTTCTGACTGCTCTGCTCTCAATGTGCATTCTGAGTATGATGGTCCAGACAAGATAGTCATTGGAGATGGTCAAGGTTTGCCCATCTCTAACATTGGTTCTACTACTTTACATACTTCCCATGCTAATTTTCAATTATCTAAAGTTTTGCATGTTCCTAACATAGCCTACAATTTGTTGTCCGTCAATCAATTTGTCAAAGACAATAACTGTCTTATGATTTTTTATTCAAATTCTTTCTATGTCAAGGACAAGACTTCGGGGAAAATACTTTTTCAAGGACCAGCTAGAGATGGTTTGTATCCTCTCCAGCCTTCTTCTTCTTCTGTCAAAGCTCTTCTTGCAGCATTTACTATCAATAAAGCATCTGCCTCTACTTGGCATTCCAGACTTGGTCACCCTTCTATTCAAGTTCTTCATCGAGTCATTTCTACATGTCATTTACCAGTTTCTGATAATGTTCATAAACTTGAGTCTTGTGTGTCTTGTCCATTAGGTAAGAGTCATAAGCTTTCATTTTCTAAATCTGTTTGTAAATCCACTACTGCTTTGCAGCTTGTCCATATTGACCTATGGGGTCCATCTCCTGTTATTTCTTCCAATGGATATAAATACTATGCTAGTTTTGTTGATGATTGGTCTCGTTTTTGTTGAATTTTCCCACTTACTCGAAAATCAGATTTTTTTTTTCTTGTTTTTCAAATCTTCAAGGCTAAGGTAGAAAACTTGCTTGACTACAAAATTAAAATGATCATAACCGATGCTGGTGGGGAATTTACTTCCACTGCTCTTCAGCCAATTTTAGCTCACCATGGCATTTCACAAAAATTTTGTTGCCCTTACACTCCAGAGCAAAATGGAGTGGTTGAAAGGAAACATAGACATATTGTTGAACTCAGTAGAACAATTCTTGCACAGGCTGCTATTCCTTTCAAATATTGGGTTGATATTTTTATTTCTGCAATCTATGTTATAAATCGACTGCCTTCTCCTTCTCTCAATATACTTTCTCCATATGAGCTCTTATTTCATCATTCTCCTGATTACACATTTCTTAGAACACTTGGTTATGCATGTTTTCCATGGCTTAAACCCTACTCTTCCAACAAACTTGATCCAAAGAGCAAACCTTGTGTTTTTCTTGGATATAGTCTATCTCACAAGGGCTATAAATGTCTCGATCCTCTCACTGGTCGCATTTATATCTCGCGACATGTCATTTTTCATGAATCTTATTTTCCCTTCAAACATTCTTCTCTTGTTTCTTCTCCTCCATCTTCTCCCATTTCTGTTCCAGATGTTATTGTTCCCCTTCCTCATCCATTTCACCCTCCAAAAGTCCCACCTCCCACCCCTACCTCACATGCACATACCCCTCTCTCCCATGTTCTTCTCTCACCTGCATCTGATCCACCTTCTCCTCATCTTTCTCCTCAACCTTCCCCACCTATGGCTAATCCTCTTTCTCCACCTGTCATTCGCCATCCCATGCAAACAAGGTCCAAGTCAGGTATTGTCAAACCCAAAATTCTTCATGCCACTCTTCATCCCTTAAATCCTGCTATTGAATCTAAGGTTACTGCTATTCCTTCTACTCCTATTTCCTTTACTCAAGCTGCCAAAGATCCTCTCTGGCGATCAGCTATACAAACTGAATTTGATGCTCTCCAAGCCACTGGTACTTGGTCTTTAGTCCCATATCAGTCATCTATGCACCTTGTTGGTTGTAAGTAGGTTTATAAGGTGAAGCTTAAGGCTGATGGCACCCTGGAAAGGTATAAAGCTCGTTTAGTGGCCAAGGGTTTTCATCAGACTCCTGGCATTGATTATACTGAGACATTTAGTCCTGTTGCTAAGCCTGCTACTATCAGGTTTCTTCTGTGTCTTGCTGTCCAATTTGATTGGCCTATTAAGCAACTTGATGTCACCAATGCCTTCTTGCATGGTCACTTAAAGGAACAGGTTTTTATGGTTCAACCTCAGGGTTTTGTTGATCCTGCTAGACCCCATCATGTTTGCCATCTTCAAAAGTCTCTTTATGGTTTGAAGCAGGCACCAAGGGCCTGGTATGACGAACTTATGCAAGCCCTTCTTCTCCTTGGTTTTGTCACCAGTTACGCAGACACCTCTTGTAACGACCCGACCCAAATTTTCACTAGAAATTTAAATTTTTATTTAACTATGTTTTTAAGAGGTTTATAAAAGATGTTGGATTGTATTTTAAAGATTTTGAGAATTATTTGAAAAATAAAAAGGGTTTTGATTTAAATATTTATTTTTGTTTTAATTTGGGCTTGACCCAAAATTGACTTTTAAAATAAATGGGTTTTTGATTTTGACTTTGGGTCCGTTAGATAGGTCTCGATTCCACGAGTTCGTAGACACGCGGCATGCGTCAATCGGAGTTACAGTTTGAAAGATATGGGCGTTTGAAGCAAGTGGCAATTTCGTAAAATAGACAAATTGGGTTTAAAAATCAGATTTTTTTTAAAACTTTCTCTCTCTCTAGAATTTTCTGGTATTTTCTCTCTCTCTCTCTTTATTTCTCTCTCCCCGCACACTCTCTCGCTCGGTCTTCTCTCCCCCGCAACCCGCCCCTGCACATCAACCAACATCCACCGCTCTCGCCGCCGACCACCACCAGCCGACCCAGCCTCACCGGCGTGACCCCATCCCACCGTACCGACCACCACCTCCCCCTGCAGACCAGCCCTCACACGCGAGCGAACAAGCCAGAAAATCCCCAGCCGCCGCCCCTCTCTTTGCCCAGCCATTTCCAGCCACCTGAGATCAGCGGCGTGCCTTCCCGACGCCAGCCAGCTCGCCGACTCTTCCTCCAGCCAGCCAGCCCCCCCTGCACGCTGGTTTTGCTCGGAAAAGCCACACAGACCCGCCGGCCTTCCCCTCCATTTTTAGTCGGATTTTCACCTCAATCTTCGAGTTTTTAGGTGGGTTTCCTTCCTCTTCCTTTGGGTTTTCATTTCCTTTAGTTTTTTTAGTTTAAAATCATAATTTTTGAAGCTTAAAATTTTAGGTTCAAGGCCATTTTCGGGTTCACTGTGAAACTCTGAGTTTGGGGCTGTTATTGATGTTCTTTTGGACAATTTACCTCTCTAGAAATCCTACTTGTCATTTGGAACCATAAATTTAGAGTAAATTTGGAAGAAATTGAGCATTGAGAAGTCTGATTTCAAATGTGGGAACCCATTTCGGGTCTACTGAGGTTTGGCTAGACGTTGTAGAAATTTTGAAGTGTTTTTGGGAAAATTTCTACTCGTTGAAACCCCAAAGTGTCGAGCCTAATAGGGAACTTTAAGAAAATTCTAAAATTGTTGGGTGAGCTTGTCCTTTGGAGTTGCCACTTTGGGCAGTGGCAGTAGTGATGACTCCTTTGGATATAAATTTTGGTTTCTATCGTCCTTTGAGAGTCTTTGAGTTAATGATTGGTCGTAGTTTTGGTGGAAGGGTTGGTGAGGATTAGATTGTTTTCCTTTGAGTCAATATTTGGGTACTTATCCATTTCTGAAACTAGCCTTAAAAATAGATCATGGTTCTGGGGTAGACTATGTATATTTTTATTTGTGTATTTGATTTTGGACTTAGGGTTGGACTACCTTTTGTCGTCAACGTCAATTTGAGTCGGAAAGTTTCGAATTTAAGTAAGGTATTTTAGGTGTAAGAGAAGAGGTTTTGTTAACCTTTATTTTGGACGAGAGACGGGTATGACGTCAGGTCTCGTATACACACACACACACTTTAAATATCGCCAAGTCGAAACTAATTGTATTTCGTTGATTGTCTATTTTATAGGCGAGACGACCGCAGCCCGAAACGATTTGGCGGAGGATCGGAGCTAGGATTCTCACTGTGAGTGGACCTTACTTCCTAAAATGATTTATAAAATTTGCATTTTTATCTTGGTTAATTGAATTTGTTTTAGTAATAACAAATGTGAGCGAACTTTGGTTTTCAAATAATTTCATTAAAGATTTCATAATATTTTGACTTGATTTGAGATTTGATCATTGGTATTAAACGTTGAATTTCAAATGTTATTTCGAAAAAGTTTTATTGTTGGACGTTTGAAAGAAAACTAGTTTCTTATTTTTACACGTATGGATTATTTCATATTTTAGCCTATGGTCAAGATTTGATTGGTTTTATGTGTTTCGAATGAGATTTATTGATGACTATTTTACTAGTTGTGCTTATGCATTGTGGATTGAGGATTTAAAGTTTCTGGGAACGATAAAGATATTTTCTATCCATGAGAAAATGATTTTATGATTTGATTATGGAAAAATGGTTTTCAAACCAC
>QANW01010290.1:190560-214845 GCA_003254865.1 Dryas drummondii | reverse complement strand
CTTATGTTGTTGGTGCTAAGTCTGCAAGGGATCTTTGGCTTAATCTTGAGAAACGTTTTTCAACTTTGTCTCAATCTCATGTGATTCAATTGCAAACTCGTCTTCAAGGGGTTAGTTAGGGCTCTAGGTCTATGCATGATTACTTACAAGAAATTAAGGAGATTTCTGATAGTCTTGCTGCTGCTGGTGCTCCAGTGGATGACACCACTATGATTGTTCATATTCTTAATGGTCTTAATGAGGAGTATGATGGTTTTGGCACTTCCCTGAGGGTTAGAGCAACCCCTACTACACCAGATGAAGTTCATGGTCTTTTATTGAGTGAGGAGATTGCTATTGAGCGAAAGAAACACGCTAAGGGTCTTCTTGAGACTCCAGTTCATGATTTTGCTGCTCCACATTTCTCTAAAGGGAAGTATCAGGGCAGAGGCAAGGGTAAGATGTCGTACAATGGAGGTAATCGATTCAATAACAACAACACTTTCAAGCCTTACTCTCTCTCTCCTCCTGTTGTCTCTCAGTTCAGGCCTTCTCAACAATTTTCTCCATCTTTCAGCCCCAAGCCTGATGGCTGATTCAATGCCGGCTCTTCTTCTCTTCCTCTCAGCCAAACCAAGTGCCAAATATGTGGCAAGGTTGGTCATGCTACCATTGACTGTTACAATCGAATGAACAAGGCATTTCAAGGCCGGATTCCCACTGAGAAGCTCACTGCTATGGCTGCCACTCACGGACAAGATTCCTCTTCCTAGCCTGCTTACTGGTTGGCAGACACAGGTGCTTCTAGTCATGTCACTTCTGACTGCTCTGCTCTCAATGTGCATTCTGAGTATGATGGTCCAGACAAGATAGTCATTGGAGATGGTCAAGGTTTGCCCATCTCTAACATTGGTTCTACTACTTTACATACTTCCCATGCTAATTTTCAATTATCTAAAGTTTTGCATGTTCCTAACATAGCCTACAATTTGTTGTCCGTCAATCAATTTGTCAAAGACAATAACTGTCTTATGATTTTTTATTCAAATTCTTTCTATGTCAAGGACAAGACTTCGGGGAAAATACTTTTTCAAGGACCAGCTAGAGATGGTTTGTATCCTCTCCAGCCTTCTTCTTCTTCTGTCAAAGCTCTTCTTGCAGCATTTACTATCAATAAAGCATCTGCCTCTACTTGGCATTCCAGACTTGGTCACCCTTCTATTCAAGTTCTTCATCGAGTCATTTCTACATGTCATTTACCAGTTTCTGATAATGTTCATAAACTTGAGTCTTGTGTGTCTTGTCCATTAGGTAAGAGTCATAAGCTTTCATTTTCTAAATCTGTTTGTAAATCCACTACTGCTTTGCAGCTTGTCCATATTGACCTATGGGGTCCATCTCCTGTTATTTCTTCCAATGGATATAAATACTATGCTAGTTTTGTTGATGATTGGTCTCGTTTTTGTTGAATTTTCCCACTTACTCGAAAATCAGATTTTTTTTTTCTTGTTTTTCAAATCTTCAAGGCTAAGGTAGAAAACTTGCTTGACTACAAAATTAAAATGATCATAACCGATGCTGGTGGGGAATTTACTTCCACTGCTCTTCAGCCAATTTTAGCTCACCATGGCATTTCACAAAAATTTTGTTGCCCTTACACTCCAGAGCAAAATGGAGTGGTTGAAAGGAAACATAGACATATTGTTGAACTCAGTAGAACAATTCTTGCACAGGCTGCTATTCCTTTCAAATATTGGGTTGATATTTTTATTTCTGCAATCTATGTTATAAATCGACTGCCTTCTCCTTCTCTCAATATACTTTCTCCATATGAGCTCTTATTTCATCATTCTCCTGATTACACATTTCTTAGAACACTTGGTTATGCATGTTTTCCATGGCTTAAACCCTACTCTTCCAACAAACTTGATCCAAAGAGCAAACCTTGTGTTTTTCTTGGATATAGTCTATCTCACAAGGGCTATAAATGTCTCGATCCTCTCACTGGTCGCATTTATATCTCGCGACATGTCATTTTTCATGAATCTTATTTTCCCTTCAAACATTCTTCTCTTGTTTCTTCTCCTCCATCTTCTCCCATTTCTGTTCCAGATGTTATTGTTCCCCTTCCTCATCCATTTCACCCTCCAAAAGTCCCACCTCCCACCCCTACCTCACATGCACATACCCCTCTCTCCCATGTTCTTCTCTCACCTGCATCTGATCCACCTTCTCCTCATCTTTCTCCTCAACCTTCCCCACCTATGGCTAATCCTCTTTCTCCACCTGTCATTCGCCATCCCATGCAAACAAGGTCCAAGTCAGGTATTGTCAAACCCAAAATTCTTCATGCCACTCTTCATCCCTTAAATCCTGCTATTGAATCTAAGGTTACTGCTATTCCTTCTACTCCTATTTCCTTTACTCAAGCTGCCAAAGATCCTCTCTGGCGATCAGCTATACAAACTGAATTTGATGCTCTCCAAGCCACTGGTACTTGGTCTTTAGTCCCATATCAGTCATCTATGCACCTTGTTGGTTGTAAGTAGGTTTATAAGGTGAAGCTTAAGGCTGATGGCACCCTGGAAAGGTATAAAGCTCGTTTAGTGGCCAAGGGTTTTCATCAGACTCCTGGCATTGATTATACTGAGACATTTAGTCCTGTTGCTAAGCCTGCTACTATCAGGTTTCTTCTGTGTCTTGCTGTCCAATTTGATTGGCCTATTAAGCAACTTGATGTCACCAATGCCTTCTTGCATGGTCACTTAAAGGAACAGGTTTTTATGGTTCAACCTCAGGGTTTTGTTGATCCTGCTAGACCCCATCATGTTTGCCATCTTCAAAAGTCTCTTTATGGTTTGAAGCAGGCACCAAGGGCCTGGTATGACGAACTTATGCAAGCCCTTCTTCTCCTTGGTTTTGTCACCAGTTACGCAGACACCTCTTGTAACGACCCGACCCAAATTTTCACTAGAAATTTAAATTTTTATTTAACTATGTTTTTAAGAGGTTTATAAAAGATGTTGGATTGTATTTTAAAGATTTTGAGAATTATTTGAAAAATAAAAAGGGTTTTGATTTAAATATTTATTTTTGTTTTAATTTGGGCTTGACCCAAAATTGACTTTTAAAATAAATGGGTTTTTGATTTTGACTTTGGGTCCGTTAGATAGGTCTCGATTCCACGAGTTCGTAGACACGCGGCATGCGTCAATCGGAGTTACAGTTTGAAAGATATGGGCGTTTGAAGCAAGTGGCAATTTCGTAAAATAGACAAATTGGGTTTAAAAATCAGATTTTTTTTAAAACTTTCTCTCTCTCTAGAATTTTCTGGTATTTTCTCTCTCTCTCTCTTTATTTCTCTCTCCCCGCACACTCTCTCGCTCGGTCTTCTCTCCCCCGCAACCCGCCCCTGCACATCAACCAACATCCACCGCTCTCGCCGCCGACCACCACCAGCCGACCCAGCCTCACCGGCGTGACCCCATCCCACCGTACCGACCACCACCTCCCCCTGCAGACCAGCCCTCACACGCGAGCGAACAAGCCAGAAAATCCCCAGCCGCCGCCCCTCTCTTTGCCCAGCCATTTCCAGCCACCTGAGATCAGCGGCGTGCCTTCCCGACGCCAGCCAGCTCGCCGACTCTTCCTCCAGCCAGCCAGCCCCCCCTGCACGCTGGTTTTGCTCGGAAAAGCCACACAGACCCGCCGGCCTTCCCCTCCATTTTTAGTCGGATTTTCACCTCAATCTTCGAGTTTTTAGGTGGGTTTCCTTCCTCTTCCTTTGGGTTTTCATTTCCTTTAGTTTTTTTAGTTTAAAATCATAATTTTTGAAGCTTAAAATTTTAGGTTCAAGGCCATTTTCGGGTTCACTGTGAAACTCTGAGTTTGGGGCTGTTATTGATGTTCTTTTGGACAATTTACCTCTCTAGAAATCCTACTTGTCATTTGGAACCATAAATTTAGAGTAAATTTGGAAGAAATTGAGCATTGAGAAGTCTGATTTCAAATGTGGGAACCCATTTCGGGTCTACTGAGGTTTGGCTAGACGTTGTAGAAATTTTGAAGTGTTTTTGGGAAAATTTCTACTCGTTGAAACCCCAAAGTGTCGAGCCTAATAGGGAACTTTAAGAAAATTCTAAAATTGTTGGGTGAGCTTGTCCTTTGGAGTTGCCACTTTGGGCAGTGGCAGTAGTGATGACTCCTTTGGATATAAATTTTGGTTTCTATCGTCCTTTGAGAGTCTTTGAGTTAATGATTGGTCGTAGTTTTGGTGGAAGGGTTGGTGAGGATTAGATTGTTTTCCTTTGAGTCAATATTTGGGTACTTATCCATTTCTGAAACTAGCCTTAAAAATAGATCATGGTTCTGGGGTAGACTATGTATATTTTTATTTGTGTATTTGATTTTGGACTTAGGGTTGGACTACCTTTTGTCGTCAACGTCAATTTGAGTCGGAAAGTTTCGAATTTAAGTAAGGTATTTTAGGTGTAAGAGAAGAGGTTTTGTTAACCTTTATTTTGGACGAGAGACGGGTATGACGTCAGGTCTCGTATACACACACACACACTTTAAATATCGCCAAGTCGAAACTAATTGTATTTCGTTGATTGTCTATTTTATAGGCGAGACGACCGCAGCCCGAAACGATTTGGCGGAGGATCGGAGCTAGGATTCTCACTGTGAGTGGACCTTACTTCCTAAAATGATTTATAAAATTTGCATTTTTATCTTGGTTAATTGAATTTGTTTTAGTAATAACAAATGTGAGCGAACTTTGGTTTTCAAATAATTTCATTAAAGATTTCATAATATTTTGACTTGATTTGAGATTTGATCATTGGTATTAAACGTTGAATTTCAAATGTTATTTCGAAAAAGTTTTATTGTTGGACGTTTGAAAGAAAACTAGTTTCTTATTTTTACACGTATGGATTATTTCATATTTTAGCCTATGGTCAAGATTTGATTGGTTTTATGTGTTTCGAATGAGATTTATTGATGACTATTTTACTAGTTGTGCTTATGCATTGTGGATTGAGGATTTAAAGTTTCTGGGAACGATAAAGATATTTTCTATCCATGAGAAAATGATTTTATGATTTGATTATGGAAAAATGGTTTTCAAACCACATTTGCAGTACCCTCCAGGTTATCAGATAAATAGGTCTTTGGGACCCATCACGGCACACATATAGGCTTTGGGCCGTGTGTCGGGATGCTTCACCCTTTGGGGGCCGCTCTGCGTGCACGTAAGACAGAACTTATGGCTCTGCATGCGCATGACAGATTCTCGGCTCTGCGCATGTATGACAGAATTTATGGCTCTGTACGCGTATGACAGATTTTCGGCTCTGAACGCGTATGACAGATTTTCGGCTTTGCATGCGTATGACAGATTTTCGGTTCTACGCGTGTATGACTGATTCTATGGGTAACTGACGGGTGTGTGTTTTCAGTTGATAAGTATTTTAAGTGATGAGTTTATGGCAGCAAAGGTTTTTAAGTATGATGGTTTCAGTTAAGCAGTTTTAATTGATTTGCATAATATAAGTTTTTGTGAGAACTACTTTTTCGGGTTTTCTTAAGCATTGGGCATTCTAAGGATTTGAAATAGTTTCATATTCATATGTCTTCTCATACTCTAAGCATGATCATGGCTTACAAAAAAGATTTTGAAATAGACTTGTGAAATGGTATTTTAAAACTGGGGGATTTCAAAGGACATCGTAAGGTTTTAAAGTTAAACGTGTGTAAAAAGGTTTTTCTGAAAAAATATTAAATCTTTGATTTTCATTTCCATTTAACTGTTCACTCACTGAGAGTTTTTCTCAAATTTTGTTTTTGATGTTTCCCCCAGGTAGTAGCGATCACCGAGGTCGGACCGTACCACGTCGAGGCATTCGAGTTCTCGTCTCCAGCTTATAGATATATTAGGATTTAAGGTTTCCCTTGAAATAAATAAAATGAGATATAATTGTATGGTGGATTAGATATGCTCTGATTAGAGTTGTATTACTTGTGGTGGGCTTGAGATCTTATTTTTGGTTGTGGTAGAGGTGGTTGCGATTCAGAAGTGCTTTTTGACAGGTTTTGGAATTTCTGGGTTAGTCCATTTTTGGGGGAGGTTCTGCCGAATTTTCAGTAGAATTTTCCTTGAATTTGGATTCCCGCAGGACCTCTCCGGGTTTCAGGGTGGAATCCGGGGGCGGTCCTGTCACCTCTCTCTTCATTCGAGCTCAGGACACCATCACTTATGTCCCTGTTTATGTTGATGATATCTTGATCACTGGTAATTCTCTCCAATTTTGCAATGACCTTATTCATCAATTGCAGCATCAGTTTGCTATGAAGGATTTAGGATCTCTTCATTATTTCTTGGGTCTTGAAGTTGCTCGCACTGCTAATTGTCTCTATCTTACACAACACAAATACACTTATGATTTGCTAGTTCGGAATGATATGGTTGGTTCCAAACCAGTAGCTTCTCCCACTTCCTCTGACAGATTAGACGCTGACACTGGTGATTTTTTGCTTGATCCTACACCATTCAGATCTATTGTTGGTAGACTTCAGTATTTGACTTGGACAAGACCAGACATCAGTTTTGCTGTTGGTCAGCTTTGTCAGTTCATGCATTCTCCCAGGACCTCTCATTTAATTGTTGCCAAAAGAGTGCTTAGATATCTCAAAGGAACAATTGGTTATGGTGTTCATTTTACCAAAGGTTCTCAGTTACTTACTGCTTATTCTGATGCAAATTGGGCAGGATGTCCTATTGATCGCAGATCTACCACTGGCTTTTGTCTTTATTTTGGCTCTAATTTGATATCCTGGTCTTCCAAGAAGCAACCAACAGTTGCTAGATCTTCTACAGAGGCCGAATATCGTGCCTTGGCCAGTACAGCGGTTGACATCATATGGCTCTGTCAATTAATGAGAGACATGCATTTCTACTTAGCTGCAACTCCTCTTATTTTGTGTGATAATCTTAGTGCTATGGCTCTCGCTTCAAATCCTGTTTTTCATGCTAGGACCAAACACATAGAGGTGGATTATCACTTTATTAGGGAGCTAGTTACTTCTCATGCAGTTTCTCTTTCTCATGTTTCTACTACAGACCAAACAGCTGACATTTTCACTAAACCTGTCCCCATTGCTCGCTTTCAATACCTTACATCAAAGCTAAAGGTTTTGTTTAACCCATTTACCTTCCGGGGGGATCATAAGCTACTATGTTCACATACTGAAGCTCCAGATGTTCACGATAAGAATGTGCACAGGAAGGCAGCTAATCAAGGCTTGATACAGCAAGCAATTGACTGAGCCATGTGGCAGTTTGTTATTAGTTCAGATAGTTAGATTAGTTAGCTAGCACCAGCTGTGATTCCAGCTATTAGAATTAGTTGTAAATTTATATAAACCCTCATGTAATCATTATTCAATTAATGAAAATAGTTTCATCTAAATTTCTCGATCTTTCTCTTGTTTCTCTCAGTTTTTCTCTCTCTTCAATTCTCTTCTATTTGGACTGGCCAATGTGGAGCTCACCCTTGCATTGTTGTTATACCATTTTGATTGGAAACTCCCCAGTGGAATGCAGCATGAGGACCTGGACATGGCTGAGGCATTTGGTGCTACAGTCCGAAGAAAAGAAGACCTGCACTTGATTCCCATTCCATATCATCCTCTGCATGCCTACTGAAAAATTCCAAATCTGAAAGTGATCACTGTATGTGTATGTTATGTGGCTTGTTATCAGGTGAAAATGCTTTGTCATATTGTAATAAATATTCTTTTGGAATGACATCATCCTTAAACAATAAAATCCCATTACTCCTTTCATATATGAAATTACCACTTGGAATATGCAATGTCAATTTAATTTCTGACCAAATAAATGGGAAAACTCAGAAACTATATTTGAAGGAAAATGACACCACTAGGGAACAAGTAAATTCTCATAGATGATGCAGTGATGCCACAACCAGTTGAGAAAATATCCAAATTAAAAACACCAACGTTTGTTCACTCGAATGCAAATGTTTATAAATGTTATCACTTGAAGATATGAACAGATAATCAATAGTGTACCACTAGGTGAGCGGAAGTCATAGTCTGGGACCTTAAGCTGGTTCAGAACCAAGACCAACTTCTGTAACTACAGAAGCTATCACAGCACTAAGTATGACCATAGAAGTGGTATTTGTAAGCGAAACAGATGAGGAATCCGGTGGTGATGGCCATAGAACCGACTCTACGGCAAAGAAACAACCGGAAACAGCAGTATTAAACCCTGTCAAATCAGAACAACAACACAATTACAATAAGAGTAAGCATAACCTGAGAACTGGCAGCATCGAGAAACACAAATAAGAATACGAACATACAAACATACAAACCAGAAGCAATTCCGGCAGCTGACCCAGCAGCCACAAGAGAGAGCTTTCTCTGTGAACTTTTATCAAACACAGCACCAACACCCCTGGCAATGGAAGTTCCAATCTCAACACTCGGACCTTCGGGACCCAACGAATTACCAGTCCCGAGAGTGACACAACCCGCTACTGCTTTAAGAAAGGGACGCAATGCAGCCTTCAGACCACCCAAAACCGAAATGGGCATTCCCATTTTCACCAATATATTCTCTTCTTCTTCTTCTTCTTCTTCTTCTTGTTCATTTTCACCATTTTCTTGGGGACCATCCCCTACAGCACCTCGAAGCACATTTATCGTGGCTACGATCAAACCCCCAGAAGCCGGAACCAGAATCACTCGCTTCCACATATCTCTCATGGGCTCCTCTCTGAGCCACGAAGCTCCTCGCTGTGGTATCCCATCCCAGAACACATCGCGTATCTCATGCACCTTAATTACCATTCCTATAAAATCTCAGATAAAGCTCGAAAAAACTGTAAACAAGCAAGCACGAGAAGAACATCGACATTGGGTAAGCATAAACAATTAAACATACTGTGTAATTGAAGAGCACGACTCCGATTCCGGTGAGCAGACCCACTAAGCTCGACGACAACACTATTGTCCAGTTCCCACGGCCACCAACTTGGGATGATATACTTTCATCTTCTTCTTAATCATCATCATCTTCTTCTTCTTCTTCTTCTTTGTCATCATCATCATTGCCTTGTTGTTGTTGGGATTGTTGATTTTGAGGGAGAGAGAGAGGAGGCCTGAGACTGAGAGCTCCTCTAATACTAGTCCCAGTGATTGTGTATCCAACACCATTTTTGTTGTTGTGGTTGTTGCTGATTTTGGTGTTTGATGAGGGAGAGAATAACAGGAGGCTCTTTCTCAGGAATTGTGAGGATGGAGGAGGAGATGAGGCCAGTGGACACAAATGGCCATAAAATTGGGCGTTGGGGAACCGCCATATACAGTCCAAACCTCCCATTAGCTATAGCAGCAGAGCTAGCTGTTCATTACAGTCCAAGCACAAGAACAAATGGATAAATCTCTCATAAATAAATATTCTCAGATAATTGATATATTTTCTTAAAAAAATATGAAGGACAAAATAAAATTAATAAATGGATATAGGTTTTTTTTTTTTTAATTTGATTTGAGTTTATTTTTTCATATGCAACTTTCACTTATTAATGCATTATAAAATTATAACTGACATTTTTTTTGTGTTTAATCTTCATCTAAGAATGTACTATAGTAATGCAAAAAAAAAAAATTGTACTGTTATATATATATATTATATAATAGGAATCCAGTGCAACTCTAAACCAACCAATAGGAAAGAGATTTTGTGCTCTATCTAATGTAAAATAATTTTGCACACATCATTATTTATTTACTACATCATAATAAATAATTAGTGTTAAAATTCTTAACACTATTCTCTTTATTTTACAAGTAAAATCCCATTACTCCTTTCAAAACAAAATCTAATTAATTTCTAAGCCTGTATAAATATATATGGAATGAAATATATAAATATATGAGATGGTAAAGATATAAAGCTTTGATCATCAACACGGAAACTTATTCAATAACTTGCACAATAATACCAATGAAGATTCATGACCTAATCTCATCAAGTCCTTGATGAATGATATTGAAGCACTAGGTCAGGCAGTAATAAAGGGATTGCTCGGCTATTCCTCATGTTGTCATGTTGAAAAGGCCATTTTCCTGGTATAATGACAGCTCCATGATGAGGGTTTAATGCACAAGGATTTTTTAGGTTCAGCTATAATTTCAGATTTTAAGACAGTTTTTAAGTTGATCGATAACATAAATTCAGCATGCCCTTTATATATAAAGCTGTGGCTCTCATTCCATGGGGTTGGTTTGGCATATGGCTGTGTTAGCTACCTAGCTAGTTTTTACTATGATTTCATGTTTAAAACAAAATTTTGGTTCAAATTTGGCAAGATGACTATATAAAATTGTAAGGTAATTTAACATTACAGGTACACAAAATGTACACACAGACGCACAATTCATTTAACTACGTACGGATTTTGTAGAAAAAAGAAAAGAGTTATAAATTAATGTGATAATAATGGGTAATTGGATGGTACTTATCACATCAATGATATGTACATGTATGTTTCTTTTTTTGTGTAAAATGCTCAACGTGAAACAAGGAATAGCAGTAATGAGAGTCTTGATGGCACCATTGTCATGGTGATCTGCCATAGGCATACACAACCGTACTTTCAGTAAAAGGGATTTATACAAAGATAGGTCCCCTCTTAAATACAGTACCCTTCATCAGGGACCAGGTTCACTTAGGTTTGACTTTTAGGATGTCTTTTTTTTTTGTTAGGCTGTAGAATAAGTTTAACAATTTCTTTCAAATGTATTTTTGTGTTTACCAAGTAAAAAAATATTTTGGTTAAGTTGTCTCGGGAATATCATCTAGTTATTGGTTTATTAGTATTTTTCTTTTACAATACTAAAGAGGGCCTAAATTCGAATCTCCTTCAAATAAAAAAATTTGTCTCATGGATATCTAAACTTATAAAATGTATTTTGCGAACCCAAAAGAGTATACTAAACTCATTCTCTTATTTAAAGATTTTTTTTTGCCATGAAGATATTTTATTAAAGGAACAGAACAACCCAAAGGGCAAACAAAACAATACAGCAAAAAAAAGAAAATTATATCAGACAAAAAAAAAAAAAACAAGATAACAAAAACTTCAAACAAGAAAAACAACACTCAGAAGTCAGAACTTTAACAACATTAATCTCTAAACACCTTTAATCTGCAGGAAGCTCATCCGCGAAAAGAATACCCAAGAGCAAGGAATTAAATTTCGAAATTTTCGGCGAAATTTCGCCGAAAATTTCGTTTTTTTGTGGTGTCGAAATCGAAATACATGTTTGATAATTTTTCGGGAAAATTTCGCCGAAATTTATCGAAATTTATCGAAATTTACCGAAATTTACCGAAATTTATCGAAATTTACCGAAATTTTTCGAAATTTTTGAAATTTTCATATTTTCTATTTTTTCCAACTTCAGAAATTCACCAAAAATAGCTCGAGACTCCAAATAATTCACCGAAAAATTCTACGAACTCGTATTGATGAGTACTAATTTCCTATAACCTTAAAATAGTCAAATTGCTTTCAAAAAAATTATGAAAAATCCTACTCTTATAATTTAATTCTGAAAAAAATAATAATAGTCAAATTCTTGAATTTTCATTTTCATTTTCTAAAATTCATTTCCACACAACTAAGCTCTAGAACCACAACCAAATATCTAAGTTAGTTAAAATAAATTTAAAGAAATTTCTAATTCCTTTAAACAAACCTTAAAACAAATTTGAAAAATTTAAATAACAAAATTACCATAAGCCAAAATTTGGGTTATTACACTTAGTGAAGACAAAGTTTGGCTAAGTAAAAGACACGGAAAAAAAGGAAGGAAAGATAAAAAATAAAAAAAAGACTGAAGAGAGAGACACGGGGAAAAAAAGTAAAGGAAGAAAAAAAAAATGAGGGAGGGTTTGTGGCCTTTAGGCAATTGGAAAGAAAAAAAAAAATTTGAGATTTTTTTTAGTTATTTTAAATCTTAAACTTTAATACATTTCTATATAAAAAAATAATTAAAAGTATCCTAAAGGGCTTAAAACCTAATATCCTAAAAAATATAGAGTATATAGGGTTTAATGTATAGATTATAGAGTATAAAGAGTATTAGGGTATAATGAATATATAAAGTATTAGAGTTTAGATTTTAGTGTATAATTAAATTATAAAGTATAAATAATATACTAATTTTGTTTATTCATTATACTAACTTTATTTAACAGTATTTATTTCAGCGCGCATTATATTCACCTTATATCACATGAAACCTATTATATAATTTGATTTCTTCAATGTTTTTTATCAATTTAGTAGATAATATGTTAAATAAACATATAGAAAAGTTTCATTCAAAATTTCCGTATTTTGATAGCAATTTCCGTCATTTCCATCTAATTTCTGTCGAAATTTAAAAATCTTCGAAATTTCCGTCGAAATTTACATCGAAATTTCCATCGAAATTTCCTCGAAACTCGAAATTTTATTCCTTGCCCAAGAGAGATTCTCTTATTTAAAGTTAAGGGTTAATTTCATTTTAGTACCTCAAGTTTACTTCAAATTTCAACTTAGTACCTCATGTTTAAAATTTTGTAATGTCATACCTCATCTTTCCAATTTGTTGCAATATCATATCTCCGTCAGTAAGACTGTTAAAAGATCTCTTCAATGCTGATGTAGAACTTACGTGACACTCCCACAATGCTGACTGCATACCACGTGGTCTAACAACATAACACATTATGCCACATGACATAAAAAAATAATTTAAAATCTAAAAATTGAAAGAAAAAAAATTAATAATTATGTGCCATGTTTTTAGATTTTTAATTATTTTTATGTCATGTGGCATGACGTGGCCTGTTATTAGACCACGTGACATCCAGTCATCATTGTGAGATGTCATATAAGTGCCACATCAACATTTAAAAGAGCTATACTGACGGAGGTATATCATTGCAATAAATTGAAAAGATGAGATATGACATTGTAAAATTTTAAACATGAAGTACTGAATTGAAATTTGAAGCAAACTTGAGATACTGAACTGAAATTAACCCTAAAGTTAATTTACAACAATCATAATGCATATCCAGAATTGTTTCTAATATTTAGACAAATAATGTTACTTACTTTATTTTTATATATACCACAATTCCCTATATAAAATTCACAAAGATGAATCACACCTCTAATTAGGAATTGGTATACGAGATCCTCAATTGAGATGATTACTTGATTAATTTTCTTTATTTTAAAACTATTTTAAGCTTGGTAATATTATATCATAAATGACAACATTGGGGTCAACACTTGCACCTCTGCAAGATCACACCGCATTGAATCATTTGTCGGGCAATCCGTTCCAGAAGTGGGTACGTGTCAAGTCTTCACGTGGGGTCGAAACTTAGATGTGATCTCCAAACCTTCATTCCCTTCCCTCCAATTAATCTTGAGTTTGACAAGTAGGCTAGAGTGATCGACTTCCTACTTTCCTAATCAGAAGATTCAGAACACAGTAACCTTTATTTCTAGTTGCATCAGATTTTGACACATGTCGACCACCATGGCCTGTGAGTTTTAGCGGGCCCAAACCCACATAATAGAATTAAAAGACTACTTTTTTAGGTGGTGGGCTCCAATATTTCACCTAAACAAGCCCAATGGTCCCCAATCATGGTGGACACGTGTACCTTTTTTTTGACTGAGGTTGTATGCTTTATCTTCTAAATGAACGATGAATGAATTATGAATCCACGTAATGTGTGATTGCCATACCCTGATACAGTGATACCCAAATACCCATACTCCATACCTGTGTCTCTTAATGCATGCCATGTTTACGTGTGAGATGGGAAGTAACAGCCCCAACATAGCTATGTGGGTTCACACGTACTAGTTTCAGAATTGGGAACTTGGTTATATATGTCGAAAAAGACCCAACTTTTATAATAAGGTACATTGATTTTAACTACCAAACTTTAATACTTTTTTGGTTTAGTTACTAAAATTAAATATCATTTTAAATTAGATACTAGTTGAATAGTCAAACCTTATTGAAATTAAAAAGCCTTCAACAGTTCTATATTTACTTGCTATGCCATTGTGAAAAGTACAAATCTACCCTTCCCTCATCAACAACATGAATGACCTCCGGCCACCATCCTCTGGCATACCTCCGGCCATCGTCTTCCGGCCGACCATCGGCCACCGTCCTCTGGCATACCTCCGGCCACTGTCTTCCGGCCGACCACCGGCCACCATCTTCCGGTCGACCTCCGGCAAAGCTCTACTCATTACACAAAAAATTAAATTAACATTTAACATAAAGGGGATTCGAACCCCTCTCATTCAAGAGGAATAAAATATCTCCCACCATTACAGTAAGTTAACTACTATGCAAAAATATTGCTTTAACCTAATTTATACTATACTATTGTATATTTAAAAAATAATAATAATTAATCCAATTAGTCACAACTAATTTAAAGTTGTGACTATCACAATTAAGTTGTGATTGTCTTTAGATTTAATTGTGACTGATTTAAGATGTGACTATCTAACAACTAAATCTAAAGTATGACTGATTTAGTTGTGATCAAATGATATTCATAACTAAAAAATCCCTAAACTCTAACATGAAAACTAAAGACAATGCACCTAAAACACTCCCAAAATTCATATAACAACCAATTAACAAAATTTGAAGTTGTGAATGATATTCATAAAAAAATAAGTTTAACATAAAACACCTACATGTTTAATTAACATAAAAGCTAACATAAAAAGAAAATTTGCATTAAACATATACCCTCTTAAGGAGGAAATTAAACATGTGACTGTTAAACATAAATAATTTGAAATTCATATCTATCTTTGCTTCTATTTAGAAGATACCATCTTAAATCTAAGTTGTGACTGTTTCATCACAACTTTAGATTTAGTTGTAACTGACTTTAAGGTAAAAAGGCAGCCTATTCTTAAAGACAACTTCAACCTAATTTTTTTTTTATGTACCCTTCAAATAAACGGAGGAACTAGAGCCGAGTGCTGGAAGAAGTGCTCAGTTGTTATAAAAAAAAGTCACTGCCGAGTGCTTGGTACCATTAACCAACATCATAACCCAACCTTATATCCCTAAATTAAACAAAAACAAAATCATTAGAAGGATTACTATAATAAGAGAGAAAGTTTTTTTAAGAAATCTGCAATTACATATGCATAAAGAGTCATGCATTTGGCTTCCAATTCACACACAAAGGATTCAAATAGAAAAAATAAAAAATCCAACGGATTAATACAGAACACCTAAAAATAATAAAAAATTAATTGTGACTGTCACAATTTAGTTGTGACTGTTTAGTAGTCACAACTGCATCTGAAATTGTGACTGTCCTACAGTCATAACTAAATCTAAAGTATGACTGATATTGAAAGAGATAAGTTTAGGTTCTCAAAAAATAGACCCTAATGTCCTAAACTCCAACATGAAAACTATAGAAAGTGCACATAAACCACCCCCAAAACTCGTATAACAACCAATTAAGAAAATTTGAAGTTGTGACTGAGATTCAGAAAAATAAATTTAACATAAAACACCTTAATGTTTAGCATGAAAACTAAAATAAACAGGGGATTTGCATTAACAAATACATTAAATATATACACTTTAAGAAGGAAATTTAACCTGTGACTATCAAACAGAAACAACTTGAAATTCATCTTATAAGCTATATCCCAAACTAAGAGTTGTGTGGTTAATTCCATTTGTGTAGTTACTTACAAACAAAAACCAATTCCTAATTCACAAGCTTACAAACATCTCTGCAATATGTACAATTGTATAGGATCATACAAATTTCCTAAAAATTGTATCAAGGGAAACAAAATCATAACCAAAATTATACCAATTAAAGAAATTCAGCCATGATCACCTTTAGGCCCTTTGAATAATGATCATCACCAAACATTAACATTAGGTAATTAAGTAGTTGCTAAAATCACACTTCTAGTAATGCCTAAAATCATGAATAGAAGCTGTGACTGAGCTCCACAAAAAATTTAAAACTCTAATGCAGAAACCACAACAATGGAATAGTCACAAACATAAAAAGAAATAAAAATCAAATCAAATACAAAACAAGAATTAAAAAGCAAAAACATAGCCAAGTCTAAACTCCAAAATTAAACAATATACAAAACTTGAAACAGAAACACACAAATTACTCAAAGAGAACAAAATCCAAAGATCAAACCTAAGAAAATTAATAAAAGAAATTCATAAGCAATATAAATCAAAACAAATTCAAATCGCAGTATATGAACAAAACATTTAGATCAAACTCAAGATCAAGATTACCAAACCAACACCAATTCCCCAATCTGACGATCTCCTCCACACCAGCACCAAAACCTTGGAGTGAGAGAGAGAGAGAGAGGATTAATACAGATTTGTCTTGGAGTGTTGTTTGGATAACAAGAAAATTTGCAGGAACTGGAAAAATAACTATAATTGGCTAAGAAATTCAAAGAAACATAAGCATATTACCAGAAATTGAAAGAATTGTTGAGAAACTAGACGAAATTGATGCAGATTGCCAAGAAATTGAAGCAAATCGTCAAGAGGATTGTTTGTTTGCGTCATTTGGGTTTAGGGATTCGTTTGTTAATTTCCACGCTCATATATGATTAGTAGCTGAAATGAAGCCATATATGGGCCAAGGACAAAAAAGGAAAATAAAAGAAGCCCAAAAGAAATATGTCATGCTGAAAAATAGTTTTGGTACCTAATCTAAAAGGTTTTATGAAAGTTAGTAGCTCATCTAAAAAACTATTGGGTCTTACTGCTTTTCTAAAAGATTATTAGAATTAGGTATTTAATCCTAATTTTCTTTTTATAATATTGTAGGAATTCATTCCTTTCATAATAAATAGAAGTCATGCAAAAACAAAATAAGAAAAACTTTAATTCTCACCCAGTTAGTTATAAGAGCACAATTATATATTTGTTCTCTAATTTTTTTGAATTCTCTCATTATTTTATCAAATCTTTAATTTTTAATTTAAGTCGTTTACTAGAAATTTGAGCTTCTCTCAATCTGATATGGTTTAATAATAAAACATAAATATATATATTAATATAACCCTTAAATTAAAAAAAACGAGTTGAATATTTACACTACTACAAGAGCACTTATTACTGGCGGAATTAAATCACCACGAAAAACAATTTTCTAGCGGAAAAATAGTTAAATCCGCCAGAATTATAAAGCAGTGGCGGATAGAGTTTCCGCCAGCATTAAAACCGCAGGCAAAACACTTTTCTTGGCAGACAGCTGTCTAAATCCGCCAGGGATACCATTTTACGCTGACAAGGCATTACTCTTTTCCTAACGGATATATCCGCCGGCATTAACTAAGTCCTGACGGATATAACCGCCGACATTAACTAAGTCTGGCGGATATAACCGCCGGCATTGATAGTATATCCGCTAGGAAAAGAAATAAAATATCAAAAAAATAATTTGCTGGCTGATATAACTGCCGGCATTGATCATGTATCTGCTAGGAAAAGTAAGAAAATATATTAAATATCTTTTCCTGGCGGATACAACCGCCAGAATTATTGAATATATAAAAAAAAATAAATGAAATTATTTTTTGAAATAATTAATATAAAATAAACTAATTAATATAAAACATTTCCAATAATAATTATACACTAAAAACATAAAATCTTTCAATTAACAATCAATGTTAAATAATATTGTTCTATCAATAGAGATAAAATAAAGTAGACGAACAAAAATATTCTACTCAAGTCCCGCAGCAGAACCCGAACCCGAAGCTAAATGTGACCCTGCTCCTCCCTGCGGACGAAACTGTCTCAAAAATTCTTTATCACCTAAATTACCGGAAAGCAATCCGGAAAATCCAACACCTGTAGAATGATGTGACCCACCAGGAGATGGCTGAGAAGGTACCTTTGGCCGATACATAGGCATCTGCAAAGGTGACTGAGGCATAAACGGCATCTGGTACATAGGATGCATCGAGAACATTCCATAGGGAGAATGTGGAGGCTGACTCTGGCCAGAAGGCTGTTGTAGATGTGAGCTTTGTGGGTGTGTCTGTGTCTGCATCATCACTTGTTGTTGTTGCTGCATAAACATCATCATCTGTTGCTGCTGCAATTGCTACTGCTGCTGTAGCTAAGTTTTTAACAGCTCAATTGCCTCATCTTGAGCATTCTGCTTAGCCTGCATAGCCTCCTGCTTCTTCTATCATTCGAGGCACTGTGCCTCCAAAAGAGCTTCTCTTGTCTTCGATGATCTCCGAGAAGAAGTACTAGATTGAGCCCTAGCATAAGGCACCATTTCAGGTGTCACCCCATGTCCATAGAGCCGAACTCTATTTTTCCTCTCAGGACCCATCTCCTCAACATACACTTCTGTGTGAAGTTCAGAAGTGTCATCCGCTCCAGACTCGACCCGTGAGTCAACAGAATTCTCCATGGACATCTAATAAACAAATATTTAGATAAATTTGTAAGAAAAATTTAAGAACATAAAATACACATTACGAAAAAAAAAAAAAAAACTAGTATAATATTTACCCCTCTCTCCTCCGATGGCACATCAATCCAACTATTGTCTTTGCGCGTGTGAGTGACACGAAAGAAAGTAACGAGATCGGGTTCAACTCCATGCTTCTTCTTCTAGAAATTTAAACCATTAAAAAAAATAATTTAGAATATATTTCTGTGCCCTAATTAAATAAAATTGTAACTCAATAAGATGAAAAAAATTAACTATACTCACATAATCTTCACGAAGACGTTCAAATGTCCACGATCCTGATGTATGGCTTTTTTTTTCACAGCTATCTCCTAAAAGGTCAAATATAATATAAATTAGTTATAATTGCACATACTAGTATTATTAAATATTTGATTAAAGGTTGTCACCTGAGTTTTTGGGTTATCCCAATGTTCCACCATCTTCGCCCACTGCACAGGATCTACATTATCGGGACATCTCAGCCGCCGCTGACCTGTCCTGCCAGTGTAGTACTTCCCTTTCAAATATGCTCTGTATTCTTTATAAGCATGTTCAGCAATGTGCAAAGTCATGGTCTTAATCACGGGCATTTTTACCAAATCCTCATCACGAAAGGTGATAGTGCCCTACATCAATAAAAGATTAAAAAAAACAATTATAAGTAAATATTTCCAAGCATTTTACTTTTAATATCATTTTAAAAAAATAAATTGATACCCATATTCTGTCTCACAAAGTGTTCTTTGTTTCTTCATCAACCAATCTCCAATCATGCAGTAGAGGAACATTATTGGGTTCTTTTCTTCAGAAGATATAAACTTCGAAAACTCTATACTATTTTGAGAAATACACTTCCCGCTCGAATTAAATTCACAATATTCTTTACCCCTATGATCTTTACCAACCCACTTAATCTTTCCGGAACCACGTATTCTCCTTTGAGGCATTGCTACATATTAATCCAAATTAATATACATGAATGACAAAAATATTGTAAATAATAGAATAAATAAAAACTTTATATAAACAAACTATAGCTTACCATTTGAACTAGTTGCAACCTGCTCATCGTGGTGCTCGTCCATACGTTCTTCATTATCACTCATCTAAATAAATTATAATTAACCACATATATATATATATACACCACCAAATACATACTACATAAATATTAATTAATTAAATTAAATTAAATTGCTATAAAACCAATATATAAACACACAAATATATTTTAACGTGGAAAACCCTCGAAAGGTAAAAACCACGGGACCTAGTCCAGCACAAAAAAAATTCACTAATAAAAAAATATTACATAAGAGTTCTTAATTACAAAAAAAACACAAAAAAAAAAAAAGTAATTTAAGCATCCATATCATTATCAAGCTCATTGTCAACAATTGAATTAACCAATTCAGTGGGCAAAGGTAATGTTTCATCAAAAGGTGTCTCTTACACGTCAACCCTTGTTTGCATATCTTCATTGTCAAGTACCCGATCATCCAGGTTTGGTATGGCATAATCATCAATTGTATCTTTATCCTCTAATACATCAAAAAAATCCCTTGGATGCGTTCGGACCACTACATGCCAATCTGTTTCAATCAAATCTGCAACATAAAATACTTGCATTGCTTGTGAAGCTAGTATGAAAGGGTCATCCCTAAATCCCAATCGATTGAAGTTCACCAAGGTAAAACCATATTGATCTGTCTTCATACCCCTAGGACTTCCACTATCAACCCAATCACACTTAAACAACATCACACAACGACCCATATCTTCTGCCTCGGTAGGATCACAATATCTAACCAGAAACATATCTGTGACAACACCATAGCAATTAACTTGCCAGACACTACTCGGAATATTTGCAGGTACAAATACACCACAATTCTGATTATTATGCTTATCATCCACCGATTTTATTCGAAATCTAAAACCATTTATAGCGTGGCTTTTGTATTTCGTCACAAGTGTGCGAGGAGGATTAGCAAGCCAATGCAAGTCATCGGATATTAACGGATCATTAGCATAAATCCTTGCATTAATCTGTGAAAAAGATGATATAGAAACATTAGGTAAAAATTAATATTAGCGACATGATGTAGAAACTTAGTAATTGAATTCTTACATGTTTCTTGAACCATTCAAGAAATTCCTTCTTGCTTATCTCCATGATTTGTTACCTAGTGAACCTTTCCCTTCGATGTTTATCTCTCAAAAAGTCCTCACGTTGCCTTCTAAAAGGGATCACTTCATCACAATTATCAAGAATGTATTTGTGGCATCGATTCCTATCATTTAGATCAAGCTCCACATTTTCACCTGAACCCAAATATTGGCCTGTGGAGTAAAAAATTGATAACCCCCCACATATTCCACGTCCAATACCATCTGCATTTCGACCTTTACAATCACGACGAGTATCAACATCTCTAAGGTACATGAAACAGAAAGATAAACCACCCTCATCAACCAAATACCCTTCAGCAATAGAACCTTCAGGACGACTCTTATTTCGCACATACCGCTTGAGAGTTTACAAATACCTTCAATATTTAACATGAAAAAAAAAATATTAGAAAATCAAAACTAAAATTAATGCAAATTAAGCATAAGGAAATGACCATTACCGTTCAATAGGATACATCCATCTATATTGAACTAGTCCTGCAATAGCAGCTTCATTTGCCAAGTGAATTGGGAGATGCACCATGACATCAAAAAATGAAAGAGGGAAAATCTTCTCCATCTGACATAAGGTCAATGCAATTCTAGAGTTTAGTTGATTGAATGCTGCCTCAGTTTCCTTCTTGCTACACAACTGTCTAAAGATAGCACTCAACTCTAGTAAAACCATAGTGACAGATTTGGGTAACACACCACGTATCGCAAGCGGGAGTAATTGTTGCATTAAAACATGACAATCGTGACTTTTCAACCTAATTATTTTTCTCTCATTCACATTCACACATCGAGACAAATTTGCTGAATATCCATCAGGAACTCGAATAGTAGACAACACTTTGCAAAATGAGGTTTTTTCTTCTTTGCTCAATGTGAATATTGCCGGAGGCAAAAATGTTTTATCTCTTTCTCTACAAGGGTGTTGACTATGTCTTATATTCAAGACTTCAAGATCTGCACGTGCAGCCAATCCATCCTTTGTCTTCTTCGCAATATCCAACAATGTTCCAACCACATTATCACATACATTCTTTTCAATATGCATGACATCGAGATTGTGTCTGATCAAAAGATGCCTCCAATAGAGTAATTCAAAAAATATGCTTTTCTTTCTCCACTGACCGTTATTGCTTCTAGAAATTGAAGGCCTTCGTCTTCTTTGTCCAACAGGAGCATTTTGGTCATGCTTTCCAAAAGTGAACCTCAAACTAGATAGTTGTTCAAGACATTGTAACTCATTCAACTGTCTTGGTGCCTGACGATCTTCTCGATGACCATTAAATGCTGCTTGTTCCTTTCGAAACCTATACCCAATTGGTAAAAATCTTCGATGCCCCAAATAACAAATCTTACGACTCACAGGCAAATGTTCAGATACATTATCATCCATGCAATGCGGACATGCTTTATATCCCTTCGTACTCCATCCAGACAACATTCCATGAGCTGGAAAATCACTAATAGTCCATAACACAGCAGCCTTCATCGTAAAAGTTTGGTTTGAAAATACATCATACGTGGTAGTGCCAACCTCCCACAATTCATTCAACTTATCAATTAATGGTCGCAAATACACATCGATGTCATTTCCAGGACTTCTTGGTCTTGGAATCAACAAGGACAATAATAAATTTGGTTGCTTCATACACATCCATGGAGGCAAATTGTAAACAGAAAGCACCACAGGCCATGTGCTATGGGCATTGCTCATATGGCCCAAAGGATTAAATCCATCACTTGCCAGCCCTAAACGTACATTTCGAATTTCTGACGCAAAATCAGGGTACAAATTATCTAAATGCTTCCATGCTGGAGAATCTGACGGATGCCTCATAAACCCATCCTTGGGACATTCAATTGCATGCCACCTCATATGTTCAGCAATATGCTTCGACATATAAAACCTCTTCAATCTCGATTTTAAAGGGAAGTACCACATAACCTTAGTTGAGACTTTCTTTCTAGAAGTATCATCTCCTTTGTTATCTTTATATCTTGATTTGCCACAAACCGAACATGCAGTCAATTTTTAGGTGTCTTTCTAATATATCATGCAATCATTAGGACATGCATCAATCTTCTCATATGTGAGACCCAACCCATTTATAAGTTTCTTTGCCTTATAACACGAGTTAGGCAAACAATCTCCATCAGGCAACATTCTTTTAATCAACTCTAGTAACGTAGTGAATAAACTGTCTGGCAAACTCCCTAAACACTTGATGTTGTACAATCTTACAACAGCCTCCAATTTCTTAAACTCTTTACAACAAGGATACAATTCTTGATCTGCCTCTTCAAGCAACTTGAAAAAACTTTCGGCCTTTGCTGGACGCCCATCCACAATAGTAGGTTGTGTCGATGACCCAACCTCTTCTTCCGTTACTGGTTGAACAAATATGTCATTAAGAAAATCATGCATACCATCCATCTCTCCTCCTACGTCATCTTCTATCTCCCTTAAATTTGGCTCTCCAATATTAGGCTCCCCATGATGCCGCCACCAAGCATTTTTGTAATCTTTATCCATATCATGCCAAACAAGATGATCCATAATAGTTTGTCTTCCAAAAATATATCTATTGCAACATTTTTTACACGGACATTTGAATTTATCTGGCCCAACACCATTCGCAGCCGCTTGATCCAAAAACAAATTAATTCCATCTATGTATGCCTCTAACTGTCGCGGTATCGTCAACCAAGTCATATCCATGCTTTACCTCTTAGATGAAAACTCTAGACCCTGATGCCTACAATCTTTCAATCCCTATCATGTAGGCGTACTTATTCATACCTATTAGATTAAATTAAAAAAATATTCAATAATAATTTATGATTATTTATATATGTCAAACAAATAAATTAAATTCACAAAATATTCACAAATAAAGTTGTATGTTTGTTAATCTACTTAACCATTTTTTTTATTTGAACTGCAACAAATAAATTATATCTACAAATAAGTTGTTCTATATTTATTTATCTAATTAACCCAAATTTTTAAAAATTTTCAGTCAATTTTATTTTTAATTTGAAATAGAACAAATGAATAAATTAAGTTCACTAATATGTTATATTTTTATTTATCTATTTAACCAAAAATTTGCTTTTTTTTATTTCTCCTATTATTTTTATTTTTAACATTGATACATGAACACTAACATAATACTAACATTTTTCATATATACTACCCTAATAATTGTATGTTAGCTAAATAATTAATATTATTTATACTACCCTAATAATATATTAACACTAACATACAATGCAAAAAATGAACACAAATCTAACATATACATATATATATCAATTAAATCAAGCATATATAATTTTTAACATATCTAACATATATTAACATATTTCAACACATCAACATATAAAAAAAATATCCAAGCTAGTCATAGAAAAACCTTGTTGCAAAATCAAAATCAACACTTAAATCTTGCTGCACCGAAATCACCACTTAATTGGCCTGCAAAAAAAAA
>QANW01010290.1:47973-190545 GCA_003254865.1 Dryas drummondii | reverse complement strand
AAAAAAAAAAAACACAAAAAATCACATATATAGCAATAATGAAAATGGATATACAAATACAAAAATCAAATTCGGCATATCCCCAAAGAATTTAAGAATGAAGTGGATCTTGGCCTCTGAGACAAGAAATTGGAGAAGATTTGGATAAACCTAACAAATTATAAAACAAAATCAGAAAAAAACTTAACCAAATCTGAAAATAAAATCAGAAATAAGAGAGAGAGAGAGAGAGAGAGAGAGAGAGAGAGAGAGAGAGAGAGAGAGAGAGAGAGAGAGAGAGAGAGAGAGAGAGAAAGAGATTACCGGAGCTTGGTGGCGAGCGTGGTGGTGGAGTCCGAGCCGAGCGCGGTGGTGGCAGGGATGAGGAGGAAGAACAAAGATGGAGGAGATGGAGGAAAAAGAAAAAATTGCCGCGAGGAAGAAGAGAAGGAGGAAGAAGGAGAAGGAGGAAGATGCGGCGCGAGCAAGAAGAGAAAAGGAAGGAGAAGAAGAAAGAGGGTGCGGATTAGGTTAAGTACCCATTCTTGGCGGTTTGGACCACCAGGATTAATTGATGCTGGCGATCTAATCCGCCAGGATTGAGATAGCGCGGGAATTTTCCCTCTCACTCAATCTTGGCAGATTGGACCGCCAGCATTGATCAATCCTGGCGTCTCAATCCGCCAGCATTGAGTGAGGCGTGAGAGTTTTTCTCTCACTTATTCCTGGCGGATTGGTCCGACAGTATTAATAATGTTGGCGGATTGGTCCGACAGTATTAATCAATGCTGGCGGAATAGACCGCCAACATTTAGAAATCTTGGCGGATAATATCTTCCGCCAGGAATTCTTAAGCATTCGTGGCAGACAACTCTAATCCGCCAGCATTGTCTGCCAATAATAAGCATTTTTGTAGTAGTGTTAAAACTCAACGAGTAGATGGCAAGGAGCGAGAGTTTTTCTTGCGCAAGAAGATCGAGTAGGGTTTCCATCTTATTCATCAAAGATGGAAGAGGTGTGCTTAATTACCAACAAGGGAGCAAGCTAAGGTAGGCCAAGAGAATGCATGAAATTAAACATGAAATTATTAATATTAATTATTGTCAAACAAATGACGCGCGTGGCGGCCTTAGATAGATAGATAGATATATAGGTAGAAAGCGTGGAGTACTGAGACAGGTGGCACACTAGTACACTACTCTATGGTTAGAATCAATAATCAGTCCTGTAATTGAGTTGAGAATTAATTGAAATCGATCGATAATAACGATGCATGTGTCATTATCTGTGTTCTCTATCATATCTAGCTAGTGTGAATCAAGTGATTAAGGAGCGGCTGAAATTAGCTAATAAATGCAAATTAAGTACGTATGTTTAATATGTTTAGACCAATAATTTTAAAAACGGTGATTAGTACTTTGTTTGTGGTTAGATCGACCAAAGAGTAGTCATGAATGATCGATCCATCGATCTCTTTGATCTCCAACGTTAATTAATGTTGTCTTTATGTACAATAATTAATCATCTCTATATTCTTATCCATGTTTCAATCTCAATTAAATTATATATGATATATGATACAATTCAAATCCGTTTCTAGCTAGCTAGCTTCCTCCTTCTATGTTTGTTACGTCCTCATAACTTCAATATATGTTGGAGCACTTTAGTTTTATATTCACGACAAAAGTTTAATTATTAATTCTTGATTTTCTCTATTTTGAATATTTAAAAAGAAAAAGAACGTAGGTAATGTAATATAAATAAGTCATAAAAAATGTACAAATGAGATAATTGAGGTAGTCTCCCATCTCATATACGTCAAAAAAATATAAACATAATCCTCAACAGCTGCAGACTTCTTCTTGAGTTTGAACCCTATATTTCTAACCTGATATATATGCTGTGGTCACAATGTGGAATGCAAGAACGTACCGAAAATTGTTGTATCATGATCATCATCAACAGCACTACTTGCTAGTACTACTGCCTAGCTAAGTACAATTTATGAGGCAAAAAACAAAATTGAGTTACAAAATATCGCAGAATATATTGATATATCGAACCTGCAGCCTTGCAATGTACCTGGCTCTACTAGCTATTTGATTATTATATATTGTTTTGTTTGAACAAGGAATTGGGAGACATGCATACAAGGCCAATATTATACAACCTCTCTTGTTTGTTTTATGATTTGTGTCATTACCATATGGATTGGACTTGCATGCATGCTTTTACAGTGACGCATCACTTTGCGTATGTATATATGTATGTTTGTGAACTTTGTGTCCACATCAACCATCCCGGCCAATAAATACTGTGCTACTCAATCTCTTTTAAGTAAAGATCGACATAGTCAAAGTTTTATATACTTTAATTCAAGGACCAATTCTAAGTCATTTTTCTATCTTAATTCGTCTTCTTCTGCCATGTATATGGATATGGACTGGACGGTCAATCAATTTGTTATTAGTCAGTATATGATCCACAAAAAGGGTTATAATAATACCAAATGCTTAGCATCACATATATATATATATATGGTACTGCGCGCAGTGTGTACACACTGTAAGTTTTGCAATACATCTATTAGCATACACATTATAAAGATACAAGTATAACTGATGCTGAGATGTGGTCACCTCCTTATGGAAATGTGTTTAAGGTGAATACAGATGGCTCTTGGCTTAAAGACTCTCATATTGCAGGGATTGGAGTGCTTATTAGAAATCATGGCTGTCAAGTTCGGGGGGGTGTCGCTAAGCCTTGTTCTGCTGAGTCTGCTGAATTGGTGGAGGCTCTGGCAATTAAGGAGGGACTTCTTTGTGCCAAGAATTGTGGTTTTGCTGAGTTGCTGGTGGAATCTGACTCTAAGTCTGTCATTATGGCTTTGACTCACTCTACTCTACCTATTTCTTGGCATATTGCTCCTGTGGTTCATGACATTAAACTATTGCAGCAAGGTTTTGTTTCTGTTAGATGGTCATGGATTTCAAGAAAAGCCAATCAGGCTGCTCATGAGTTAGCTCAGCTGGCTCGAAGGGGAATGTGTCCTGAGGACTGGGTTTCTAAACCCCCATTCTCCTTGCTTGGTGTGCTGTTAGCAGATGGACTTCCTTTGGATTAATTTCTGCAGATGTTTTTCTGCATTATGTACGTTGCTCTGTTTCATTGTGTTGTTGCTGTTTGTTTTAGTTGGTTGCTTGTTGTTTAATTGGTTTGAACTTTCTGCCTTTGTGGCTTCTTAATGGAATGGTTTCCAATTGGTCAAAAAAAAAAAAAAGATACAAGTATAACTTAATTACATTGTGACCATACTGATGTTCATATATTAGAACTATAGGAAACACTAACCTGATGAAGACATCCTGCAGAACAATTGAAGATGCTTAAGTCCTATGGCACAAGCCTTCCAATCAGCACAGCAACTTCAGTAGCCTCTCACACAGATAGGGTTGAGTTCTTGGCTTCAGATTGTTGTGTGATCAGGGACCTATGCTTATATAGAGAATCACTAGAATCCTAGTTCCTCCTATCAAGGTATACTAGATTCCCAATCCTACTGTGACTCTATATAAGACTTTACTGGATCATTGCCTTGTTTATAGTATAAGGCCTTTAGGTAACTAAGTCTTCTTAGTCCTACTCAAATAAGTAATCTATTTAAGATGGACTTACTGATTTATTTCTTATTAATAAACCTATTACTTGTATCTTAAGTATTAGTGTAATATTGACTCCAAGTAGAACAAGACATTAGTCCATTTAATTCTTACGTTCTCCCACTTGGACAAGCATTGTTCTTAATTATCACATTTACACAATACTGCAAGTAATCTGAATTTGCGCTGGTTTTATTAGTTAACAAGACTTAGCTCAACTTTGTCAAGATATTATATTGAACACCAGACTATGAGAAGCAATTAAGTCATTAAACTGCTTAATCCACTCATAGTCATTGATGCCAATACCATATCCCACATAAGTCATTTACAAGGCATGAAAATGAAAATTGGTTTACAAAGGAGTTGTGTCTTACACAGTATTAAACTTGTAAACTCGGTCCTTCTTAATGATTTTGCCTTCTCCAAATAAAAGATCACAAAATCTTATTAACAAGATCTCTATACACATGCACAGACATTATGCCTTAATTATTGTCTGCATTATCTTAATGACAATGTCACAATCTATATAGGTACACATGTGAATACCACAATGTATGTATATATATACTTTAAAATTTAAACTAAAAAACCATATATATTATAATTGAGCTGACAAACTGAAATCATGATAAGTCTAGTTCAATTTTAATATAACTGTAAAAATTCAAATAACCGAAATTGGATTTATGGCACTTATTGTCTGCCTTAACAACTGAAATGCAGAAAGTCAATAGTCCTGACAGAACTTAAGCTCCCACTATTTCTAAAGCTCCCACTGAACTGAAGCATCCATATATAAGTGAGCATTAACCCTTAAGTTTACAAATATTTTAGCTCCCACTGATCAAAAGGGTCTCATAAAAGCCACTTATAAAGTAGAAATTTAATAAATACAATTTCTATGTTCAAAGATACTACATGCATAATTATGTTACACTATCAGTCAAGAAACATAATATGCTACTGAATGTCCTTTATTGCATACTCAAAATAGTAAATAAAGTATTTTGAATTCACCTAAAATATGTAAAGCTAAGAAACTGATCATGAATGTTTCTCCATGCAGCAAGAATTACTTAAGTGAGTTACCAGGAAATATTTTTAAATTTTTTATGTGAACAAAATTTAGAACATCATCACATAATCAAAAATTGTATACTGAAAATGTCACAGCTGCACTCAAAACTATTAAATCTTCCCCCCAGTGACTTAGAAATCACACAACATAATAGTCATGCAAATAGAGATATGAAGTACCAAAATGGATTCTACAGCATGACCATTGTATTTCTAAGACACTGATTTGGACATTATGGAAAAAATTCATGGCATTAAAAGGATTCACCAAATGGTTACTTTATCTGTACCATATAATATGTAACTAGTAATAACATTAAACATACTTAAAAGAGACACAAATTAAGAACTAAACCAATAGCCATGAAAGTCATATAGGGTAAGACTTGGCAGTAATCACATATGCATAACTACTGGACACAAAAAGTATTATGTGACAGCCGAAAAATAAATATATATATGCATAACAAAACTTATACATATTATACACAACAATGAACCATCAAAAAAATAGAAATTAAATAAATAAATCTACCGAAACCAAAATAGCCATAAACTCTTGTTTGCCAATTTACTAATATATATTTGATTTGCATTAAAGAATCTGATCCATTAAATTAATTTGATTTATTATGTGGTCAGAACCAAACCAATAACAGAAATAAGTCATAATATATTGATACTTAAAACATAGTGCACGACAAATCAACCAAGCCATATAATAAAACTTTAATAAATTTGTCATACAGTTAAAAGTATTAATCTAAAACTGAATTGGAACCAAAATCTAAAAACCTTACATGTATTAAATCTATTAAAACTTGATGTTATTCATGAATCAAATAATGCACTTATAAAAAGATTCATATAAATTTAACAACTAATGATGTAAACAAAAAAACTCATTAGTCATATAAGTTTAATTAACATAAATAGACAAGAACAAACTTGACTGAATATTGTTATTGAAACTGTAACTTCATGCGTTGTTATATTACTCCTTTGGGCAAGAAATATAACAAGCTCAACCAAAATTTGTACAAAAGTGCACATGAATTATATTGTCAGCTAAAAGAATACAAATAAGTGAGAATAGGTTCAATGAACAAAGCTGTTTGAATTTTAATTGCAGATATCAATGCAACACTGAAAATTAAAAAATACGAGTAAACTTGTTTCCATACGGCTACCATTATAATCAAAATGAAAACAAGATCAATCTCTTTAGCCAAAAAGCCCAATCAACTCAATTTGTAGCAAAGTTAAATATCAAAAGCCCAGATTGAAAAAATCATTTATTAGGATTGGTTTTCAAAATCGGATTTGAGACCCCTATTCTGAAAAAGTCTCAATCCCTTTTGCTCAATATCCCTCAATATCCTCTCTTAAGGCTACATTGAGGCCTAACACAATTTCAACGTCTTGCTTCCACTTCTTGAAATTGTGACCATTAAGCTAGAGGTTCAATGTTGGATTATAAAAACTCATGGATGCTGCAGTTAGAACCAAATAACACTTAAATTTGATTAAATATGCTTAAAAATATATATTTTCATATCTGCACTGAAAATATATTCATATGTACCCCAATCTGCAGGTGTCCTTGACCACATGAAACATATTTGTTCTGTTCATGTAGTTAAGACTATGTATCATATTCCATTATAAGATCCCTTCTTCTAGATGGTCTTTCTGCAATTTGTTCAGCAGAGTTTCCAAGTATATAGGAAAACTGATTTTATAAGCAGGAAACAATATGTGAATTCTGTATTTTAAGTATTCAGATGGCTTTAATTATCCCTTTAAAGAGAGCTAACAAACACTTAAAATTTCAGACTTTCAATCTATATGATGTCAAGTACTGTTAGCTGGATTACAACACTCATTATGCAGAAGGATTTGTTATTTCTGACATAATGAGAACTATAAACAAAAAACCCAAGAACCTTATCATAGGTTTAACATAATTCTGTAGTGGATTATATATGTGCAAGTACATAACCTTATTGATTCTTGCATGTTCTGAATTACCATTTTGTACAATATAAGATTTAATCAATAAGTAAACAACCTAATAAGGTTACGTATCAGATATAAAATATATGTAGCGGAGTGAAAAATTTATTAACACATAACCTCATGAAAAAATTTGCCGATATACATGTATACATAATTTAAGTAACATGGAAAAGAACGAATGGTCTGATTTGGGAGAAAAACCCTTATTTAGTAAAAACCAAAAACCAATAAAAACTGAATATTCTCTACATGAATCGAATTTGTTGTGTTCATGTAGAAAAGATGAATGCAATGAATCATGTCCCTAATCTGCCATGAGTGCCCTGTTCTGAATATGCTTTATGCGATTTGTTTAGTAGAAATTATATCCAAAAGAAGAAACTAGTCTCATAGTCAGGCTGTGACTGACAGGACCGCCCTCGAGTTTTACCCAGAAACCCGAAGAGGTCCTGCGGGAATCCAAATTCAAGGAAAATCCTACCGAAAATTCGACAGAACCTCCCCTGAAAATGGACTAACCCAGAAATTTCAAACCTGTTAAAAACACTTCTAAGACAGCAACCACCTCTACCACAACCAAAAAGGTCTCAGACCCAACAAAATAAATTAACCTTAGGAGTGGTTATCAGGGCTACTAATCTATTACAAGAAGTTTTTACAAAAATAAACATGGCGCCTACAGGGTCCGGAGATGGAAAATGGATGTGATTTGCCTCGACGCGTTTGGCTCGACCTCCACCAATGCTACTACCTGGGGGGAGACAATTAAAGACAAAAATAAGAAAATGGTGAGATAGGCTCAGTGAGTGGACAGTTAGATGAAAATGAAATCAAGTCTAAATATCTTTTAACTCTAAAACGTCACGTTGCTTTTTGAACACCCCCAGTTTTAAAACGTTTTCCGAAAAACACGTTCAAAGTTACTATCAAAAATTCAATAAACCAAACCGAAGCATAAACTCTTTATTAAATAAAAGGTCAAACATTAAGATTCTAAGTAGCTTATAAATTTAAAATAAACTATCGCAATAAAACTGTATAATGCATTTATAATAAAATAATTTAAGCTGAAAACTTCTTTCTCAAACCACTCTCAATATACTGAAAAATTAATAAAACTGCTCAGCTAAAACCGTTATACTTAAAAACCTTTGTTGCCATAAACTTATCACTTAAAATACTTAACAGTTGAAAACACACACCAGTCAGTTACCCGTATAATCTGTCATACATGCGCAGAGCCAAGGATCTGTCATACGCATGCAGAGCCATAAATAATCTGTCATACATGCGCAGAGCCGGGAATCTGTCATACGCATGCAGAGCCGGATATTCTGTCGTACGTGCACGCAGAGCGGCCCCCAAAGGGCGAAACATCCCGACACACGGCCCAAAGCCTATATGTGCATCGTGATGGGTCCCAAAGACCTATTTATCTGATAACCTGGAGGGTACTGCAAAGGTGGTTTGAAAACCATTTTCCACAACCGCGTCGTAAATATATAAAACTCAAATCTTTTTGTGTCCTTCTAAACTTTCTTTAACAAAACCAAATTCATAAATCCACGAAACTTTGAAAATGCATTTGTTTAACTCAAAATATCTCAATTCATAAATTCATGAAACTTTGAAATGCAAAAACCATAAATATCAATTTTAAATTTAGGAAAGAAGAATTTAAAAACCAAATTTTAACTTAAAATCCTTTAGCTTAAATTCAAACTCAATATAGCTAAGTAATGAAATTTAATCATCAACTTAAAAAACATTTCGGAAAGATTAAAAGTTAGTCCACTCACAGTGATAGCCCTAGCTTCGATCCTCCGCCGGATCGTCACGAACCACGATCGTCTCGCCTATAAAATGCACAACAAAACCGTAAAATTAATCTCCAATTACGGTCCGAAACACTTTTCGATTTCCCTCATCACTTTCAACCTACCCAAGACCAACAACCAACTCAACAACGGCTCTAAATGATCCTACACTTCAAGAGATGACAGTGGGTGTTTGAGACCACCGCGATTGCCGCCCAAAGTGGCGGCTCCAAGACCAAATTTAGCTAAAATACCCTATTTCCTAAAATCTACTCATACTTCTCAATTCTAAACCTCAATTGGGGTTCCTAGGGATGAAAATTTCTAAACAAAACAACAGAAATAATCCCCCAATCTGAAAACCCAAGAAATCCCGAAATGGCATCTAACCCCCAAATTTTCAACTTCTCAAATTCTCAAAAATCATACAATCAAACCTCAAAATAATGAAAGCCCACCAAGAAGGGAAGAAAACCCACCTATATTCGAAGTTGATAGTGCCGGAGTTTAGCCGGAGTCCGGCGAGACAGAGGTGGCGGGCTGGGCTTCCTCTGGCCCTGTTTTCGCGCGTGTGGCAGTTGGGCTGGCTGGAGGAGTGGCCGGGAAAGGTGGTCGGCGTCGGGGGAGGCTCGCCGGAGCCTGGGCTGGTCGGGTAATGGCCGGAATTGGCCTGCTGGAGTCGCGTGCAGAGGAGAGAGAAAGACAGAGACGCGAAGGAGAGAGAGAGAGCACGGGGAGAGAGAAGACTGGGTCAGTGGGGTTAGCTGGTCGCCGGCCTCTGGTCGCCGTGAAGATGGCCGGAGCTGGCCGCGCCGGTGAGAGCAGAGAGGGGGAGGTGAGTGAGCTCGGGGAGAGAGAGGGAGAAGTGAGTGTGTGTGCGGGAGAGAGAGAGAGAGAGAGAGAGAGAGAGAATAAAAAGGGAGAGAGAGAAGATTCTAGAGAGAGATAGAAAGTTCTAAAAATCTGATTTTTAAACCCAATTGTCCATTTTACGAAATTGCCCCTTGCTTCAAACGCCTATATCTTTCAATTCGTAACTCGGATTGGCGCGTGCCGCGTGTCTATGAAATCGTGGGATCGAAACCTATCTAACGGACCCGAAGTCAAAATCGAAATCTCATTTATTTTAAAAGTCAACTTTTGGTCAAGCTTAAATTAAAACAAAAATATAAAATAAATTCAAAACATTTTATTTCTCAATAAATTCCCAAAATATTCACAATAAATTCCCAAATATTTAAAATACTTTTCGAAATAAAATTCAGAAAAATACAGTCTTACAAATTTTAAAACGAAACATTTTTAAATCCAAATTTAACTTTTAAATAACGTTAAATCAATCTTAGTGAAAACGTCAAATAACTCTCAAAACTCCCAAAGTAAATTTAAAAAAATTTCCAAGATCGCGAAAACTAAACTTCCTTGAAACCCTCTTGAAACAAAAGTTAAATAAAAATTTTAACTTCCAGTGAACTTTGGGTCGGGTCGTTACAGTGACATGTTAATTCTGCACTTTAAGTGCTCATATGGCTTTTCCTCTCTTAAGAGAACCAACAACCACCTAAAGAATGCATAATTACCTTCTTATGATTTGAGAACATGCTTTATTGATCATAACTCCCAAGATGCAGAAGGATTTATGTTATCTAACACCTTGAAAACTATGATCATATCTACTAGATCATGTTCTCAATTTGAATTGTTAAACTTATTACAATTCTGCAGCGGATAGAATACATAACCTAGTTAATTCTTGCATATACTGAATTACCAGTGCTTACTTAACTGATGAATATAAAATACCTTGACTGTATATATGCACAGAATTTAGCAATAAAATAATAAACAATATGTTTATATATAAGGTAATAGAAATCACTTATGTATACATTTATTAACTAGTAAAGGAACTAGTTATGTGTCTAAAAACATGAAACTTAATTACTCCATAGGATCATACCAAATAAATTCATGTAACTATTTGTGAACTGCATGTATAATTCTTGATGCTAGATAGGCAATCTTTAGTGCAGATCATAAAACACTTGCCTACTTGTGGTGAACTTAGCAGAAGCATTGATCCGTTTCTTTTATTATGTTCATACATATTCAAATAAAATGTAAACACAATATAATTTTAACTTTAATAAAACATTATNTTATTATGTTCATACATATTCAAATAAAATGTAAACACAATATAATTTTAACTTTAATAAAAACATTATTGCAGGAAAAACATATGCTAGATGACCCAGATGCCATCTAGCCCAACAGAGTGCTCAAAATGAAACAATTCTGCAAAAAGAAGTTAAGAAAGAGAAGAAAAAAAAATAGTACTGTCAAGCAAAAATATTGCTTGTCTTAATCTCAACCTTTGACATTGTCCCTGCAATCTTAAGATCAGAATATCCATATAAAATTTCAGATTATAGATAATCTCTATCAGCAGCCACAAAATTAGTAGAAACTGAAAAACTATCCACTGCCAACAAGAAACTTCCTGAAATTTGATTTTCCAACAAATTTATCATCATACAATAGTAATTCCAGCAAGTATAGATGAATAAACAATAATAACTCAAGCCCAGAAAATCAAATCGGAAAAGAAAATCGTGAACCCAAAAGAATTTTAATTTCATCAAGAGAGTAAAAAGCGAAGCAAATAATTACTGTAATCATGCTTAATAGAAGCTTTAGAATATATCCACAGCAAGGATTTACGCAAAAACATAATAAAAAGAATGAAAACTGAACTGAGTTCTTAATGCTTGCTTGCGCGCACGAGAAGGGGAGAAGAAAAAACAGGGTGTTGTTCTTTTGTATTAGTCCAAAATGCACCGCATGGTGCTAGTGTCTTCAAATCTCAAGTCAACGCACCATTTGGTGCTTTTAATTAATCCAAGCCGCACCGCACCGTTTTGGTGCAGACTTGGTTTGTGATCAAATTCCAGAAATTCATAGGCTATTAATATTCTATGGAACAAAGGACCCGTTAGATAGCATGCACCTTTTGTGTCTTATTGATTGCAAGCCGCACCATTAATTGATATAATATTCAAAAAAGAAAAGACTATAATATATTCAATGAGACTTTATAATGAATATGCATAGAGGATGCTTTATATTGATTTCAACAATTAGTTTGATTTATTTACATGAACTTATCAGTAAAACTATGTGGTCGAAAAACTGAAACAATAATTAACAACTTTATCTTGATCTCTAGTTTGTGTATGGAGGCTCTGATACCACATGTAAGTTTTGCAATACATCTATTAGCATACACATCATAAAGATACAAGTATAACTTAATTACATTGTGACCATACTGATGTTCATATATTAGAACTATAGGAAACACTAACCTGATGAAGACATCCTGCAGAACAATTGAAGATGCTTAAGTCCTATGGCACAAGCCTTCCAATCAGCACAGCAACTTCAGTAGCCTCTCACACAGATAGGGTTGAGTTCTTGGCTTCAGATTGCTGTGTGATCAGGGACCTATGCATATATAGAGAATCACTAGAATCCTAGTTCCTCCTATCAAGGTATACTAGATTCCCAATCCTACTGTGACTCTATATAAGACTTTACTGGATCATTGCCTTGTTTATAGTATAAGGCCTTTAGGTAACTAAGTCTTCAGTCCTACTCAAATAAGTAATCTATTTAAGATGGACTTACTGATTTATTTCTTATTAATAAACCTATTACTTGTATCTTAAGTATTAGTGTAATATTGACTCCAAGTATAACAAGGCATTAGTCCATTTAATTCTTACACACACATCCTATAGCCAGATCGATATAGATAACTACTAGCTTCAAGACTCAGTCTGCTATCTTATCAAACAATCAGTAATTGCTAATTTGTTTGTATTTGCATGTGTGTGAAAACCCATTTCAGATATGGGACTCATGATTTTTTTTTCTTCTTTAAATAATAAATTCCGTTCGCTAAGACTTGGTCGATCAATATAATTTTTTTTTTCTAAGAAAGAGAAGTGGTCGAACCCAAAACCTAGAGGTATCATTCTAATAAAAGAATTAAGGCATAAATTCAATTTAGATACATAATTATATATGTCATTTCAACAGAGTTCACGAACTTTAAAATATTTCAAATATAGACCCTATCTACTATCTAAATTGAAAAATAGACTTTTGTCCATTGATTTGTTGAGAGATCAGTTAAATGTCAGCTTGGCTTTTGTTGACCGAGATTACTTGGCGACGTAGCACCATCTCAGCAAACCTTTCCCACTAAATGAGCGACACGGTGACACATGTTCACCTTACCCCTGACATGGGCCCATAAACTCATCATTTCTTTCTCGCTCGTCGAACACAGGTGAAAGAATTATATTCGAATTTAGAGGAAAATATGATGTTTTTTGGAGACTGAATGGTCAGAAGAGCGTTCGATGAGTAGGAAAGAGGTGATGGGTGTGTGGGCTCGTGTCAGGTGAACATCTGTCGCTCAGTTGGAGGGAAATGTATGCTGAGTTGGTGCTACGTCGCCAATTAATCCCCGTCAGCAAAAACCAAGCTGACATTTAACTGATCTCTCAATAAATCGATGGACGAAAGTCCATTTTTCAATTTAGATAATAAATCGGTGTATATTTTAAAGTTTGCGGACCCCGTTGAAATGACATATATAGTTATGTGTCTAAATTGAATTTATGTCAAGAATTAAATATGGCAAGTAAGGCGTGGATAATATATATATATAAATGGTAGATATTGAGAGTGTAACAATATTATAACATGTTATATTTTTTTTACATATACTCATGCTTTAACTTTATTGTCCTTCAATATCTTTTTTATGAGATGAGTAGTTTATGTAAGTTATGTGACAATAATATAGCTAGCTATTCGATCAATCACCAATTTTCTAATGTAGTCGAACGTCAAATATATATTTGATGTCACTATAGCCTATAGGCTTTACTTTAAGTCATGAGTTTCAACTTGATTAGAAAAAGCAACAATAAAATTCAGCGTTAATGGACTCTAAATTAAGTCTAATATCTGTGACTTTTAATACCATTAATGAGATTCATATTAGCTCAAGATCGAGTTTGTGGTTCAATTGCAAACTGTGTTCAATGGCCATGCATGGAGGCCGGTTATTATATATGTGAATTAATTAATACAACTATCCGGTAGGTTTGAAATTGATGTACGAAACTTTATGTATTTAATTCTTCAAATTGAGCATTGCGATCAAAATGCAAACTAAGAAATAGGATATTATATACATATATACATGTTAGGAATCAGAAGGATCTTAATTTCCATTTATTGATTTACTTATTAATTGTCTTTTTATGATCACAATTCAAACAATTAGGGGATATTAAATAGCTAGCTGCTGAGTAGCCTGAGTTCTTTCCAGGCAAGGTTGAGCTCTCATATTCTATCATTGTCATATTATTCAATGTTGGGCCCAGGCCCAATACACACTTCCTATCAGTGATCACACGCACATGCATGTATGGACAGAAATCTGAAATCACAAAGACCGTCCAATTAATTGTCTCTGCATCACACAATAGTCCAAGTCATCACCATTTGTCATCAGATATACGACCTCCAAGTAATGGAACATTTTATCTTCTAGAGCACTACTCATAACCATTAATATTATGTCAAATTACTCTAATACATCAGTTATCATTCGCAATTTNCCCTAAAAAAAAGGGCTTTTATTTATTTTTTTTTTTTTTTTTTTTTTTTTCTATCTCATCTGAATATTTTATGTCTCGGGATTTGGTTTGGGTGTTTGAAATTGAGCAGACACTTTCTTTTTTGATGCTTTTGATATTGAAAAGAGATAAGAGTCACAGAGTTGATGTAGTGAATGTATGGATTTGATGGGTGAGGTGGGAGGAGGGAAGTTGGTTTGGTTGTAGTTGTAGCACATTACAATGTTTGGTTCATGAGCAATATGATGCTCTTATATACATGTACATATATATATATCTGTATTTATAGATTTTCTTGTGCAGATGGTTTGAATGGGAGGAAGAAAAGAGTGGTGAAGCTCATAAACTGGGTGTGAAGGTTTCTGAGAAAGTGCTCACCCAATTGGAAGATGTTGGACAACAGTTAGTGAATTGGAAGATGTTGGACAACAGTTAGTGTTGATATTTAACGAAGAAGGTTCCATGCTTGCCCAAACCCATCCGATTGATATTTTGTGTTCACTTACTATTTTGATTATGTAGTCTTGTGGCCTATGTAGCCTATTAGTAATGAGTCCAAGCCGGAATCGAGGTTAATAATTTTGTTGTTGATTGATGTGAGTAAATCTTTATTTGGTTGCTGGGGAAATTTTTTAGTTGTTACTATTTGTCAGTGACAATCTATTATTGTGATTTTTATGTTCTTTTAGGCTTTGAAATTTGATTTATTTTTATTTTTACATATTGAATGGTTGTAGGTTTAAGGTTTGCTATCAATTTTTGATTTAAAATCGAAAATATAAGTGACGCTATGTCAGTAATAATATGTAAGTGAGGCTATGATTGTCAGTAACAATATATAAGTGAGGCTATGATTATTATCGACAAGCTATAATAATATGTAAGTGGGGCTATAATTGTTACTGCTTGATAGTAACAATATGCAAGTGGAGCAAGAGCAATGATTGTTATTGCCTGTAGCAGTAAGAATATGTAAGTGGAGCTATGGTTGATGCTGCTTGTCAGTCAAGTAGTAACAACATGTAAGTGGAATTATGGTTGATGCTGCTTGTTAGTAACAATATATAAGTGGTGCTATGATTGTTACTGACAAGCAGTAACAATATGTAAGTAAGCCTATGATTGTCGCTGCTTGTCAGTAACAATATGTAAGTGGGGCTATGGTTGTTACTACTTGTCAGTAACAATATATGTGGGGATAGGAGTGTTACTGCCATATGTAAGTGAGGGTGGTATGATTGTTACTGTTTGTCAGTAACAATATGTAAGTAGAGCTATGGTTGTTATTGTTTATCAGTAACAATTATAGTAACAATATATAAATGGTGCTATAATTGTTACTGTCTGTCAGTAATCTGTAATGTTTTTTTTGGTCAATTATTAGCTTATAATAAAAAAATATATAAGTGATGATTGTTATTGTCTGTCAATAACAAAACTCATGTATCCATTTGTAAGAAAAAAAGAAAAAGAAAAAAAGAAAGAACTAAATCCATGAATCAGTTTAAAAAAAGAAAGATAAAGAGATGTATAAATTTAGTACAATGGCTCAAAGCAACAACACATGGTTGCAAAAACAAAAAAGACAAATGATAGTTGGTAGTTACATAGCAGGTGGTTTCAGCAAAAAAGGAAAAAAGAAGACACATGCTAGCTAGTAGTTATATATAGCAAGTGGTTTCAGCAAAAAAGGCAAAAAAAAAAAGACACATGCCAGCTAGTAGGTACATAGCACTATAGCAGGTACAAAAGTAAGGAAGAAAACTAAACATGTGGTGGCATGAATGTAATTTAAATTCTTTTTAATGGCTTTTGTTTAGCTATGTGTTGGGTGTTTTAAGAACTGGGCCGGATAGGAAACTACTGTAGCGTGTGGGTTTAATAATCAGGTGTATATCTCAAGTGGACTTTTAAAATAGAAAACCCAAAAAAATATATGGAGAATGTCAGAAAATATATGGTGACTTGATTCCGAATTTCATTATTGAAATTAAAAAAAATGTTCAAAATTGATTACAACAATGATCAATAACCAAGATATAAGGAGAAATTTTTTTTCTCCAAATACAAAAAGTCAACGTGTGTTTAATTTTAGTTATGAAGGCTTAAGGGCATTTTGGGCATCTCATAAATTGTTAAGCTGACTCATCATTGCTAAAATATAAATTAATTAATTGGCATCCAATCAAAGGAGTTAACACTTGAAAAAAAAAAATTGCCTGAATTTTAATTGAAGAAATATGAGTTTGAAAAGGATTTTCCTAATTCACTATAGAATAAAATAGAGCAAATTTTAATTTAGTACCTCAATTTTACATGTTGTTTTAACTTATTACCCCAATTTTGAAAACTTGCAAAAAAGTAATTTAATTTTCATTTTGTGTCAAAATAGTACCTCCGTTCGTTTTTCTGTCAAATAAACCGTTATTTGCTGACGTAGACTGAGATATATATATATATTTTTTTTCCACATTTAAAAAATAATAATATTTTAAAAAAATTTTAAATAGATATTAAAATAAAACTTTTAAAAATTATATTAAAAAACATTAAAATAAATATTAATAAATATTAAAACTTTTAAAAATTAAAACATTAAAATAAATATTAAAATTTTTCCCCCTTCCCCAGCCTTCCCCACGCAGTAATAAAATAAATACTTAAGCATGAGGATGATGTCATTCCAAAAGAATATTTATTACAATATGACAAAGCATTTTCACCTGATAACAAGCCACATAACATACACATACAGTGATCACTTTCAGATTTGGAATTTTTCAGTAGGCATGCAGAGGATGATATGGAATAGGAATCAAGTGCAGGTCTTCTTTTCTTCGGGCTGTAGCACCAAATGCCTCAGCCATGTCCAGGTCCTCATGCTGCATTCCATTGGGGAGTTTCCAATCAAAATGGTATAACAACAATGCAAGGATGAGCTCCACATTGGCCAGTGCAAATGACATGCCCGGGCATATTCTTCTTCCAGCACCAAATGGGATATACTCAAAGTTTGTTCCTTTGTAGTCAATGGCGGTATCAAGGAACCTCTCTGGATTAAAAGTCTCAGGCTCAGTCCAGAAATTGGGGTCTCTAGCAATTGCCCATGCGTTGACAATTACCTTGTTTTTACAGNCTTTGTTTTTACAGGTATTTCATATCCAGCAATCTTACACCTCTCTCCGCATTCTCTTGGAAGTAACAGGGGAGCAGCAGGGTGTAACCTCAATGTCTCTTTGATAACTAAGTTTAAATATTTCATCTCTCTAATTCCTGACTCGCCTACCTGCTGCCCTTTTCTATTAAACACTTCCCTCACCTCATCCTGTGCTATTTTCATTATTCTTGGATTTTTTATCATTTCTGACATTGCCCAATCTGCAGTTATAGCTGCTGACTCACTTCCAGCAACGAAAATGTCCTGAAAATCATTTAGATGATTAGAAAATAATTTCCTCGATCTATATATAAAGCTCGCAAACAATTCTAAGATCTTTTCGATGAATCTAAAATATGATATCTTGAGGATATGATTACTGTTACAACTAGTAAATCTTACACTTTTGGTTAAAGAATATGATATGAAGGATCTTGGAGCTATACAAAGAAGATCCTTGAGATAGGCTAAAACTTTATGGGCAACCCCGAAATACGTGGAAGAAGTTATTAGAGAGGTCAAGGCCGGTCGGATTTAGGTGGCCCTAGGTGAGAAAAAAATTTGAGGCCCTTTGCCCATTCGATAACTAAAATTAATTAACTAAAAAATCAAAAAGTAATTTCTAACTTGATAACCATCAATTTAGTAAGAAAAATTAAAAAATGGAATTGATTTGAATTAATTGAGAATCATTAAGTACACAAAAGTTGGAGTCAATTTTAAAGATAACTAATACGTACATGTAGCAAGTTTTAGGCTGCAAGTAGCAAACTTCTTGGCAATCTATATTTCAAATTCCCTGCTAACAAACCTTTGTTACCAAATTAGAAAGCTTCTTTACTCCTTGATATTAACTATCGATATTAATTAATTGAAGCAAAGTGTAAAGCAACTAAGTCCCTGTTTATATTCTAAATTTAATTATTTATTCATGCACTACGCATAACAAGCTAATTATTAATAATATGTATTAGGATTCTCACACATGTAAGTCATTGTAGAGCAATCAGCTACATTAAAATAGTTCACCATGATATTAAAAAAAATATATATAAAAAAAAAACACAAAACATGAAAAATTGAAAGGTTTTTTTTTTTTTTTTTTAATTAAAGAAGCCTAGAAGTAGGAGACCCTTTGGGTGGGTGGGCCCTAGGCGGTCGCCCAGCTCGCCTACCCTCAAGGCCGGCCTTGAGAGAGGTTTAGCCTTCATAGAGACAGGAATGCTCAAACATATATTATGGGCAACTCAAAAGAAGTATGTGGAATATGTATTAGAGAGGTTTTTCATGCTTAATTTGTAGACTCCTTAATTTGGAAGCATGCGTGATTCTATGCTTGATCTTGAGCATAGGAGGTTATGGCTGGTTATACTTTAACCTTCTACGATGGAACATTAATTTTTTGCCAGTCTTTGGTGCATATGATAGGATCGATATATTAGATAGCATAAATGACAAAATTTATGTGTATTCAAAGTTTTTAACTTAAAGGAATAAAATGTATTAAAATAGACTAATCATGAAGGGAGACTTATCCCTTCCAATCCCCAAAAAAATAGTGGGATTAAATAATTCATGTTCTTTCCATCTTCTTCTTTCAAGTTAGAAAACACCCTTTCATGTTCTTTCTTAAATACACATAAATTTAGCTATTTATTTTATCCAATCCTATTTTACGCACCAAATGAGGCCTTACTTTCTACAATAGTCTCTCTACCAAAAAGGAAAAATTAATATATGACAGATACAGAGGCGACAAAGGTATGATCATTATTGTTGAAGAGATTGGTTAAAGAACTTGAACTGAAGCAAGTTACTGCTTGTTTGCAGTGTGATAGTCAGAGTAGTATATATTTAAATAGCGGAGGATCAAGTCTTCATGCATTGTGTGAAAATACATAGGAATGCAGTATCAACAGATTCGTGAGTGGATTGCCTCAGAAGATATATCACTATCTATGGCTCATACCAAACTAGTCATCAAGGACAAGTCCAAGCATGTGCTTGAGTTGCCCTGCAAGGGCTTTTGGAAGAGGTAGTGAGAGCATTTTGCATGTTGAGGATTGGTTGGATTCAAGTGAAGGTAGATATATCAAGAGTGCTTGAATTCCATGAAGAGTGTCGTCGACATATAAGGAAAATATATGGTAGGCTCATATGGAAAACAACAGTAGACTCATGGAAAACATCGTGTTTATGTTCAACACATGATGAAAATGGCACTCAAGCTGATTGACAATTTCGGATGAAGTGAAATTTGAATCCAAACCTACTTAATTTAACTTATATATTTTAATATATATACAGTCCTTGTCTAGAGAGGATGTCCGCATTTTTCAAATTTTGCGGATGTGTGGACTATCCGGTCAATAGGTGTTGTAGCAAGTTTGGATGTATGAACTATCTGGTCGCTGTGTGGACATCCAAATTTGTTACAGCACCTGTCGACCGGATAGTCCAAACATCCGCAAAATTTAAAAATGCGAACATTCTCTTTAGAGAAATCCCTATTATATATATATGTATTCCATAGTTCATAATATAAAGTGGAGCCATCTTATGAGGATTGGGTATATTGGGCATAGGGTTTTGAGTATGAGTGGCCACTATGTGATCATCCCTTCTGATTGTAATGAATATTTTCATCATCTCCATGTAAAGTCCTAGGCTAAAGGTGAACTACATAAATCCTAGTCTTTTGGCCTTATTGCTTTGCTTATTTTACGTGCATCTTTCCTGACAATTGGTACCAAAGTGGATAATAATTTATAATTAACATTAAGATCACATATAATTTGGAACAAGAATTGAAAATTGGTTTGACTTATTAAAGCATGATATCAACAGAGAGTGTATATGCTTACCAAGATTACGGCTTTGATGTTGTCAGTAGTTAGGGAAAAGTCAAGGACATCACCTTGTTCGCAAAATTCTAAGAGAACATCTACCAGGTCTCTGTCATCTTCACTGTCACCAGTTTTTGCTGTTGCCATATCTTTTTTATGTTCTTTGATGATGTTTTCCAGTATCCTGTCAGATTCTTTATGCAGCCTCTCAAGTTTAGGTCTTATTCCGCCTATCAGATGAAGCCATTTGACAGAAGGAAAAGCTTCTGCAAGACTGAAGCCTCCTGCCACCTTCATAAATTCGTTCACAACATACATGAAATTTTCAAGATCTTTGCATTTCTTACTAAAGGCTGCTCGTGAAGTGATGGTATATGTGGATGAGTAAATTTCCTCGGTAAGATTGATAGGTGATCCTGCTTTTGAACCAATCCGTTTAACGAGATTCAGTACCTCTTCTTCCCTAAGAGGTCGGTAGTTCTGAACACGATTTGTGCTTAAAAGCTTTTGTGAACAAATTTTTCGTAGTCGTCTCCAGTAATCACCATATGGTGCAAAGGCAATGTTTGTAGAACCGTAAGCTATGATTGTTATAGCAAGGACATGGGGCCTTGATGCAAAGATAACATCGTGGGTTTGCATCACCTCTTTTGCAAACTCTGCCGATGAAACAACTACGGTGGAAACTTCTCCGAGCTTTAGGTGCATAAATGGTCCATATATCTTGGCCAAGTCTCTTAATCCACAATGGGGTAGAGGGCCAATGAGCTGGTGTAGGTTTCCTATAAAGGGTAACTTCCATGGCCCTGGGGGTAGATTGGAAGCAGAGTGTTGGGTTTTGCCTCTCTTCCCTATTTTCAATACCATAATCATCAAGAGAAAAAGGGTAAACAGGATTTGGAAGGAAGGGGATTGAAGCTCCATGAGGAAAATAAAGGCCGACCAGTTTGAATTAGAGTGGCTTATAGTGAAATTGGATGCTTTTTGCATCTATATATAATACAGATGTAGCCATGCCGATTCTCTTAACTTTGTTGGTATCTCAGTTCTGTAATTAATAAGAGCTGCTTATCTAAGCATGGTCAGTACCTGCCTGTTATCCTATCTATTTTATTTTCATTGATAATTTGGAAGCATCTCCAAGGCTCTTATGTTTTTGTTTTCTTAACTTCTTTTTGAATATTCTTAGGTGCAGTAGCGGCTCAATAGAAAGTAAGGCGTAAGGCAAAATTACACAAGGCTTTCCAAATATATTATTCAAAATTATTTTTTTTAAAAAAATCTTAAGTTAGGAGGCCTTTTTTTCTTAAGTTTTTCATATTCAGATTCAAATTTCTTACTAGACATAAGTATTACTAATAACAAGAAAGTGGAAAGCCTCTTTCTGAATTCTAAGCCCTAATTGGCTAATTATAAATATTTAAAGTTTTTTTTTAATAGTGTGTCAAATACTTTCAATATGAGGCCTCCCTCAACATGAGCCCCTAGGCACAGGCCTTGCTCACCTTATGCTTGAGCCGGCACTGCTTAGGTGTCATAAGCAATAGATTATGGCTTCGTGTGCAGCATGTTCATTGTCTTACTTATCCTAACAACTCATCCAAGGCCTAGAAAAGGCCTAGAAAAAGGAAGGTCTCTATCATCCAAGGCCTAGAAAAGGCATAGAAAAAGGGAGGTCTCTGTCATCCAAGGCCTAGAAAAGGCATGAAGGGGGGCACCGAGTGCGACCACCTAGGGCCCATTTTCAAGAGGGGCCCACAAATTTTTATATTATGTATATTGTTGTAAAAGTATCTAGAGATTAGGGTTTGTGGAAAAGAGGAGGCAGAGAGAATATATCAGTCTTCATCTTATTCATCTTATAAATATCCTTATATAGAGGTAGGGTTTACTAGGTTTAGAATATTTACTAGTATGCCCCTACAACTAATTACAGGAATAGCCACATCTAACAATATATTTACAACACTCCCCCTTGGATATTCCATGTCATTAGTGTTGTCTCTACTATGCGCTTCTAAGTTGCCTCGTTAAAACCTTGCCAGGTAATAAAAACCCTGTGGGAACAAAAACAACCCTGGTCGAAGGAAAAAGAGTGCAACGCGCGTGAATGTGGAGTAGTCGCATCAGAACCTCGAAAGTAGGTGAAGTCATATCTTCTGGATCATAAGCAGATAGTATGTCTATAGGAGCGGGGTGCATTAGAGTTGCTACACCAAAACCTTGCCCGGTAAACCCAATGGGAAAAACCCTTGGTCGAAGGGAAAAGATGAGCAAATGCATATATATCAGATCAACACATCTTCAAGATGTAGTATGAGTAGGGTGACCATGCCAAGATGTGCCTCATTAAAACCTTGCCAGGTAACAAAACCCAGTGGGACAAAATAACCCTGGACGAAGGACAAAAGAGTACACGATGGTCAAGCGAGTATGCTTCGGGATACTCCCCATGATGTCGACTCCCCCTGAAGACTACATACTAGGTAAATCAGCCAATCTACGTGAACCAATACCTCGAACATGCATAAAGAACGTGGACTTTGGCAGTGACTTGGTGAAGAAGTCTGCATGGTTGTCTTGAGATCGGATCTGCTTGACTTCAATCATCTGATGCTCTTGTTGCTGTTGATTGAAGAAGAACTTCGGTACAATATGCTTGGTGTTGTCTCCTTTGATGAAATCCATCTTCATCTGCTGGATGCAAGCGGCATTACCCTCATAGATAATCGTTGGTTCATCAATGGTGGAATGCAGCCTACACGTAGTTCGAACATGCTTGGAAACTGTTCTTAGCCATATACATTCACGAACTGCTTCGTGAAGGCTAGAATCTCAGCATGATTCGAAGAGGTAGCAACAAGGGTCTGTTTCGTAGACCTCCAAGATATTGCTGTATTCCCAATGGTAAAGACATAACCAGTTTGAGAACGCGCCTTATGCGGATATGATAGATATCCTGCATCAGCATATCCAAAAGGCGGGCATCATTCCGACGATCGAGGGGGTTCGATCCATTCCTTGATGCGTAGCTAGGGATAGAATAAGCTCATATCCGTCGTACCTCTAAGGTAGCGGAAAATGTCTTTTATGCCATTCTAGTGGCGGCGTGTTGGCGCAAAGCTGTATCTAACTAACAAGTTCACAGCGAATGAGATGTCTGGTCTAGTACATTGAGCCAAGTACAATAATGCGCCTATTGTACTTAGATATGGGACTTATGGTGCCAATATCTCTTCGTTATCATCTGCGGGACGAAACGAATCATTCTTAGGATCTAGACAACAGACGATCATGGGCGTGCTAGAAGGCTTCGCTTTATCCTCATTAAAGCGCCTTAACATCTTCTGGATGTAATTCGATTGATGGACTAGAATTCCATCTGCACGGTGCTCGAGCTCCAGACCGAGACAAAAATTCGTTCTCCCAAGATCTTTCATCTCGAATTTCAACTTCAGGTGTTTAGTTGTTTCCTTGATCTCTTTAGGAGTACCAATTAGATTCATGTCATCGACATAAACAACTACAATAGCAAAGCCGGAACTTGTTCTTAATAAACACGCAAGAGCATAGAACATTATTTACATATCCCATCCCGATCAAATACTTACTTAGACGGTTATACCACCTCCGTCCGGATTGTTTCAATCCATAAAGTGAACGCCTCAAACTAATGGAAAGCGTGTTCCGTGGTCTGGAACTATTTGCATCGAGTGTCTTAAGTCCTACGGGAACTTTCATATATATCTCTGTATCAAGATCCCCATAGAGATAAGCAGTGACCACATCCATAATCTGCATACTCAGTTTTTCGAAAACTACCAAACTGATAAGGTAGTGGAACGTTATGACGTTCATTACAGGGGAATACTCTTCCTCGTAATCAATCCCAGGGCGTTGAGAAAATCCTTGCACTACTAAACGAGCCTTGTATCTCACAATCTCGTTTTTCTCATTACGCTTCCTTACAAATACCCATTTAAATTATACAGGTTTAACATGGGGAAGGTGTAGGAACGACAGGCCCAAACACCTTTCTCTTTGTCAAGGAATCTAATTTGACCTGGATTGCTTCTTTCCATTTTGGCCAGTCGTCTCGACGTTGACATTTTTCAACGGAGTGAGGTTCGATGTCATCGCTAGTTATGATTTCGGTAGCTACCGCGAATACAAATATATCATCGATGATAATCTCGTTTCGATTTCAGAGCTCACTTAAGCATGCATAATTTATAGAGATCTCTATGTTCTCGGGAGTGGGTTCTAACGTTGGAGCGTCCCCCAACGCCGTCTCTTCTGGGACGGACCCATAATCCGGAACTATTTCGTGAGATGGATCGATTGAGATCGCGATGTCAAGGGGACTCATTTGTGCCAAATGTATTCTCTTCCGGGGATAAGAGTCCATCGAACCTAGTGGTCAACCTCACTTCTGGGCAGGGACATATGACTGGTTAGCCACTATTGTTGTACCTCGTTCATCTGGACGACACGTCCTTCGGGGACGGATATCCTTGCAGGCACGTTTGCTGCAGGTATATGTGATCTTGTCACTTTAGCTAGATCAGAGAATGCGTCTGGCATATTATGAGTTATACTCTGTAGATCTAGAATTCTCCGCACTTCACTATCATATTGTACGGTTCGGGGATTGAGATGAGACATAGTGGGGACATTCCACGTCAATTCACGTCGTTCTTCAGGAACGGTGACATTCTTATCTCCCCCTAACGGCGGGAAGACTGTCTCATCAAAGTGACAATCCGCAAATCTAGCGGTAAAGAGATCGCCTGTCAAGGGCTCTAAAAAGCGTATAATGGATGGGGATTCATAATCGACATATATGCCCATCGTTCGTTGAGGACCCATTTTGGTACGTTGTAGCGGCGCAACTGGCACATAAACTACATACCCAAATACGCGTAAGTACGAAACGTCAGGTTCGTACCCAGTCACCAGCTGTAACGCGGAGTAAGGTTGGGTAGCAGTGGACCTCAACCGGACCAACATTGCTGCATGCAAGATTACATAGCCCCACGCAGAAATTGGAAGCTTGGTGCGCATAACCAAGGTTTGTGCGATCATTTGTAATCTTTTAATGAACGCTTCTGCGAGACCATTCTGGGTGTGAATATGGGGAACTCGATGCTCAACATTAGTCCCAAGGGGCATGCAATAATCATCGAAAGTTTTCGATGTAAACTCTCCGGCATTATCAAATCTTCTGGACTTTATAGGATAATCCGTGTGGTGAGCCTTCTGGGCGAGAAGTTTAGCAAAAGCAGCGTTTCTTGTGAACAATAGTGTAACATGTGATTACTTTGTCGATGCATCAACCAAAACCATAAAATATTTAAATGGTCCGCATGGTGGTTGGATAAGTCCACAAATATTCCCTTGTATCCTTTGCAGGAAAAGGATGGAGTCTTTACTAGTCTTTGCATATGATGGTCTAGTATTCAACTTTCTGAGTGAGCAAGTTTGGCATAGTGTGTCACTAAACACAAGATCCTTATTAGTCAGGGGATGCCCGTGTGATGAATTGAGGATACGGCGCATCATACTTTGACCTGGGTATCCCAACCGGTCATGCCATAGAAAGAAACTGCTCGAATTGGTTAACTTCTGGTTAACTATGTGATTGGCCTCAATCGATCTAACGGTGATCATGTAAAGACCGCTCGAGAGACATTTCGATTTCTCCAATGTATGCTTCTGGCCATTCAAATTGGAGGTTATGCAAAGATATTCCACTCCATTTTCCTCAGTGGTTTCAACGTGATAACCGTTGGCTCGAATATTCTTATAACTCAACAACGTTCTTCTGGAACTTGGAGAATATAAGGCCTCATTAATGGTAATTCAGTACCATTGGACAACATAAAAATGGGCTTTGCCATGGCCCTCTATCAGGTTAGATTGGCCTGATATGGTTGTCACAGAGGTATGAGTAAGCAATAAGTTTGAAAAATACTTCCGATCTTGAAGTATGGTGTGCGTAGTAGCACTGTCTGCCAGACAACAAACTTCCCCACTAAACATGCTTATCCATAAATTTAATTCAATAGATCACATGTATGAAAATAACTTGATTGAATTAAATAATATTCGAGCATAACCAAATTTCCAAAACAAATAATCCAAATCATAAATCACCAAAATAATCCAAATAAGAAAAACATTATTCAGAAAATAAATACGGCACAAGCGCCGATCATATCCATGTCATCGAGTTTCTAGTCCTCGAAGTGTCCAGATTCAGCCTGGAAATCAGTGACCTCTAGGGTGGTATCTATAGGAAATGATCCGTCAATGAGGTTGGTCTCTCGAGTTCCGCGACTAGCGTGATACTCATTTACAGCTTACGCTGATGCACGGCAGGTGCGAGACCAATGATCAGTTCCTCCACATCGGTAACAGAGATTATTCTGATTCTGATTCTGGTGGCGACAGGCCGGACCAGTGTTCCTCTCATTTCGAGTTCTTGGGGCCGAGAGACCGTGGTTCCTACCAAGTGGGCCATGGACACGTTGGCCTCGGTCATCCGGGCCATTCCTCTGAGAACCTTTCCTTCCATATCTCGGGCGGTCGGACTTTGTTCCCTTTCCATAACCTCGGTATCCTCTTTCACGGTTTGAATCGCGATAAGCAATAACGTTTGCTTCAGGCAATGGTGCTGCTTTAGTACCGACAGGTCGGACTTGATCATTTCTCATTAATAAGTTGTTGTTCATTTCAGTAAGCAACAGGGTAGTGATCAATGCCGAGAACTTGGTAAAATTCATCTCCCTGTATTGTTACTGCAGGACCAAACAGGAGATAGAGAAGGTGGAGAAAGGCTTCTCCAATAGGTCAGCTTCAGTGAGCTCCTCCCCACAAAATTTGAGGAGTGACCGGATCCGACAGATCTCCGAATTATACTCATTCACGGATTTGAAATCCTGGAAACGAATGTTCTGCCAATCATGTCTTGCTTCAGGCAAGAAAATGGTCTTTTGATGGTTAAACCGTTCTTCCAGAGCGACCCAAAGAGCTCGTGGATCCTCTTCAGCGAAGTACTCAACTTGAAGTGCTTCCTCCATATGCTTCCTAATGAAGATCATGGCACTTGCCTTAAGAGACTCTGAGACAACATTGTCTGCATTGATTGTCGACCTCATCTTCTTGGCAGTCAAATGAAGTTTAACATCTTGAGTCCACTTTAGATAGTTTCTTCCGGAAACTTCCAAAGCGACAAAATCAAACTTGTTAAGATTTGACATTCTTTGGTTGAAAGGAACAAATAATCATAATTAGTGCTTTGGGCAATAACATCCATAAGCAATAAATAAGAACTTCAAGTTCTATAACATGGTATAGACATGTAAAATCTACTGGTTTTATCATGTATGGTGAATTTATGAAGGAAACTTCAGGTTCCTTATACGGCATTATTGAAGCTACAGGTTCAATATTTATGTATGAACTACTGGTTCATTACTTACCTGCAATTTCTACACATATATTCTAGTGCAAAAATTTAAACAAGTAAAATATTCATATACCCAAGTAGAACAGAAAAATATCACAAAATTATTTTAATAAAAGTTTCTGACATTTAGAGTATATATATTAATTGGTTTGCATACTAACAATAAACTATTAGCAGCACAGTGGTTAAGGTGCACTCTTGGTACCCAAGAGGTCCTGGGTTCAAACCCTAGGCATGACAAGAATTAACATCTCATTTTTACAAAGTTTCAGAGGCTTGCCATGTGTCAGCTTGAGAGTGGCACTGACGTGGCAGTTTGGTGGCTGCCTGCGTGGTGTCCACGTGGTAGCTGACGTGGTGGGCCTGCTGGGCTGCCTGCGTGGCTGCTGACGTGGCAGCCGCGTGGCGGGCCTGCTGGGCTGGCAGCATGGGAGTAGGCCTGCTGGGCCTGCGTGGGCAGCAAGGCTGCTGGGCTGCACTGCAGTAAGATTGGGCTGCGCTGCTGCTGGGCTGCCTGGTGGGCAGCAAAGCTGCTGCTGCTGCTGGCAGGCCTGCTGGGCTGGCAGCATGGGAGTAGGCCTGCTGGGCCTGCGTGGGCAGCAAGGCTGCTGGGCTGCACTGCAGTAAGATTGGGCTGCGCTGCTGCTGGGCTGCCTGGTGGGCAGCAAAGCTGCTGCTGCTACTGGTAGCGATGAGCAAGGCAGCGTGCAGCGAGAAGGTGTGGCAGCGAGGGGGCTGCTGCAAGATGGCGTTGCTGCTGGCAGCATGGCAGGGGGGCACTGCTGCGCGCGCGAGGGCTGCTGCTGCTGGCAGTGAAGAGCGAGGCGCTGCTGCTGCTGCAGCGAAGCGTGAGGCAGCAGAGAGGCTGCTGCTGGCAGCGTGGGCAGGTGAGGGGGCTGGCGGCTGCTGGCCGCGCGGGGTGGTTTCCGATCACCCCAATAAATTTGCTCTTTTTATTATTTAATCATTCAATCCAAATACATGTATAAAATATATGTAATCCCAAATAAATCAATCACATAGATTTAGGGTTCATGCTTCATGGAGAATTTTTCAATCAATCAAGGTTTGAAAACATGAACATAAAATTGTTTTATAAAACCTACTTGGTTGAAAAACGGATTGAATGATAATCCTCTTTTGTTTGGCGATCCACAATCCAAAGAGCTTTTTGTGCTGATAACGTGTTGTAAAAGTATGTAGAGATTAGGGTTTGTGGAAAAGAGGAGGCAGAGAGAATATATCAGTCTTCATCTTATTCATCTTATAAATATCCTTATATAGAGGTAGGGTTTACTAGGTTTAGAATATTTACTAGTATGCCCCTACAACTAATTACAGGAATAGCCACATATAACAATATATTTACAACATATATATTAATATATATTTATTAAAAAAAATAGTTGTTTGTTGTAAATATCATTAATTATGTGGCTGTCAATTATTATGTTTAATATTTATCTCATGTATTATCTAGAATAATTATATAGATAATTAAGAAAAGTCAAATTCATTATAAAATAGGAGACCTTAAGGGTCTATCCCAGGTCATCAAAGAGCCTATAAATAGAAGACTTATGTAAATGAGAAACACACTCTGATTTCTCCCTAATTCTCTTTTATGTTGTCTCTACATTTCTCTTTATTTTATAACACGTTATCAGCACGAAAGCTATGTTATATTTTTATTCTTTATTTCTAATGTCAATTTTATTTTCTTATACTAAGCCGATGACACTAGGGAGAGGCTTTATTATTATTATTATGAGGCAAGAGCATATGTGCACAAATTTACAATGCCCATACTCTGTTTATTTTCCGTAATTTATACTACTGCAATTATAGTTTACAATTCTGTACATATATTATCGAGTTCGATAATAAAGTGAGGACCCAAACCGGCCACTTCTTTTCTCATGGCCAAAAGAACAAAAAAGAAGCTACTTTTCAGCTAAGTCGATGATGGCAATCGAAAGTATTCAACCTGTACGTGGCTATTGGTTTACTTTTTTACATATCTAAAGCTATATGTATTATTTATATATATATATGGACTTGCGTATATATGCTTTTGTTTACTTGTGATTCTAAGCTTCAAACTTAATAGTCTTTGGTTTACGTACATCCCCCAATATTTCTTTAATACATATATGAATAAGCTTTTCAACTCTGTTATTTGCGTTGACTAACTGTTTGGTATCTATAAACTATTATTATTCTTTAGGTTGTTTTATTTATCTCTTTGATTGTATAATACCAACTTTGTTGAGATCCTTATTTAAGATGTGGGATTCGATTTTATATTATATACTATTACAATTCATATAGAATTGTTGAACTTACAATATGCTTTGAATTGCCGCAAACTTCTTTGAGAACCATGGAAGATTTATATCATATATTGGTATGGGTATTCTATTATTCTATTGCTTATATATACAATTAATTGACATATGTCTATCTATAAGATGTTTATTGAATTAGAGCATTAATTTCGAAATCATATTGTTTACAACGAGAACATGTTTTCCTAATTAGGAAAAATATGTGTTCTTTATTGCTCCTTATTCGATGATTGTATTGATTAAAGGTTATTCTATGTTATTATAAAATATAACATCATGTGATAATTATATATGATTGTTGAGGTTAGAACTGAATGTTCCTAGATTCTCAAATTAAAATCGATTAAGGACCAGAAGATCCTAAATCCTCTAAATATCAATTGAGGAACCGAAGATCCTCATAAAATTGAATGAGGGCCTAAAGAGCCTCATTTCTTAACCAATCTAGTGAGGGCCCATATATTTTTAAATTAGGGCAAAGTGCCTAAATTGTTATACAATTAAATAAGATAAGTACCAAATGTTCTTTATTACTTATCATACAAGGACTTGAAGTTCCTTGACCCATATACAAGGACCTGAAGTTTCTTGACCCATACAAGGGCCTGAAGTTCCTTGACCCATATACATGGACCTGAAGTTCCTTGACCTATACAAGGATCTGAAGCTCCTTGACCCATATACAAGCACCTGAAGTTCCTTGACCCATACAAGGACCTGAAGCTCCTTGACCCATATACAAGCACCTGAAGTTCCTTGACTCCTATAAGGACCTGAAGTTCCTTGACCCATAAAAGGACCTGAAGTTCCTTGACCTTAATTATTATAAGGGCCTGAAGTTCCTTATCATATAATCCAATTGAAACCTGAAGTTTCATGATCCAATCAAAACTCAATGTTTTACGATAATCGATCAATATTGGAACAATATGCAATGATAGCCAGAATTATTTTTTTGTTGAATTTTTCTCCTCATATATTGTAATATGTATTTTATATATATGAGCTAATCTAATTACTACAGCCTCAACCTTGAAGTTTTGAGCAAATTATTTTGGCATGAAGTTCAAAATATATGAATCTTCACTACAACAAAATTGTTAATAGATATCACCAATTTTATATCAGATTTGAAGTTGACTGATATTATAAAAATTATAATATCAGATAATTTTTTAGCTGATTTCTAAACTCTATTAGAAATCACATGGTTTTTATCAACTGATATATAATATTTTTCTTTTTTCTAAGAATTTATAAAGACGTTAGTTTAAACTGTTAACTGATATGTTAAGTTTATATTTTTTAATTTTTTTTCCCATCCACCCAAACACCTAATATAAAAAATTTTTACTTTTTCTTATATATTTTTATCATATCACTGTAACATGTCAACTGATATCTTAAGATCAATTGACCTAATTTTTGTATTTCCGCATCTAGGGTTAATTTAAACAACCCAAATCTTTTTTTATATTCTCTCTCCTCTCACCCGCATATCTCTCTTTCTCTCTATTCTCTCGCCTCTCTTTTTCTCTCTTGCGCCGATCGTCTTCCTCAGAAAATTCATCGTCGTCGTCGTCCGAAGGCCAACGACGACGGGAGTATCACCAAAAGGCTCGATCGTCTTCTTCTACTCTCCCTCCTCGTGTCTCTCACCGTCCCAAACAACCGCTGATCATGGCGAATCGAAGCCACAGGGCCAATGGCCACTCCTGCGGCAATCCATCGATCCCGGCGAAGTTGAGATGCCAGGCCTTGTGGGTTTTGAAGCTGTCGTCGTTCTGAACATGTTGGTGGCCTCCGATTGTTCATCGGACCACTGTACAAGTCGAATCAACGCCAAGAAGCCAGCGGCGGCTTCGACGAGATTTCAACGGTTCCGGCGGCCAATTCCATTGAGTCAGGTATCGATTTCAATCTTCTCTTCATCCTCTACATGTTTGTTGGCTCCGTTTTGCTAAATTGTTAATAGAATCGAAAAGCACAATTTGGAATCCACGGTCACTAAGGGCTCCGCCGTGAGTGGTGGCCGGGTTGAGCTTCTTTGACTCGTTTCTGACCCATTTCGATTTAATTGGATGCTTTTGAGTTGAAATTGGTAGAATTGCTCTGTCCAGGTTTGAGGAAATACGCAAATCATATGGTGATAATTATAGCGCAAGAATACTCACATTTGTTAGACGTTTACATGTATAGTCAAGTATACTCACATTTGTTAGACATGCAAACTTTGTTTTGCATGATTTGCATTTCATTTTTAATCATAGTGGAAAATCATTGTGGTATCCAATCAATTTTGACTGCCTAGTGCATATTTATATAAAATAGGAATGTAAAGTCAAGGATATTCTCCCTCAATTCTTTTTTCTGTCTTTCATTATAATTTAGACACTTCTGTTGCATGGTTACTTGGTCCATCTGCATATTCATTATTTTTCCTCGCATTTATTATATATCACTCCAAATATCCATTATTATTTATCAATTTATGTGTGTGTCTCGAGGGGTGCATCAAACGGCAAGTTTAATTGGCAAGGAGAAGGTGGAAATTAATAAAGCCATCGGTAATTGGTTGATTTGCAGATTATATTCTTTCAATAATTGGTTGATTAGGTGTTCTATATGTGTTTTGAGTTGATTTGCAGATTATAATCTGCAACGATTATGAAGATGGCTTGTTCGTGGTCTAGTAAGTCATAGTATTTTCTTACTTATATGTGTACACATGGGATGTAAAATTAATTTCTTTTCTGGGTTGTGGTTGTGATAATGGGAATTGGTTGTTGATCTCTTTCCTGATTTGAATTGGATTTTTATTTGAGGTGAGAGAATTAGTTCTATTGAATTCTGCCATTTGGCTTTGTTTTGTTTGGTTTTTATTCTTATGCAAGAATTGTGAAGTTGGTTTGTAGCTTCTGTTGGTGTATGGGTTGGGTTGTCTTGATTGTTGTTTTGCAGGTCAGGCTGACTGAATTAAGAGTCCAACCGCCTTTGTGCGAAGACACACCTAATGTTGTCCATGAATTAAAAATAGCAAGTAACATTCTTGACCCAAATCTATTGCTTCTTATTTTTCTATTATGCAGTCCCTTAGACTTTATGTTACACCATATTAAATATGCTTTTATAGTTCATTGTGTAACCTAATTATATTTTACCAATAGTGTGTGCTAGTTTCAAGATTACTTATTCCATATTTGCGTTTCTACTTATATACTTGCCTCTACTGAGACATACTAAGATACTGAACTTATGTGATGGAAGAATTTACTTCCCTCTACTTGTTTTTTTAATTTTCTATTTCTATTTGAAACTGTTCTAAGTTATATAAGCATCAAAAGGGTTTTTTGGTCATTTTAATCAAAGGCACACAAGGGTTTTAAGTAACTATATGTGGAAGTTGTTTACCTTTCCTTCGTATTGTGAGAGTTTTGAGTTACTTGGCTAATAATTTGGCATTGTAGCTTCTCACTACCATAAATACTNGATTTGGATCCAAAGTTTCTTTACTGTATTTCATGTGCAGCAATTTTGGTTTATTATTAAATAAAATAGCCTAAAGTTGTAAATTTTCATTATAATAGAAAGTATAGCACCACCTTTACGTACATGTTCCAACCACAAATTAAAGGCCGTCTCCTCTCCTCCTCTACATGTAGAAGTTAAAGCAAACTATATTTTCTTTCCTTGTGTGTATTGTTGTGATTTTGTTTTAAATCTTGGACCATTTGTTCAGTATATTAGCCAATAATATTAAAGACCATTGCATTATGCTTTTGCAGGTCTAGTGTTCATGAGAAGATCGAGCTTATGTATATTTAGTCTCAATCAACACAACTTTAAGATGTGAATGATTCTACTCCACTAGCTAGATGAAGTTGTCAGCTTTTGTATCTTCAAATTAGTACCATCAGTCATACCTTAGTAATTCTTTATGTATTTCCTTAACTATAGAACTACTTGTTGGATATTATATTGTAATCCCTTTTTGGATACTTTGAATGTTATTGGTGCTTAAAATATGAAATATATGGGAATGAAAGATTTTATACTTGCACAAATTTCAGGCCATTTCAAATTACAGGCACAATTGTATATTTAATTCATTGATATCCTTTTTAGGTGAAAAAAAAACTAATATATATCATACATTCCAAATCTTTTTTTAAAAGTTGAAATAATAAACAATATCAGTTTTGGTCTAAAAACTAAAATGTTATGTCATTTTGATATCAGATTCTCTCTCAGACCTGATATATAAACAATATTTAGATATCAGAGTATGTTCCATAGCTGATATTGATATCGAGATTACATATCAGATTTTATCATATACCTGATATTGATACCAAGATTTTAAATCATATTCTACCTCAAACCTAATATTGATATCATGGTTTTATATCATATTCTACCTCAAATATGATATGTATTGACCAGAATTGATATTCGGATTTTATAAATATCAGAAATAATATAAAAAATGATATATAAACAATGTTTACATATCAGTTTAAAACTGATATCTAAAATGTGAACATTAGATATCACGACTCGTTATATCAGATGACTACCCAAATAGATATCAGTCCACGACTGATATCTATCGACATTTTTGTTGTAGTGCTTGTTAAGAACTAGAAGTTCTAACATGGTACATACATAAGACAAATAAGAACTTGAAGTCCAATTATGAACCTGAAGTTCAAAGTTCACATATTTTGCAATCTGAAGTTTGAAATTAACTTTAAGTCCATATTTTGAATATGAAACCTGAAGTTTCAGAAATATGTTAATGTGGACATGATGTTCATGTTATGACTTTTGAGGAGCAACTATTTAGAACTCGACGTTCTAACCTACTCCAAATTTGAGGTTTTGGAAATATATGGGAATATATTATTTGTATTTTGCCAATATTGATTTAACCAGAAGTTCAGATCTATAAATATTAGATGTTGTGCATTGTTAACACTAGTTGGCTATATCATTTTCTTTAAATAGAACCTGAAGTTCTAAATCTTTGATCCATACTGTATTTATGCCTCCTATCATGAAATGGAGAGATCAAACTTATAAAGAAATTGATATTCTAACGCATACAACGTGAAGTTCCTTATTACTTGGTTTTACTTAAAACCTGAGAAATTTGAAGTTCATGAAAAATAGGATCAGAACATGTAGTTCTACATTAAACAGTCAAATAAGAACCTGAAGTTCTTTGACTTTTTGTTTCTTTATCAGAAGTGGATGAAAATTGGAGATGCGATAGAACCTAATGTTCTTATGATTGATTAGAATTTGTAGTTCAATGTGCATTATTTAATCAAGTCAGAACCTGAAGTTCCTTGATTTTCATGCTCTAAGTTATAGAATCAAATTGAACCAGAAGTTCTTTGATCTATCATTCCATGATTTAGAACTCAAATTTTTCATAACTCCATAATTTTTCTTATGAACCTAAAGTTCTTGATTAAGTTTAGATTAAGCAAAAAGCCTTTATTCATATGAGCTTGTAATTCTATAATTTAACAAGATTTAAGAATATGAAATTCTGCTTATATTTTGTATAAAAACTTGAAGTTTTATGGTTTTTAATCAACTTGAAAGTTTCATAGCTTCAATTTAGAACATATTAGTATATATGTTCATAGTTGTTCATAATTAATTTATTGATTCTTATTATAACTTGAAGTTAGATGCTGAAAAATTATTTGAAACCAGAAGTTTCATATACCTACATGTGCATTGCAAACCTGGTTATGTTTCGTCTTTATATAACCTGAAGTTATTAAGCAATTGAGTTTGTATAACCACTCACTATTGATTTTTATATATGCACTTGTGAAATTTTTCCCGCCTTTAGGGGCAGAAATGACCGTTCTTGAAGAACGGCATGAAATAGCATAATATGCATTACTAGTCTTTTTCATACCATTCAATATGGGAATGAGATATGAATGATAATACAAATCTAGTGAATGCATTTATTTGAAAGCTAGATGCATATATATACAGCGAAACTGCAAAGTCACATTTGGAAGTTTTATATATGTCAACATGGATTGATGTCCTAACATGGTGGTCCATCAACTTGGCAGAAAAAGGTTTATTATACGCCTGAAGCGTGACAAATCTATAGGTTCCAAAGTTTAGCTCCCCAGAAGTGGAGAGTATATGTCCACACGAGCCCAATTAATTAAATTTAAAGATCCACATTCTATACACAAATCATCCTAGAAGAGGTGACAGTCCCTGAAGAGACTATAAAAGCCCCTGAAGAGGCATGTGTACCAATTACAAAGATATATATATATATATATATTTATACCTAATGCATGCAAATGAGAATTGTGAGATCGTTGATATAATGATGATATATTTTGCTTATAGCAACTACTAAATATCATCATGGGCTATAATAATGTGGAACCACGTTTACTATAAATGTCGACAAAATTAAATGATTGAAAAACTGGAAAGAGGCAATTCCAGTAGAATTGAACATCATTATAAACATGGAATAATGAGAACCTATAGTTCAGACACCAAAGATGTTAATCTTGAAGGTTATAGGGTGTTTGAAATAAAGTGAATGAAATCACTATTTATAATGGCACAAGGTTTCTCTAAAGAAACATGGGATTGTGGTTATACATTCTCCTGTTATAGATGCAATCGCATTTTAACAAATTTAGTAAATTTAATGTGTTCATTGCATGTGGAGAAAACCTTTAAGTATTATGAAATGCCTGAAACATATCACTAGAAGCGATTTCCTACAAGATATAGGACAAATTACTAAGTCAAATCGGATCCCAAATTGAAAGTGCCATGAAATATTATGTGTCTGAAGCAAATCCTTGAAGGATTGAAAGAGCCTGAAGCTCAACGTATGTACTCAACCTTAACACTATGAATATGGTCAAAATTTTCTTATTGAGTACTTTGATTAGAACCCGAATTCGGAAATTGTTGCAACATATTCAAACTTTTGAAAGAAGTTATGAATTAATTGAGGCTCCTGTAGAGCTCATAAGATTATTGAATGCTTGAATATTGGATTTGATATAAATGACCTTGAGAAATGAAAATAGTGTCTCGAGCTGCAGATCGAGTACAGTACTAGTGAAATTCTTATACCCGACGGTTATTTGGTCTATTGCCATTAAGATTGATCACTTGCTTCCTAAGGAAGATGGAAGAAAGATCTTTGGTCCAGAAGCATCATATCTTAATGTACCTTATTTAACTTAGCACAATGCAGTAAACCAAATATAGCATTGGTGATTGTGTCATGTAATTTTTTCCAATACTCAAAGTATTTTCATAATAATTCATCTCTTTTTAGAAAGAATTGTTTCTAAGCAGTTTATTTAGTGGATTTATATTTGTTAGTATTGCTTTAACCTCAACAAGATTTCAACAAGTGATGACAAGCATGTATCCTCTGAAAGTATAGAAGTCATGTTGATACAAGCATTTCCAAACTACACTCTCCGAAGATGGCATATGCAGTATCATCATTTGCTGGATTATTGAGCCAGTTAAATTAAATCTTATTGTTATCAGGGGGAGCATTCAACAATTTTGCGTGTTGTACTCTTTTTCCTTTGATTAGGTTTTTGTCCCACCGGGTTTTTCCTAGCAAGGTTGTAATGAGGCAAAGCACATCCAACATTGTATCAGTGATATTGTAAAAGTTGCACTCTTTTTCCTTCGTTTTGGTTTTTGTCCCATTGGGTTTTTCAAAGGAAGGTTTTAACAAGGCAACATTCACTGATTGGAGAAATATATCAACATCAGGGGGAGCGTGCCATCAAACATTGTACTCTTTTTCTTTCATCCAAGGTTTTTGTCCCATTGGGTTTTCCTGGCAAGGTTTTAATGAGGCAGTGTCGTGTGCCCATCATATCTATCAGAAACACATGAAGATTGTACTTTTTTCCTTAGCTAGTCTTTTTCCTATAGGGTTTTGGCTAGTAAGGTTTTTAATGAGGCAATTGTCATAGTCAATGGACATTCAAGGGGGAGTGTTGTAAATATCATTAATTATGTGGCTGTCCATTATCATGTTTAATATTTATCTCATGTATTATCTAGAATAATTGTATAGATAATTAAGAGAAGTCTAATTCATTGTAAAATAGGAGACCTTAAAGGGTCTATCCCAGGTCATCCAAGAGCCTATAAATAGAGGCTTTATGTGAATGAGAAATACACTCTGATTCCTCCCCAATTCTCTTTTATGTTGTCTCTACATTTCTCTTTATTTTATAACATTGTTGAGTTTATTTATAATGTCTTCGCTGCAATTAGACCCTTCTACTTATTGTGTCAGAGCTGTAGTTATCTAGTTTCTTACTTTGGGCTTAATTAGGCCCCCTTTTGTACCAAAACAAAGAAACTAGGCCATTCTAAGATATAAAGTTTGGATTATGCAACCTATTTTTCCTTGATTATTAGTTGAAAGCCACCTTTTTATTTTTTTTTATTTCCATAATTTGCGTCATAGCAGTGATATCCAATTAATTATTCTGAGCTTTTGCGTCATAGCTCTGGGTTTGGATGAGACCCAACCACAAAGAAGTTCACTGCTAGTAATGAAGTATGGGAAAATTACTTCAAGGTAAGCATTTCATATATTTTTTATTATATTTTACATTATTGCTTTTCATATTTTTTAAAATTTATTTGACATTGTTGCTTTTCATCCTTGCTTATTCTAATGTAAAAAAAGATGAATGAAAAATGAAAGAAGTAACAGGGGCAACCATTAGGTGCTCTCCTTTCACACAGCCACATGGAATTAAACATGCATATATGCTTGATGATTAGCTATAATGGCAGTACTCTTTTAACCGGACTTCCATTACAATATTCTATATTGCATGCTATCTTAATTGAATCAACCATATATAAAGGAATAATATTTGTATTTGATGTTGTATCAATTGTAATGACCCGACCCAAATTTCCTTGAAAATTTAAAAACTTTTATTCAACTTTGTTCATTTAAGAGATTTTATAAGGAAACAAAATTTGAAATACCTCGTAAGATTTTTTATTAAATTACTTTGGAAATATTTTGAGAATTTATTTTAAAGAATTAGGGATTTGATTTGAGAAATAAAAAAGGTTGTGATTGAATTTTTTATTTTTGTTTTAAATTGGGCTTGACCCAAAAGTTGACTTTTAAAATTAGTGGGTTTTCGTCTTTGACTTTGGACACGTTGGATAGGTCTCGAGTCCATGAGTTCATAGATATGAAGCACTCGTAAATCGGAGTTACGGTTTGAGAGTTACGAGCTTTTGAAGTGAGGGGCAAACTTATAATTTTGCTTGGGCTGAGTTTAAATAACCAAAAGTCAGAAATTTCTCTCTCTTACCTCATTTCTCTCTATCTCTCCCCATGCTCTGTCTCTCTTTCCTCATTCTCTCTTCCCTCTCCTCCTCTCCTCCTTGGCCAAACTTTGATTGGCCATAACTCTATGATCCGACCTTCGATTTAGGTGTTCTTGGTGGCGTTAGAAAGGTATCAACGATACCTTTCTATTAGTGGTCTTGGATCAGCTATCTGACTTCCCACGACAGTGCAACAAGCCACCAAAGTTGCGGCTGCACCACCGTGATCTCACTGTTCCGGCAGAAATTGGATGGTCAGACCTACTGGGCTTTGTTCCCCTCGTCATGGTGAGTCCAGCCATGGTCTCCATTCATTCATACGATGCTCTCCGTTCTTCATACGATGCTTCACGACAGAGTAATGAGCTCGGGAAACTAGATCTCCACCGTCGGCCTCACCGCCGATTTCAGCCGTTTCCGGCGAGATTTGGGTGTCGACCCAGTTATGAGAAATGATCCTCTAGAGTTGTGCCACCGCTACCATCATCGAAACCACCACTTTTAGCGGTGGGTTAATGGTTGTTTGACTTATTTCCGCCTAATTGAAGTCTCAGGAACCCTTCTAGTTCCTTTTGGCACTTGGCTTGGGAATTCTATTCCCGATACCGTTATGCTGCCGGAGTTGATATCCTAGTAACGGCACCAAGAAGGGCAATTCGGTATTTTCACAAGTTTCTTGGTCGATATAGCTTCTTCTCTCGATTATTCTAGTGACAAACAAGTGATGAGTCGTGAGTAGGAATCAATTTCGGAAGGATTCGGCGTAGCTCGGAGTAAACTGTGAGTGGACTTCGTTTAATAAATGTTTTATGCAATTTATGATTTATTTATTTAAAGAAAGTTAATTACTTATTGCATGCTAAATTAACTGACGAATTTAAACAAACTAGTACACGTTTATACACATTGAAAAGATAAAAATAAAAATGATTTACTATTATTGTTTGAAAGCTTAAATTTATGATTAACTAGCTTGGTATTTTCGATTAACGATTTTTTGAGATGTTTTGAGATCCGTTGGATTGTATAAGTTCGAAAATCATTTGTTAATTAAATATTTTGATATGGGTAAATGATGAGTTCAGGGTTGCATTCACTACAACAATTTTGGCCAAAGGCCTCCAATGATTTCCACCAAAGTTAGGGGGGTGCCAATTGCTAATGTGGCTGTTCACTAATGTTCAACTAATGATTCTGATTAGTTGATTAAATTGTGGCACCCCAGTAATTTAAACTAAAAAAAAGAGGTTTAGTTAATTTAAACTAAAAAAATTCAGGAGTTCAAAAAAGAGTTTAATTTTTTGTCTAGTTGCTCTTAGTGGCTAAACCATTACTGGGTTTCCTTATATAGTGGCAGCATCTCTTTCTTCCCACCCCTAAACCAAACAGGATGTCAACACTCACGCCAGAAAGTGTCAATAGGTTCAAATTGCCAAATTAAGGGGTTGCTCCTCCTCCAGTCACCATCAGAAAGTGGGTTCCCTTTGGGTTCTTTATTGCCAAATAACTAGGGTTTAATCTTTCCACTGTTGTTGCGCATAGGTGGGGGAAATTCATGGGTTTTTTTTGCTTCTATGGTCACCGTTCTTCATGTTTTTGGCACCTGGACTTGGGTTTTTTCAGAAATTGTGGTTCCTCTTTGTGCTTGGGTTGTGCGTGAATGAGGAAGCACCTACTACACCCATTTGTTGTGTAGATGGAGACAATATGCTTTTCAGAAAATGTGCTGACTGCTAGAGGTTCTGGAGGTCCGGACCTCAAGGTGGAGATCTGGTCCTCAGCTTCATGTTGGCTTCCTAGAGGCCAGGTCCTCAAAGTGGAGGTTCGGTCCTCTGCTTCATAGTTGTGCTGAATTGTACACGTGTCTGTATTTTCAGTGATTGTGGTTATTAGTTCTTCTAGTTAGTCTATAGCCTATAGGTGTGTGATGTGGCTTCTAAAGGGCAATTTAGTAAATTCGTCAGATAGGGTTTGTTTATAAAGACCTAACTTCAACATTTTTCTTCTCATTTTAGTCCTGAAGCAGCCGCACACCCTCGATCTTCTCTTTCTCTCTCTTCTCTCTCCTTTGCTGTGAGCTCTCTCCAGCTATCTCTTCGCCGTCCAGTTGCCAACACCGGCGACATGGACCTCAATCAACTAGTCTCTTCCTCCTCTCTCTATCCTTGCCTTTTGATTGCTCAATAACCCAATGGAAACATGGATTCACACCTTCTCACTACTATGTCCCAAGATCTTTTCTCCTGCATTCTCCATGGATACAACTTAGAAGACACGCACGGGTAAACAAACATTTTCTCTCTTCCTCTCTCAAATCATGAAATTTTCTTCTAGGGTTTCGGGATTTTGAAAATTATTACAATTTGTAGATTTAGTGTTTAGAGGAAGATTTAGGTTATAACTATTATGTTTCATTGTTTCCTTTCAGATTTGGAGCTTTGAAGAATTTCTATCTTCAAAGTCGTTTCTACTGTCGCGATCATCATCATCTTAAGAACATCCTCTGAACCACCCGAATGAGGATATGAAGAATTTCTGGTGAGACCCACCATGAACCCTAATTTTTGCCTTATCTAAGATCCCTAATTTCTAAAAGACCTCCATCCTAGTTGAACTGAGTTTAAGTCATGTTGTGAAAAATAAAAAGCGAGCTTCTTTCTTATGAACAAGAGTTTGAGAGTTGATCTATTTATATATGTTGTGAATCTTTTTTTTTTTTTTTCATTTTTTAGATATGTTTATATTTATTTATGTTTTATAAATTTCCTTATGATTTTGTGGCTATAAACAAACACTTAATTTCGTAATAAATTATGAGACTCAAAAATAAAAGGAATATGAAGTATTAGATTTTGCTGGGAGAGGTCCGGACCTCAAGAAGGAGGTCTGGTCCTCAGCTTCATGGAGGCTTCCTGGAGGTCCGGTCCTCAGCTTCATGGCTTCAATGGTGAGTTTCTGGAGGTTCAGTCTTCTGGGGAGAGGTCCGGTCTTCAAGCTTCGAATCTAATTCTTGTCCTACATCAATATGGAACATTCAACATTGCATGGTTTATATATTGGTGTATATATTTGTGTAGATTTTAGATGATGCACAATGGCTAAGTATTGTTGTTGGTTAATTCTATATAAGTACAACAAAAAAGTTTGTTTATTAGTAAATTTAACAGATATGCACTATATGACTTGTAAATGGTGTTCTTGAAGCAAAGGGAGTTACTACTGAAGCAACAACAAATCAAGAGGATAAAGTTGCATGTTTAAGGTACACTCTTGATAATTATCGGGGCATTTATATATTTATTTTGGTGGTACAATTAAAAAAGTTTCATTTTGTAGTTCTGTGAGATTGATGGTATTGAAGGATCTTCAATTCGTGAAGGGGGATCTTGAAGGGGATGATATTGATGGTGAATGCTTGGTTATATTTTTGTGAAAACTAGCAGGGTATCTACGTATTTTGTAGCAGGTTTGGAGCTGTTGCTTGACTAAGTTTAATTGTTTTAGATGTTTCTAGTTGTAAGAACGTTGAAGGAAACTGATCGAATGATTTGTAATTTAGGCTTCAATTGATATATATATATGTAATGCAAGTTACATTCGGTTCAAGTATGTGTTTTCAGATTTTATGAGCAGTTTATTAATTAGTAGTATTCCTTTGAGGTTACATTCGGTTCAAGCATTTTTTATTTTTTTTGCATGGTGGAGGACATTTAATTACTGAAACCAAATCAGAAACTAATACCCAGAAGGTGGGAATGCAGCAAGCTATTGTTGGAATTAGTGAGTTACCTAACCCACTTTTAACAAGACAGTAGAATAATCCATGGCATATCATTATTTAATAATATCAATCCTCCACCAATATAGCAACCTCGCTTATTAGATATGGTGAAAAATTGAAACCAACTAACTGCAGCATTGGTGAGGAGCATTCTTGCAGACTGTCATGACAGGTTTTGACAGAAGCTTCCACCATTCCTACATGTGGGTGGCCTTAGCTCCCTTGCCACCCCAACACCAACCTCCAACATGCTCTATGGTGACTTCAGGGTGACAATGGGCAAAACAAACTAACAACAGTGGCAGTTGCATCTATTCCTACAAAAACAAATTGGTTGCCTTTGCTAGATAATGTTGTAGTGATTACATGGTTTTCATATGAATAGTTTCTAGAAGTGTTTTTTGGAATTATTTTGGGGAAGTTTTATTATTGAATTTTCCGTCCTTTGGAAATGATTTGGATCTAGTAGCTTTCATGATTTGAGAATGATTTTATTTAACGGATTTATTGAAAGAATTATATTTTGAGTTTTATCAGGATGAGTATTCCTGAGATGTGATTTATTGAGATATCCAAAAGCAGTTTCAAACCGCCATATTAGTACCCCCTCAGCATATATAGAATTGCTCTACACTCACCTAGAGATGACTTGGCGGTGTATGACCAGCATTTGCTTTGCACTTGCCCAGTCGGCGGTGTATGACCAGCATCACATATTGCTCTGCACTTGCCTAGAGATGACTCGGCAGTGTATGACTAGCAGTTCCCCGAGTACTAGTGTGGCGTGAGGTTTCTGTTTGTGGAGTATTTTGATAAATGAATTTACTTCAATAAATATTTTAAATGACAGTTTCAGTAGAGCATTGCGGTTTATTTAAGATATTTTAACAGTTTTATAGCTTGAGAGTACTATTCGTTCTTTAGAGTTCGAATTATAGTTTTGAGATGATTTAAAAATAGAGTTGAAAAATTGTTTTAGAACTTGGAGATCTTTAAGAAATGAGTTCAAAGTAAACGAGTAGTTTTACAAATGGTTTTCAAGAGTTTTGTTTTAAAGTCTATTTTTGTCTGCTCACATAGATTATTCTCACGTTTTATTTTTTTACGTTTCCCCCAAGTTTTAGAGATCGCTGAGGTCGAACCGCACCATGTCGAGGCATTAGTTTTTCCCACCATTCATCCGTCAACATGTTGGCACAATATTCTTGTCTTATTTGATTGTATGTATTTGATGTTGCAAAAATTCTATTTAGTTATGCTCTGTTTTAATTCAGACATAAATTTTGGATTATAGTGGAGATTAGCGGGCCTAACACTCGGTTGGTGTTGGACTTCACAAGATCACTCCGGGTTTTAGTATGGAATATGGAGACGATCCTGTCAACTTGGTATCAAAGCATTAGGTTTTAAGTTTCATGTAGACTCCGCACCTCGTGTGCATCCTTCAGTGTACATAAAGGTTTTCATCTGCTAGTATAGATATGTCTTCTTGACGTGGCCAACCTCAAAGAAATAAGTGAGTTTTTGGGAATATGGTCTTTGTTAAGTCGTTGTGATTAGTGGCACGCCTATATTTTTTAGCTTGACTCTTATTCTTAGGGGTTATAAGTAATTGATTCATAAGAAAGTGAGATTGTAAAAAATGCCTTAATGTTTGAGTTTAGAAAATGTTTTAATTAATCTTATCGTGATAGCATTTCTTAAAGTTTCAATACAACATCTTGATCTCGTTTCGAGCATTCAGGTTTGAGTCTTATGGATTAGAATATGGATACTTTGTCAATGATTATGATTTTTATGATTCGAATGTATTTATGAAGTTCTTAGATGACAACTAAGGAAATTGAATAAGGAAACCTGACTTAAGATGAGAAACGATCAGAGAAACTATAAGGTAGTAGACATATGTAAGGCAATTGATAGATTCAAATAATTGATTCAAGTGTTGAGAATAGAAGTTTGAGGAACATCACTTGTGGATAGCATGCAAATAAATGAATAATTTAGGCGTTAAAGTAAATTGTTGTGATACAAATATTTCATGTCTTGAGGTGAATAAGGATTTGATGGTCGGCATGGTAATGTAGATTCTTAGAGTGGGATATGTGGTCGGGTGATGATAAGTGAATATTTTTATATTGTGACACTTGGAATTTGAGACAAAAGTTGTTAATTATGTTAGATTGATGTAACGAAATAAGGATACTAAAATAAAGTAAAGGGATTAATAGAAATTGGTATTACTTTGGAGGTTCATTGGTTTCAACTTAAGAGTTAGAATAGAGTGACATGATTTAAGGCGAGAAATTTAAAAAGAGAAGTGAGGAACTAATATATGTACGGACGAAAATAGATTCAAGAAAATGTGGAAAGGAAGCACATTGTATGTCAATTTCATGAGAAGTGGTGAATTAACTTAAGAGTGAACTCAAGGTTTGTGGTGTGTCACTAACCTTATATTGGTTGGATTTGTAAATCGATCACTTGATTGTTTAACAGTCACAAGTTTTTATTGATCTGTTGTTTTTTCAGTGTTTGCATTGCTTAAACTTTAATGTTTAGTCTCTAGGTTATAGAACTGCATCTCACAAGCCTAAATCAAAAGCATTCAACTCTTTTAAAATTTGAATTTTTATGAATTTCAAACAATCACAACTGTATAACAAATTGATTTATGACTAATCCAAAATGTCTTGCTCTAGGTTAGTACCTAAACTAAAAAAAATTAGTGTATTGCTATTTTGCTGAAATACTATTAATATTTGGTATTTAATCATAATTTTCTATTTTAAAAAAAGATACAAAGATAGCAACACATATCAATTTGCCTCTATTTTTTTAAAATGATTTTAATTATTATTAAGGGTGACATTAAGGGTAACAGGATCGCCCACGGATTCCACCTTGAATCTCGGAGAGGTCCTGTGGGAATCCAAAATCAAAGTAAAATCCTATTAAAAATTCGGCAGAACCTTCCTGAAATTGGACTAACCCAAATTTTTAAACAAAAAAAAAAAAAAAAAAAAAAAAAAAAAAAAAAAACACTTCTAATAATCACAACCACCTCTACCACAGCAAAAAGGGTCTTGGACCCACTCTCAATGCCAAAACAATAAGTTCTTATTCACCAAGAATATGGTAATCAGAGCATAACTAAACTTCCTTTACAATATAAAATTTAATTCCTCAACTTAAGGGAAATGACGTCAAAGATTTGAAAGTCATGCCTCGACGTGGTATGGCCCAACCTCAGCGATCTATAATACCTGGGGGGAAAACGTTATAAACAAAATAAAGAAAACGTGAGATAACTCTTAGTAAGTGAATTAAATATAGAAACAAAACATTTAAGTCATTCATCCTTTCAAATTCCTTTAAAATCAAATCTTCTTTAAGACCTCACGTCATTCTTTGAAATTCCCCAATTTTAAAACCATCTTACGATCTTTAAGGACGTCATAAAACTATTTAAGCTCTAGAAATTTAAATAAATCAAAATATAACTTCTCAATAAACAACCTTCTAAAATAAGAGTCATAAAAACATTAGAGTTCATTAATTATAAGGTACTGACATCATTTTTTACTAACCAAACACACCCAATGCCTCATTCTTACTTTGCAGGTCACATCCTACAAAAGCTCAACGACATATTCTTCTTTTGTGGGGCACATGCTTCAAATCCACTAGATCTTCATGCCACGTAATCACCAAAACAGACACAGAAAAAACAAAAATACCAACCATGTCCTTACAACTGCAACAGGCCAAAAAAATTAATAAAAAACTAACAAATAGATAGTGTCTAAAACTGATTTGTTGGTTAGAAAAGATATGACTTTTATATAAGCCTAAGGTTAAGGTTGTTGGCCAAGATATTTTAGAATAAATGATAGAAGCATTCTATTTTTTTTTTTCATTTAAATATGGTTTTTATTTATGAAAAAATGCGACCATTTGGCATACCATAAAACAAGGGCAACATACTAAACAAAACTTCAATTGCTACTAATAATGGGAATGGGAACTCAATTCCAACAAAAGTTCACAAAAAGCATAATGTTCCAATAAGAGAAGTTGAAGGATTTTGGCTAAACTAAATTGCCTGTAGTTTCATTTGTTTAAGTGAAACTGAAACTGCACTATAACTGACATTGTACTATAACTGAAACTGTACTGCAATTCAAATTCGGAAATACTATTGTTACCAAATTCTTACATAAAAAGCATAATGTTCAAAGCTAAAAAGCATCAAAATCACACTATAACTGAAACTGCACTACAATTCAAATTCAGAAAATAAAAACTAGGAAATGAAATTGAGAACTGAAACTGTAGGTGTAGGCAGATTTTCACCACGGAAAATATATGTTTCTTATACCAAAGCACCAAATGACAATAATTCCTCAAAGATTTCAGTTTAGTAAGCAACCATATGAAATCCATTTATTCTTCATGTCTCTAAAACCAAAACAACTTAGAAAATATCCTAGAATTTAAACCACAGGCTCACAGCAAACCAAGCATCACTCCCTCTTCATCATCGGTGCACTAGCATACTTCATGCCTTCCATAACTATAAAAAGCAAAAATAGAAAAATAGAAAATAGAAAATCAAAATGATACACAAAACACAATATCTTAGTCAATTTTAAACTGGTCGACTTAAACTCTCTGCAGAATCATGCTCAAGCTTCCTAAACCAGAGAATTCCATCTGAGACATTTGGTCGATCGTCTTAATCTCTATATCTGGTTGACTGAATCTGGGCGGAAATGGCTCTGTTTTTTATTTACTGTTATGTTGTTGTAATATTAAGTTAATAGTACTTGGCTCATGTTTAGCCACGTTAGTCACTTTATGTGGCTGTTTCAGACTTTGCTTTAGTTAAAGCTTTAGGGTTGTAATGAAACAACCAAGTTAAGCTAAGTTAATCTAATCAGAAAAAAGAGGCGCAGAACTTTCAAAAACTCTCTTTTCTCTTGTCAATTTTTCCTCTGTTCCATCTCTGTTCCATTGATCTTGTGCTACAGAACTTGCAAGAGTCAAGAACTCAAAACCAACAATTGGGAGTTATGCAGTTTTCAGCTGTTTGTGTTTCTTCTAATTTGCTCACGATCATGATGATAGTAAATGCATTAATTAGTATGTATGGTTCTCAACTTAATTGAATTAAACAAAGTCTTTTGTAGTTCTGAATCTGATCACACTGGGAATGGGAATTATGGGATGCTATAAAGTTGTAAACAAACTGCGATTGCTTTCCCAAGAATAAAAGCAGTTAACATTTTCATACTTAGGATTTTTCAGTAGGCAGAGGAGGACGATAGGGAATGGGAATCAAGTGCAGATCTTCTTTCTTGCCGACTGCAAGCCCCAAGGTTTCAGTCATGTCCAGGTCTTCATGCTTTATTCCATTGGGGAGTTTCCATTCAAAATGGTATATGCAAGTGGGAGCTCAACATTGGCCAGACCATATGATATGCCGGGGCATATTCTCCTTGTAGTCAATGGAGCTATCGAGGAATCTCTCTGGATTAAAGATCTCAGGCTCAGTCCAGTAATTGGGGTCTCACCAATTGCCCATGCATTCACAATCACCTTGGTTTTGACAGGTATTTCGTATCCACCAATCTCGCACCTCTCTCGATCCGCATTCTCTTGGAAGTAAAAGGGGACCAGGAGGGTGTAATCTCAGTGTCTCTTTAATTAAAAAGTGTAAATATTCCATCTCTTTAATGCCCGTTTCATCTACCTGTTGCCCTATTCTATTAAACACTTCCCTCACCTCCTGCTGTGCCATTTTCATTACTCTTTGATTCTTTATCATTTCTGACATTGCCCAACCTACAGTTGTAGCTGATGTCTCACTCCCAGCACTGAAAATATCCTGCAAAAAGGTTAAATTTTTAAACAATGAAAAAATAATTTCCTCCATGGATTGCCAGCAATTATAATTAAGGGAAAAAACTGTATTTTGTTGTAAAAGTATGTAGAAATTAGGGTTTGTGGAAAAGAGGAGGCAGAGAGAATATGATCAGTCTATTTCATTCATGTTATAAATATCCTTATATAGAAGTAGGGTTTACTAGGTTTTGTATATTTACTAGTATGCCCCTACAACTAATTACAGGAATAGCCACATATAACAATATATTTACAACACTCCCCCTTGGATATTCCATGTCATTAGTGTTGTCTCTGCTATGCGCTTCTAAGTTGCCTCGTTAAAACCTTGCCAAGTAATAAAAACCCTGTGGGAACAAAAACAACCTTGGTCGAAGGAAAAAGAGTGCAACGCGCGTGAGTGTGGAGTAGTCACATCAGAACCTCAAAAGTAGGTGAACTCATATCTTCTGGATCATGAGCAGATAGTATGTCTATGGGAGTGAGGTGCATTAGAGTTGCTACACCAAAACCTTGCCCGCTAAACCCAATGGGAAAAACCCGTGGTCGAAGGGAAAAAGATGAGCAAATGCATATATATCAGATCAACACATCTTCAGGATGTAGTATGAGTAGGGTGACCATGCCAAGATGTGCCTCATTAAAACCTTGCCAGGTAACAAAACCCAGTGGGAGAAAATAACCCTGGACGAAGGACAAAAGAGTACACGATGGTCAAACGAGTATGCTTCGGGATACTCCCCCTGATGTCGACTCCCCCTGAAGACTACATACTAGGTAAATCAGCCAATCTACGCAAACCAATACCTCGAACATGCATCAAGAACGTGGACTTTGGCAGTGACTTGGTGAAGAGGTCTGCATGGTTGTCTTGAGATCGGATCTGCTTGACTTCAATCATCTGATGCTCTTGTTGCTGTTGATTGAAGAAGAACTTCGGTACAATATGCTTGGTGTTGTCTCCTTTGATGAAATCTGTCTTCATCTGCTGGATGCAAGCGGCATTATCCTCATAGATAATCGTTGGTTCATCAGTGGTGGAATTCAGCCCACACGTACTTCGAACATGCTTGGAAACTGCTCTTAGCCATATACATTCACGAACTGCTTCGTGAAGGGCTAGAATCTCAGCATGATTCGAAGAGGTAGCAACAAAGGTCTGTTTCGTAGACCTCCAAGATATTGTTGTATTCTCAATGGTAAAGACATAACCAGTTTGAGAACGCGCCTTATGCGGGTTTGATAGATACCCTGCGTCAGCATATCCAAAAGGCGGGCATCATTCCGAGGATCGAGGGGGTTCGATTCATTCCTTGATGCGTAGCTAGGGATAGAATAAGCCCATATCCGTCGTACCTCTAAGGTGGCGGAAAATGTCTTTTATGCCATTCCAGTGGCGGCGTGTTGGCGCAGAGCTACATCTAGCTAACAAGTTCACAGCGAATGAGATGTCTGGTCTAGTACATTGAGACAAGTACAATAATGCGCCTATTGCACTTAGATATGGGACTTCTGGTGCCAATATCTCTTCGTTATCATCTGCGGGACGAAACGGATCCTTCTTAGGATCTAGACTACGGACGATCATGGGTGTGCTAGAAGGCTTCGCTTTATCCTCATTAAAGCGCCTTAACATCTTCTGGATGTAATTCGATTGATGGACTAGAATTCCATCTGCACGGTGCTCGAGCTCCAGGCCGAGACAGAAATTCGTTCTCCCAAGATCTTTCATCTCGAATTCCAACTTCAGGTGTTTAGCGGTTTCCTTGATCTCTTCAGGAGTACCAATTAGATTCATGTCATCGACATAAACAGCTACAATAGCAAAACCAGAACTTGTTTTCTTAATAAACACGCAAGGGCATAGATCATTATTCACATATCTCATCCCGATCAAATACTCACTTAGACGGTTATACCACATCCGTCCGGATTGTTTCAATCCATATAGTGAACGCCTCAAACGAATGGAGAGCGTGTTTCGTGGTCTGGAACTATTTGCATCGGGTATCTTAAGTCCTTCGGGAACTTTCATATATATCTCTGTATCAAGATCCCCATAGAGATAAGCAGTGACCACATCCATAAGCTGCATACTCAGTTTTTCGGAAACTACCAAACTGATAAGGTAGCGGAACGTTATCACGTCCATTACGGGGGAATACGTTTCCTCGTAATCAATCCCAGGGCGTTGAGAAAATCCTTGCGCCACTAGACGAGCCTTGTATCTCACAATCTCGTTTTTCTCATTACGCTTCCTTACAAATACCCATTTAAATTCTACAGGTTTAACATGGGGAAGGTGTAGGAACGACAGGCCCAAACACCTTTCTCTTTGTCAAGGAATCTAATTCGACCTGGATTGCTTCTTTCCATTTTGGCCAGTCGTCTCGACGTTGACATTCATCAACGGAGTGAGGTTCGATGTCATCGCTAGTTATGATTTCGGTAGCTACCGCGAATACAAATATATCATCGATGATAATCTCGTTTCGATTCCAGAGCTCACTTAAGCATGCATAATTTATAGAGATCTCTATGTTCTCGGGAGTGGGTTCAAACGTTGGAGCGTCCCCCAACGCCGTCTCTTCTGGGACGGACCCATAATCCGGAACTATTTCGTGAGATGGATCGATTGAGATCGCGATGTCAAGGGGACTCGTTTGTGCCAAATGTATCCTCTTCCAGGGATAAGAGTCCATCGAACCTAGTGGTCAACCTCACTTCTGGGCAGGGACATATGACTGGTTAGCCACTATTGTTGTACCTCGTCCATCTGGGACGACACGTCCTCCTAGGACGACACGTTCTTCGGGGACGGATATCCTTGCAGGCACGTTTGCAGCAGGTATATGTGATCTCGTCACTTTAGCTAGATCAGAGAATGCGTCTGGCATATTATGAGTTATACTCTGTAGATCTAGAATTCTCCGCACTTCACTATCACATTGTGCGGTTCGGGGATCGAGATGAGACATAGTGGGGACATTCCACGTCAATTCACGTCGTTCTTCAGGAACGGTGACGTTCATATCTCCCCCTAACGGCGGGAAGACTGTCTCATCAAAGTGACAATCCGCAAATCTAGCGGTAAAGAGATCGCCTGTCAAGGGCTCTAAAAAGCGTATAATGGATGGGGATTCATAATCGACATATATGCCCATCGTTCGTTGAGGACCCATTTTTGGTACGTTGTAGCGGCGCAACTGGCACGTAAACTGCATACCCAAATACGCGTAAGTACGAAACGTCAGGTTCGTACCCAGTCACCAGCTGTAACGCGGAGTAAGGTTGGGTAGCAGTGGGCCTCAACCGGACCAACATGGCTGCATGCAAGATTGCATAGCCCCACGCAGAAATTGGAAGCTTGGTGCGCATAACCAAGGTTCGTGCGATCATTTGTAATCTTTTAATGAACGCTTCTGCGAGACCATTCTGGGTGTGAACATGGGGAACTCGATGTTCAACATTAATCCCAAGGGACATGCAATAATCATCGAAAGTTTTCGATGTAAACTCTCCGGCATTATCAAATCTTCTGGACTTTATAGGATAATCCGTGTGGTGAGCCTTCTGGGCGAGAAGTTTAGCAAAAGCAGCGTTTCTTGTGGACAATTGTAACATGTGATCACTTTGTCGATGCATCAACCAAAACCATAAAATATTTAAATGGTCCGCATGGTGGTTGGATAGGTCCACAAATATTCCCTTGTATCCTTTGCAGGAAAAGGATGGAGTCTTTACTAGTCTTTGCATATGATGGTCTAGTATTCAACTTTCTAAGCGAGCAAGTTTGGCATAGTGTGTCACTAAACACAAGATCCTTATTAGTAAGGGGATGCCCGTGTGATGAATTGAGGATACGGCGCATCATACTTTGACCTGGGTATCCCAACCGGTCATGCCATAGCAAGAAACTGCTCAAATTGGTTAACTTCTGGTTAACTATGTGATTTGCCTCAATCGATCTAATGGTGGTCATATAGAGACCGCTCGATAGGCATTTCAATTTTCCCAATGTACGCTTTTGGCCATACAAATTGGAGGTTATGCAAAGATATTCCACTCCATTTTCCTCAGTGGTTTCAACGTGAAACTGTTGGCTCNCCGCTCGATAGACATTTCAATTTCTCCAATGTACGCTTCTGGCCATACAAATTGGAGGTTATGCAAAGATATTCCACTCCATTTTCCTCAGTGGTTTCAACGTGATAACCGTTGGCTCGAATATCCTTATAACTCAACAACGTTCTTCTGGAATTTGGAGAATATAAGGCCTCATTAATGGTAATTCAGTACCATTGGACAACATAAAAATGGGCTTTGCCATGGCCCTCTATCAGGTGGATTGGCCTGATTATGGTTGTCACAGAGGTACGAGTAAGCAATAAGTTTGAAAAATACTTCCGATCTTGAAGTATGGTGTGCGTAATAGCACTATCTGCCAGACAACAAACTTCCCCACTAAACATGCTTATTCATAAATTTAATTCAATGGATCACATGTATGAAAATAACTTGATTGAATTAAATAATATTCAAGCATAACCAAAATTTCCAAAAACAAATAATCCAAGTCATAAATCACCAAAAATAATCCGAATAAGAAAAACATTATTCAGAAAATAAATACGGCACAAGCGCCGATCATATCCATGTCATCGAGTTTCTAGTCCTTGAAGTGTCCAGTAGCAGTCTGGAAATCAGTGACCTCTAAGGTGGTGTCCATAGGAAATGATCCCTCAACAAGATTGGTCTCTCGAGTTCCGCGACTGGCGTGATACTCATTTACAGCTTGCGCTGATGCACGACAGGTGCGGGACCAGTGATCAGTTCCTCCACATCGGTAACAGAGATCATTCTGATTCTGATTCTGGTGGCGACGGGCCGGACCAGTGTTCCTCTCATTTCGAGTTCTTAGGGCCGAGGGACCGTGGTTCCTACCACGTGGGCCATGGCCACGTTGGCCTCGGTCATACATGCCATTCCTCTGAGAACCTTTCCTTCCATGTCTCGGGCGGTCAGACTTTGTGCCCTTTCCATGACCTCGGTATCCTCTTTCGCGGTTTGAATTGCGATAAGCAACAGCGTTTGCTTCAGGCAATGGTGCTGCTTTAGTACCGACAGGTCGGGCTTGATCGTTTCTCATTAATAAGTTGTTGTTCTTTTCAGCGAGCAACAGAGTAGTGATCAATGCCGAGAACTTGGTAAAATTCCTCTCCCTGTATTGTTGCTGCAGGACCAAACAGGAGGCAGGGAAGGTGGAGAAAGTCTTCTCCAATAGGTCAGCTTCGGTGAGCTCCTCCCCACAAAATTTGAGGAGCGACCGGATCCGGCAGATCTCCGAATTATACTCATTCACGGATTTGAAATCCTGGAAACGAATGTTCTGCCAATCATGTCTTGCTTCAGGCAAGAAAATGGTCTTTTGATGGTCAAACCGCTCTTCCAGAGCAACCCAAAGAGCTCGTGGATCCTCTTCAGCGAGGTACTCAACTTGAAGTGCTTCCTCCATATGCTTCCTAATGAAGATCATGGCACTTGCCTTAAGAGATTCTGCGACAACATTGTCTGCATTGATTGTCGATCTCATCTTCTTGGCAGTCAAATGAAGCTTAACATCTTGAGTCCACTTTAGATAGTTTCTTCCGGAAACTTCCAAAGCGACGAAATCAAGCTTGTTGAGATTTGACATTCTTTGGTTGAAAGGAACAAATAATCATAATTAGTGCTTCGGGCAATAATATCCATAAACAATAAATAAGAACTTCAAGTTCTATAACATGGTATAGACATGTAAAATCTACTGGTTTTATCATGTATGGTGAAATTATAAAGGAAACTTCAGGTTCCTTATATGGCATTATTGAAGCTACAGGTTCAATATTTATGTATGAACTACTGGTTCATTAATTACCTGCAATTTCTACACATATATTCTAGTGCAAAAATTTAAACAAGTAAAATATTCATATACCCAAGTAGAACAGAAAAATATCACAAAATTATTTGAATAAAAGTTTCTGGCATTTAGGATATATATATTAAACGGTTTGCATACTAACAATAAACTATCAGCAGCGCAGTGGTTAAGGTGCACTCTTGGTACCCAAGAGGTCCTGGGTTCAAACCCCAGGCATGACAAGAATTAACATCTCCTTTTTACAAAGTTTCAGGAGGCTCGCCATGTGTCAACGTGGGAGTGGCAGCTGACGTGGCGGGCCTGGTGGCTGCCTGCGTGGCAGCAAGGTGGCTGCCTGCGTGGTAGTGGGGCCTGCTGGGCCGCTGCGAGGCTGCTGGGCTGGGCCGCGCTGCACTGGTCGGCTGGGCTGCGCTTCTGCACTTCTGGGCTGCGCTGCAGCAAGGCTGGAAAGCAGCGAGGGCTGGTAGCAAAGCTGCTGGTGCACAATGGCTGGCAGCGCGATGACTGAGGAGCTGCACGTATGTGGCTGCTGCTGCTGCTGGGAGGCGCTGGCAGCAAGGTGTTGCGCGAGGAGGAGCTGCTGCTGGCAGCGAGGCAGCAAGGCTGCGCGAGGGAGCAAGGCTGCGCGAGGGCTGCTGCAGGCAGCATGGCAGCGAGGCGCTGCTGCGCGCGCGAGAGCTGCTGCTGGCAGCGCGCGTGGGTGTGGGGGCTGCGAGGTGCAAGGCTGCAGCGGGGCGAGGCGCGCGAGGGGGGTTGCTGCTGCAGGCAGCGATGCGTGGCTGCTGCTGGCAGCGCAAGGCAGCGGGGCTGCTGCTCGGGGTGGTTTTTCGATCACCCAAAAACTCTTCCTCTTTTTAATCATTTAATTCAAGGAAGCATGTATAAAAATATATAAACCCAAATAAATCAATCTCATAAATTTAGGGTTCATGCTTCATGGAGGATTTTTCAATCAATCAAAGGTTTTAAAACATAAACATAAAATTGTTTTATAAAACCTACTTGGTTGAAGAACAAATTGAAGGATGATCCTCTTTCGTTTATCGATCCACAATCCACAATCCAAAGAGCTTCTCGTGCTTGATTGATTGAAGAACGGATTGAATGATGATCCTCTTTTTGTTTGGCGATCCACAATCCAAAGAGTTTTTCGTGCTGATAACGTGTTGTAAAAGTATGTAGAAATTAGGGTTTGTGGAAAAGAGGAGGCAGAGAGAATATGATCAGTCACTTTCATTCATATTATAAATATCCTTATATAGAAGTAGGGTTTACTAGGTTTTGTATATTTACTAGTATGCCCCTACAACTAATTACAGGAATAGCCACATATAACAATATATTTACAACATATTTTTAAATTTCTTAGACCCTTCAAAAGAAATCTTAATTAAAAGGAAATACCAGAATTGACATATAAGTGGAATGCTTTGTTCAGTTAATCACACATAATGAAATTGGGTTTAGGGTGTCAATCAACACTTAAAATAATGATGCAGAATTATAATTCAAAGTGACTTTAACTTTGAAATATATACTGTGTTATATAGTTTAGAATAGAAAGTGGAGCCATCTTGTGAGGTCTGGCTGTATTAGCTTGATTATAGTGAATAATATTCATGCTGTTTCTACCCACTGACATAAAAGAAATCATGTAATTCCGTGTGCGCTTTTTTTCTTGCATTCTTTTCTATTTTCTTCTTGAACAAGTGGTCTCAAAGTAGATTAAAGTTCATAACAATTGAGATTAATTAACCATACAATTAATCATTATACTGATTAAAACAATAGGCAACAGTACAAGTGCTTCAATGCATTCATGGTGTCATGTGCTTCATATGCTTACTGTACAGACTAACGTGTGTAGACTCCTGGGGAAGCACAATTCAGGCTATCTTCAAAGTTATGCCCAAGAAAAAGGATTCCGTCGAATACATGTCTCAAGTGAGATGTGCACATGCAGTATGCAGTATGATATGTCATGTGTGCGATGGTATGTACGTACAAGATTGAACATCTGATATGCATGTAGTAAGAGTTTTCAGCAGGTTTATGGGGAATCCTAGTAAAGAAGACCGGAATGCTATCAAGTTGATTTTTTGATATCTAGCTGGTTAATTACTGCATGTATATTTTTTTTATCATTGTACAATCTTTGCAATGGTTATAGGGTATTCACTATGCTTGAGATCTTGATGATAGGCAGTCTATGATTGGTCATGATGATTAATTTATTTGGTAGAAGTCAGTCTTGCAGTATACAATAGTCTCTCTACCATAGAGGAAAAATAAATGGCAGATACATAGAAATTGGAGAAATTTGGAAAACTAACCCAAATTGAAGACTTTTAACCTTTTCTAAAATTTTTTAGACAGTTGATCTTCGAGTAGTGCTCGAACTCCTCTTGAGAAGTGCTCGAACACCCCTCGAGCACTTTTCGAGGGGAGCTTGAGCACTACTCGAGAGTTAAAATTCTAAAAATTCTAAAAATTTTAAAATGGTTAAAAGTCTTTAATGGCAACCAAAATAGGTTAGTTTTCTAAATTTATCGAGAAATTGGTTGAAGAACTCGGGTTTAAGCATGGTAGTGTTTCCTATGTAGTGCGATAGTGAGAGTACGATTTATTTAGCTAAGAGTCAAGTCCTTCATGTGTTGTCAAGACATTTAGGGCCCGTTTGGTATTCTATTCAATTTTTTTTTTCAAAAATTAAGATTTTTTTTTTAAATGTGAGTTTTCAAAATCAATTTTTAAAATTTGAAAACGTGTTTGGTATAAAATTTGAAAACAATTTTTAAATTTAAAAAATGATGACATCTAAGAAAAAAGGAAGTGTAAAAAAAAATTGAGAAAAACGATGTTTTATCATTTTTAAAAAGAGACATGTTTTTGAATTTTTTTTTTAAAATTGTTTTTAAAAATGGTCTACCAAACACGTTTTCTTGACTAAAACTTGTTTTTTTGTTTTTGAAAACAAAAAATAGTTTTTAAATAGAATACCAAACAAGCCCTTAGAAATTCATTGTCACAAGATTTACAAGTGGATTGCCTCAGGAGAGATATCTTAATCTAACGTTCATACCAAAGAGAATGCAACTGATATGTTGACCAATCCGGTTGTCAAAGGCGAGGTCAAGCAATACTTGACTCGTTCAATGTCTGTAGTGCTTGAGTTGCTCAGAATGGGCTTTAGGAGTAGGCAGTTAGAGAATTTCAAATATGAGGCTTGGTTGAATTCATACCAAGGTAGAGATTTGTTCAAAGTGTCTGGAATTTGTGAAGAGTAGTACTGTCATTGACATATAAGGAACTGTAGGCTCAAGTGAAACACTTTGTCTATATACATAGGCTTTTTATCAACTTACCCACCTGAATTTTGTCCCGATTTTTACTTCACCACCCAATAAAATTTTTGACTCGATGTGGCACCTTAATTTTAAAAAATTTTCAATGTCAGACCTCTGGTAACTTCCGTCCAATTTTTCGTCCATTTTAAGGGTTTTTCTGTCTTTTTAGGTTTTTTTATGGCTTTTTATCATTTTACCCACTTGAATTTTGACCCATTTTTCACTTCACCACCTAATAAAAAAATTGACTCAATGTGACACCTGAATTTAAAAAGTTTTGCAATGTACAACCTCCGTCTGATTCTGTCAAAATTTCTGTTAAAAAATGGTCACATGTGTCGCATGTGATCTATTTTTAAAGGACATTTTGGTCTTTTTATGTCCAATTGTATTTAAAATATATGTGGACAAATGAGATAAAAAAAATGTGTCATTTTCTAAATTTTTTATTTTTTAGCAACCCCACTTTACTTGGACCAATAAGAAGTTTACACATGTCTTTTTTACTTAAGAATTAATTTTTTTAAATATTCTCATAATTGTATGTATTTAATATACATCCATTATTATTTTGGAAAACGCAAAAAAAAAAAAAAAACCACACCACCCTCACCCAACGCACCCACCCAGTCACAAAACCTCCATCATTTCCAGAGATCTTGCAATTTACACAAACTTCCTCCTCAACCCCACCTCCACTCCACCACCAAACCCAACAACTTAATTTCCAAAAAAATCTCTTCTTCATTCATAAGGCTTTAATTTTAACCCCTTCATTTTCAAACCCCTCTCAAACCCTCTCTCTCATTTCTTCATCACCCCTAGATCTTCACATAAAACTAGTTTTTGTTGGGGTTGCTACTGTCTACTTGTGCAGAAAAGAGAAAAGAGGAGGTGGATTTTCAGAAGAGAAAGAAAGAGAGAAAGAGAAAGAGAGGGAGAAAAGGGAGGGGGCTGGTCGGGAGGGAGGGAGGGGGAACAAGGTGGTTGGAGTGAGGGACTGTCAGTAGTGGTGGAGGGAGGAGCGCGGCACCGGTCGATTGCTGCTGTAATTTTCTGGCATAAAGGGGAGGAGAGAGAAAGAAAGAGGAGCTGTGGGGCTGCCATGGCAAATCTGGGAAGAAGAATGAGCTGTTTGGTTTTAGATTTTTTTTTTTTAATAAAATAAAATGATAAAAAAAAAAGTAAAGAAATTTTGTTTGAATGTGCGGTAAAAAAAAAAAGTGTGTAATGATTGTTGGATTAAAAAGTTTAGAAAATGACACATGTCATTATCTCATTTGTCCACATATATTTTAAATACAATTGGACATAAAAAGACCAAAATGTCCTTTAAAAATAGGTCACATGCGACACATGTGACCATTTTTAAGAGAAATTTTGACAGAATCAGACGAAGGTTGTACATTGCAAAACTTTTAAAATTCAGGTGTCACATTGAGTCAATTTTTTTATTAGGTGGTGAAGTGAAAAATGGGTCAAAATTCAAGTAGGTAAAGTGATAAAAAGCCATAAAAAAACCTAAAATGGACGGAAGTTACCATAGGTCTGTCATTGAAAATTTTTTAAATTAAGGTGCCACATTGAGTCAAAAATTTTATTGAGTGGTAAAGTAAAAATCGGGACAAAATTCAAGTGGATAAAAAGCCATTTACATTTGACTAGCCTTTTGACACATGCTCTACACGTGTCAATTGACATTTTTGTATTTGTTCTTAGTTTTATAACTTTTCACCTCTTTTCACGTTTTAAGATGGTGGGATATTTTTTATTTATTAAATTTTATTTTAGTGGTTGTACTTTACAACTATACCCTCATTTATTATGTTGTTTTTATAAGATTGTTGAATGAAGGATAATTTAAGCAATCTCATTTTTAGTGAAGCTTGTAACACCAAACTCCTCTTTCTCTTCTGGCTTTATAATATTAAAGATGAAAATGGTGTCAGGGTGTTGATTCACACTATTGCATAATGATGTGCAATTGGAATCCTAGTTTACTTTATCCAATGTTTTCAACTATATAATATACACTTTAGTTCAGAATAGACAGTGGAGTCATCTTGTGAGGGTTGTGTATATTGGGCAAAGGATTTTCAATGTGAGTGACCTCTTCGTCATCCTCTCGTCATGCAGCTCCATGCATAGACAGAGGCCAAAGGCGAAAATTGGAAATCCCATAATCTTTTCGTTAGCTTTTTGCTTATTTTTTGCATGCATCTTTAATAACAATTGGTACCAAAGCGCCAAAGCAAAGCTGATACTAATTAATTAAGGTTGTGCATTTGGAACGAGAAGTGAAATTGGTTCTTGGACTAGGAAAAAATTGAAAAGTGGTTCGACTTATTAAGCATGATGGTATCAACAAAAATTGTATATACTTACCAAGATTACTGCTTCGATGTTTTCAGTAGTAATGGAAAACTCAAGGCCACCGCCATACTCGTGAAATTTTAGGAGAACATCTACGAGGTCATCCTCTGCTTTATCCACACCACTTTTTGTTGTTGCCATATCTTGTTTATGTTCTTTGATGATGTTTTCCAGTATCCTGTCAGCTTCTTTATGCAGCCTCTCAAGTTTAGGCCTCATCTCGCTTATCAGATGAAGCAAACTAACAGAAGGTAAAACATCTGCAAGATCGAACCCCCTGCAACCTTTAAAGATTCCTTCACAACATATATGAAATTTTCATGTTCTTTGGTTCTTTTACCAAAGGCTGCTCGCGAAGTGACGGTATATATTGATGAGTAAATTTCCTTGGTAAGATTGATAGGTGATCCTGCTTTTGAAGCAATCCATTTAATGAGATTCAGTACCTCTTCTTCCCTAACAGGTCGGTAACATAGAACACGTTTTGTGCTCAAAAGCTCTAGTGTGCAAATTTTTCGTAGTTGTCTCCAGTAATCACCATATGGTGCAAAGGCAATGCTTGTACAATTGTAAGCCATGATCTTTGAAGCAAGGATTTGGGGCCTGGATGCAAAGATAACATCGTGGGTTTTCATCACCTCTTTTGCAAACTCTGGTGATGAAACAACTATGGTGGAAACTTCTCCAAGCTTAAGGTGCATAAGGGGTCCATATGTCTTGGCCAAGTCTCTTAGTCCATGATGGGGTAGGGAGCCAATGAGCTGGTGCAGATTTCCTATAAACGGTAGCTTCCATGGCCCTGGGGGTAGATTTGAAGCAGAGTCTTGTTTTTTGCCTCTCTTCCCTATTTTCAGTACCATAATCATGAAGAGAAAAAGGGTAAACAGGATTTGGAAGGAGGGGCATTGAAGCTCCATGAGGAAAATAAAGATGAGTTCTGATGATAGTGGCTTACGGTGAAATTGTGTGCATTTTACATCTATGTATGTATAACACAAACAGAGAATGTAACAATTAATGTCTTTTTCCTGATGCAAAAATTCTCTCAACTTGGTTGGTATCTCTCTTTTTGTAATTAATAACTAAGCTGCTAACGTCATTTTGATTGGTATCTGTTTGTTGTTTTTCCTTAAAGGATAACTTGGAATTGACCAAAGATAAAAAAGAAATAACTTTTGGCTTTCGTTTTTAAAAATATCGATAGGTGTCATGTTTGCATCGATTATGTTGATTAATTAATTGTTGTAGGAATTTAATTAATTAGTGCTTAATCTAATTGTCAAATCGGGCCGGCAGGCCGGGCGAGTCAGAATGGGCAGCAGTACTAACCAAGCCTAGTTCTCGCCGATAGGCACTGGTAGCTTGCTTCCAAGCCTGCCTTATATAATGGTTGTTTGTTGCCATAGCCCGAAGGAGCCTTAAGCACTTGTACAATGCTTAAGTCAAGGCTTTGGCAACGAGAAGGATGGAGCCTTGACTTGGGCATTATATTAGTCAAGTGTGCCATATATATTGAGGGAAGGGAAAAAGGGGTCTCTTTCTTGACCCGATGGTAGTGGTTGCTCCCTTGTAACCTTCCACTACAAGAAATATAAGCAAAGCACATCCTCATTTGTAGCATAAAATAGGGTGGCAATTAGGCAATAGGGATTAAAGTGCCTCGATTTTTACAAAAATGAGTGTCAATTGGGCAGTAGGGACTAAAGTTCCTAATTGTCACCCCATTTTGTCCCACTAATAAAGGGTATGCTAGAGATCAATTTCTGATATTTGAAATGGATACCCGTGCATTGGCTATGCCTACAACTACAAGAAATGTACAGCCATATCATGCTCTAACTCAAACAACTTGGAATTATACAACAGATATGTCATCCTTACAAATAAATAAATATATATATATAGAGAGAGAGAAAATTAAAGATTTGGTCCACTTATTTTATACCTAGTTCAATTTTGGTTTATGATCTTTTTTAATTTTGTTTTGGTCCACTAATTGTTCTACTTGTTCAATAAAGATCCAGATTTGTTTTCTCAAATATGTCTCACATTTTACCCTATCAAATCTCAGCCAAATTCAACAAAAATATACTTGTTTTAAAACTATTCATCTCCTCTTTACAACCATATAAAAATCATTCAAATCGGGGTTCTAAAACTCAAGATAATTGGCTCCAAAGTATGGTATCTGAAAATACCAATTTTTCCGAGAAAATTTTTAAATTTTTCAAACTTCGCCAACCTTCAATTCTCTTTGATTCTAATACTTCAAATTTGTTACTATGACTAAGAAATGATAAAATGTGACTTATACTTCAATTATAATTGAAGAAAACACAATAAAAAAGATTTAAAATCATAACTTAAAAAAAGTTGTGGACCAAAATTGAACAAGGTATAAAATAAGTGAACCAAGATTGAATTAGGTATAAAATTAGTAGACAAAAATTGAACTGAAAAAAGATCGTTGACCAAAATTGAACTAGATATAAAATAAGTGGATCAAATTTGTAATTTTCTATATATATATTATATACTTTGCCAGCGATCATGTTGATTAATTAATTGTTGTGGAATTTAATTAATTGGTGCGACTTTTATTCTTAGATTTGCTTTGTTTGCGGATTTGAAATTTGAGAATAAGTATGAAATTTTATTTTCATGTTTGGTAAGCACATTTTTAGGTAGGGGTGGGCATTAAGACCGAAAATACCAAAACCGTCTCATTCCGTCCCGGTCAGTCCCATCCCAAAATTTTTTCCCCTCATCCCGTCCCGATCTAGTCCCGTCCCGTTCCTAAATGGGATAGGAACGGTTCTGATGTTTGAAAACCGTCTCATCCCATCCCGTCCCGTAATATATTTAATTTATTATTTTTAATTTTAAAAACTTATTTTCTCCCTATCCAAAGTCACTTTTTTTATTTACTTCCTTGTCTATTCCCATGACAATCTGACAACCCCCCACTTTCTACACTTTTTACACTTCCTTTCATTTTTTTTATCTTTTTCCTTCTTTCTTTCCCCTTCTTGTGACAATTGACACCCCCACATTTTTTTTTTTCTTTCTTTTTTCCTTCTTTCTCCCCGACTCCCAGCCACCCATCCATAGTTCCTTCTCAGTTCACTTTCTTTCTCTCTCCCCGACACCCAGCCACCTTGTCGTTTTCACTTTCTTTCTCTCTCCCCGATACCCAGCCACCCAGTCACCTCGCCCGACCACTTTCTCAGCGACCCAAGGCCATCAGAGTGACTCCTTCCCGCCAGCCATCACTTCTTGTCCCTCTCCCTTGCCGGCCGACCACCAGCTGCAACAATCGAGGCCCTTAATTGTGATTTGGTCTGAGATCGAGTTGGTACCGAACCAGTACCGAACTATTTTGGTCCGGGACGAGACGGTACCATAGCCCCAAAACGCTCACCCCGTCCCATACCGATCCCGAACCTAAAGCATGAGATGGGAACGGGATGAGGTCAGTCTCGTCCCCCCTGTCCCGTGCCCACCCCTATTTTTAGGAATGTGTTAAATATGAACATCATAATTTGTAGTTAAATATGTAATTAAAATAACCAACTATATTGGTGTAATGATATTTTGACCCACAATTACAGTTACAATAGGTAATTCTTTGGTACATAGTTTTTTGGCCAAAGTGCACTTTTGGTGTTTTTATTTTAACGAAAATTCCACTTTGGTCTCGTTTTTTCAATTTTGAAAATTTTAGTCTCATACTTTCAATACGTTTGCAATTGGGTCTAAATTGTTAATTAGGTTTAAATTGTTGGGGGAAATATGGCGTAACAGAAATATTTTGGTGACGTTGCCCAATCAAACATTTTAAATAACCTATGCGTGGAACTCATTTAATCGGGTGACGTTGCCCAATCACATACATTTGGACAAATGTCTTTGTTCTTTCTTAATTATTTAAGTGTTCGTCTTTTCTTTATTTTATTTAACTTTTTAAATTATTTTTTTAGACCATATTAATCATGAAATGTCTAAAATATCTATTCATATGCGTTGTCACGTCATATTTCTGTCTAAAAAATAAACGGAGTTAACAGTTTAGACATAATTGCAAACGTAATGAAAGTACGAGACTGAAATTGACAAAATTGAAAAAACAATGACCAAAGTGAAAATTTCATTAAAGGGACCAAAAATGTACTCTGACCTAGTTTTGGTTTTTTTATTTTTTATTTTTGCCAGGCTTTACTACATAATTAAAACACTTAATTAGAAGTAGGTCCAATTTTGGAAGGTCATTCGGACTAAAACCATATAGGAATTTAGTTTTGTACTTAAATCTAATTTTTTAGGCTAAGGTCCAAAAAATGGACTTGCTAAAATTTTTGACTCATATTATCTCTTAAAATTAAGATAATTAATATGATTTAATTTTAAAAATTATGAAAGATAATATCCGTTAGGAAATTTTTAATTTTTACATTTTTTCATTAAAACATTCAAGATTATCTAGTTTTTATGTTTTATAATTTAAAATAATAAAAGATAATATCCGTTTATACAAATATAAAAAAATATGCATTAACCCACAAAATCGAAAATAATCAAACAAATAAAAAATATATATATAGGTATATTTCAATAGAAAATTTGGGTTAAATACCTAATCCCAATAATTTTTTAGAAAACCAGTAAGAGTATATAATTTTTAGGTTGGGCTACTAATTAATAGAGTTAATTTTCAGAATAGGTCACAAACTAACAGCCTGTTCTTTTGGGCCTTATTATTGACAAATTTACCCTTTGGCCCACGTCTAATGAAAGTTCAAGTTTGTTAAAATGGTTTTGACGAAATTGCCAACTCTTTTAAATTGGGTCGTATCATTTCTCAATCTCATTCACCAACCTCGCTATCGAATTCCAGAGAGAGACAGAGAAAGCTCCATAGCTCCATAGCTTCATAGCTCCGTAGCTCCACACCAAGCTATTCACTTCACGGAGCTAAGAGAGAGAGGCAGATTTGGTGCAGATGCTGGAGTTGGCATTGGGTTTCGTTCAGCGGCTCAGTGACGAACACAGTGGTGGTAATCCAGACGACTTTGATTGCGCTGGTGATTGTGGTTTTGGTGTTGGTGTGGAGGAGATCGTCAGATTGGGGAATTGGTTTTGGTTTGATAATCTTGATCTTGAGTTTGATCTAAATTTTTTGTTCATATACTGCGATTTGAATTTGTTTTTATTTATGTTGCTTATGAATTTCTTTTATTAATTTTCTTAGGGTTTGATCTTTGGATTTTGTTCTCTTTGAGTAATTTGTGTGTTTCTGTTTCAAGTTTTGTATATTGTTTAATTTTGGAGTTTAGGCTTGGCTATGTTTTTGCTTTTTAATTCTTGTTTTGTATTTGATTTGATTTTTATTTCTCTTTATGTTTGTGACTATTCCATTGTTGTGGTTTCTGCATTAGAGTTTTAAATTTTTTGTGGAGCTCAGTCACAGCTTTTATTCATGATTTTAGGCATTACTACAAGTGTGATTTTAGCAACTACTTAATTACCTAATGTTAATGTTAGGTGATGATCATTATTCAAAGGGCCTAAAGGTGATCATGGCTGAATTTCTTTAATTGGTATAATTTTGGTTATGATTTTGTTTCCCTTGATACAATTTTTAGGAGATTTGTATGATCCTATACAATTGTACATAGTGCAGAGATGTTTTTAAGCTTGTGAATTAGGAATTGGTCTTTGTTTGTAAGTAACAAAGGAAGTATATTATGTTATATCCATAAGAGGATTATTCTTCTGAGGTATAGAATGATGCTATAGTTCATGAATTTCGTGTCAAATATGATGCATTTCCATACACTTGTGATAGTCTATTTTAGAGTGTGAGTCGATTTCCATTTGGCTGTTGTGTAAGTAAAAGATAAAGGCCAAGCAAAATTTTCTGAATTATATATATACTTTTTTCTTGAAATTTGAAGTTTCTCTGTGATTTACTATTTTTGGGACAACAAATGTGTGCCTGCAGTTCACTAGGCTAAATTTGTCCCCTTGGGTTTAAGTATACTGAATACTTTTCATGTTGTTTCTGCTTGATAGTCACAGGTTAAATTTCCTTCTTAAAGTGTATATATTTAATGTATTTGTTAATGCAAATCCCCTGTTTATGTTAGTTTTTATGCTAAACATCAAAGTGTTTTATGTTAAATTTATTTTTCTGAATCTCAGTCACAACTTCAAATTTTGTTAATTGGTTATTATATAAGTTTGGGGGTGGTTTATGTGCACTTTCTATAGTTTTCATGTTGGAGTTTAGGACATTAGGGTCTATCTTTTGAGAACCTAAACTTATATGTTTCAATATCAGTCACACTTTAGATTTAGTAATGACTGTAGCACAGTCACAATTTCAGATACAGTTGTGACTACCAAACAGTCACAACTAAATTGTAACAGTTACAGTTAATTTTTTATTATTTTTAGGTGTTCTGTATTAATCCGTTTGATTTTTTATTTTTCTATTTGAATCCTTTGTGTGTGAATTGGAAGCCAAATGCATGACTCTTTATGGATATGTAATTGCAGATTTCTTAAAAAAACTTTCTCTCTTATTATAGTAGTCCTTCTAATGATTTTGTTTTTGTTTAATTTAGGGATATAGGGTTGGGTTATGATGTTGGTTAATGGTACCAAGCACTTGGCAGTGACTTTTTTATAACAACTGAGCACTTCTTCCCGCGCTCGGCTCTAGTTCCCCTGTCTATTTGAAGGGTACATAAAAAAAAAAAATTAGCCTGAAGTTGTCTTTAAGAATAAGTTGTCTTTCTACCTTAAAGTCAGTCACAACTAAATCTAAAGTTGTGACCGTTTCGTCACAACTTAGATTTAAGATGGTATCTTCTAAATGGAAGCAAAGATATAGATGAATTTCAAATTATTTCTGTTTAACAGTCACAGATTTAATTTCCTCCTTAAGAGGATATATGTTTAATGCAAATTTCCTTTTTATGTTAGCTTTTATGTTAATTAAACATATAGATGTTTTATGTTAAACTTATTTTTTTATGAATATCATTCACAACTTCAATTTTTGTTAATTGATTGTTATATGAATTTTGGGGGTGCTTTAGGTGCATTGTCTTAAGTTTTTATGTTAGAGTTTAGAGATTTTTTAGTTATGAATATCATTCGATCACAACTAAATCAGTCACACTTTAGATTTAGTTGTGAGATAGTCACATCTTAAATCAGTCACAATTAAATCTAAAAACAGTCACAACTTAATTGTGATAATTACAACTTTAGATTAGTTGTGACTAATTGGATTAATTATTTTTTTTTTAAATATACAATAGTATAGTATAAATTAGGTTAAAGCAATACTTTTGCATAGTAGTTAACTTACTGTAATGGTGGGAGATATTTCATTCCTCTTGAATGAGAGGGGTTCGAATCCCCTCCATGTTAAATGTTAATTTAATTTTTTGTGTAATGAGTAGAGCTTGGCCGGAGCTTGGCCGGAAGATGGTGGCTGGAGGTCGGCCGAAGGACGGTGGCCGGAGGTCCACAAGAAAACAGTGGCCGGAGGTCATTCATGTTGCTGATGAGGGAAGGGTAGATTTGTACTTTTCACAATGGCATAGCAAGTAAATATAGAACTGTTGAAGGCTTTTTAATTTCATTAATGTTTGACTATTCAACAAGTATATAATCTAAAATGGTATTTAATTTTGGTACCTAAATAAAAAAGTTATTAAAGTTTAGTTGTTAAAATCAATGGACCTATATTTCAATTGTACCAATACCTAGGTTTATATATATATATATAAGAATGCTTTAAAGCTAGCTGGTTAGTAAGTTAATACAAAATTAATCACCCTGTTGGGTCCACTGCACAATGTAATCTTAAAATTCGAACCGCTATTTTTTAGGCCCTACTTGAAAGATCATTCCTGTAAAAAATCTCTAAAATCGAAAGTCGTTTAGTCATTTGATTATAATAAGAATTATTTATATGTTTTTATCGAAAATACTGATCGTTTATTTATTTGATTTCAATTAGATGACTAAATGATTTTCGATTTAGTTGATTTTTTGCAATAATGATCTTTAAAGTAGGGCCTAAATAATTGATGGTTTGGATTATGAGATTAGTTATGTGGTGGACCCAAAAGCATAGTTAGCTTCGTATTAACTTACTAACTGGTTAGTTTTAAAGCACTTCTATATATATATATATATATTCAATTAGGTGTGCACCTAATCCGAACGCTCAGCTATGCTGCTTTTTTCCCCGAGTTTTAAGGGTAAATCCTCATCTTTTCACCTCATCCCCTCCTAGTGTAAGACCCCATATTCAACGATTTATTCTAAATATTTTGAGAATTTATTTTGATCATTTTGGAAATTTATTTGGAAAATAAAAAGGTTTTGGATTTATTTTTAATTTAAGTTTTAATTTGAATTTGACTAAAAGGTTGACTTTTTATTTAACGGCATTTTGACTTCAAATTTTTGCTTGTTAGAAAGGTCTCGAGTTCACGAATTCGTAGACACGTAGCACGCGTCGATCCGAGTTACGGTTTGAGAGATACAAACATTTGAAAGAAGGAGTTTCCACCTCCTATTTCGGCCATTTCCGGTGAGATTTGGCTGTCGACCCAGGTATAAAAGTTGATCCTCTCGACGTCTACTTCGTGCCTGTGTAACGTTTTTAGGTTGAATTTGAGTTTGAAAATTTTGCAGGTTGACCACCACGGACCACGCGGGTTCCGCCGTGTTTGGTCGTGCCGATGACTCTAATTATTGGTTTTTGGCCTTTGGCCAGTCACTCGAAGCCTATGGGTGAATTTGTGTGTTTTGTATACTGTTCTAAGTCGGGCAGCCACCATTTGTGGTGGCGGCTGCCTATTTCGGTCGTTTAGCGGTCGTTTGTGTTTTTGAATTGTGATTTAAGTTGGTTGTCTGGTCTTAACAAGTATATGGGCTCGAGAAATCTTATTCACGATGCCGTCATGCTGCCAGATTTGTTATCCAAGTGTGTTGTCGTTCAAGGGCATTTCGGTCTTTTTACGTGATTACACTATGGGTGAAACTTATCGGATTGTAATGTAGAGTACCATTATTGAATTGTCTGTTTTGTGTGTATGTTGTTATATGTTAGAGAAGGCTAAGTGTAGAATTTGGATCATGAGAATGAATTGATGAGGATTTGAGGCTAAGGAATTAATTAGGAATTATAGAGTTGCCCTGAAAATAATTGCTGAGTTAGAGAAGAAATACTTATTGTCGAGGTTAATGAATGATGATTAAGCAATTATTTTACAGAATATTATTATCAAGTTACTTATTGAAGAAGTATTGGTATGATTTGAGTGGCAAACAAGTGAGGGGTCGAGAGTAGGAGTCAATTTCGAAAAGGATTTGGCATAGTTCGGAGTAAACAGTGAGTGGACTTTACTTTTCCGAAATATTTTGCGTATTTAATGAGTTTAATTCTTTCTCGGTTTAATTGAGTATGACTTAAGTTAAAAGATCTTGGAAGTGGCTTTATTTTAAATGAATTATGATTTTTAAAGTATACAATGTCATCATGAGTCTTTATTAAATGACATTTTCTTTATATGAGATGGATGCCTTGTCATGGTTTAAGAGTAGCGAGAGCTAAATGATTTTCACGTGATTTTTTATACAATTAATTATTGAGAATAAATAGATTTCAAGTTTTGAGTAAACTTTGAGTGATATTTAAGTGGCTGATAATCTTATAGCTGATCTCTCATGTCAAAAAGGTTTTGTTTGTGTAGCTTTGAGATATTATGAATGGTTTTGTTTGGTGGAGAGTAAATGTTAAATTGGATTTTAATATTTATGCTTTGGAAGCTTTAACTTTATTTATGGGTGTAGCTAGCTTCTTGGTTATTAAATTAAGTTTTGATTTGAGTTTCAAATCTATGATTTAAGTATAAATCTTCTCACAAGCATGTGTTGGTGATGTTGCATACATGGTGATGAATTTGAACATACAAGAGGCATTATTTTGTGAAACAATGATAGTTATGACTTAGTTTTGAGAACGTTGTGCTAGAGTTTATTCGAGGATACCTGCCTGCTCGTGCATTGTTTTGCTCTGCACGGGAATTGAAGTGGCGAGCCCACTTACCTACCTGTTCGTGCATTGATTTGCTCTGCACAAGAAGTGGCGAGCAGTTTTTCCTGCCAGGCATCAATTCGCTCTACACGGGAGGTGGCGAGCTTACCTGCCTGCTCGTGCATCGAGATCACTCTGCACGGGAAGTGGCGAGCTTATCTGCTTACTCGTGTCTATGCACGGGATGTGGTGAGCTTAATTACATCAGTTTATGACTAGCAGTTTCTCGGGTACTAGTGTGATATGAGGTTTCAGTTGTGAAGTATTTTTAGAAATGATTTTTCATCAATAAACATTTTAAATGACAGTTTCAGTAAGACATTGCGTTTTATTTCAGACATTTTAATAGTTTTACAGCTTGAGAGTATTATTTATTCTTCAGAGTTCAATTTACAATTTTTAGATGATTTAAAAATAGATTTAAGAAATGGCTTTAAAATTGGGGGATTTCAAAGAGCAATGTGAGTGAAATTAGATAGTTTGATGTTTATGTTTATGTTTACTTGCGTGTATGCATTTGTTTGCTAGGAATTGGTTTGGCTAGGACTTGGTAAAGTCTACGCTTGAATCTTTGAGAATGGATGTCACGCTCCGCACCCCGGGCACGTGTGACACGTACTTTAAGGATTTCAAGAGTACAACGCCTGATTGTCTGACATTGTATTCTCAAATTCCCTAAAATACATAAGCCTAGCTGTTTTAAATTTAAACCAGAATTCATTAAAAATTATATTTGAACTAGTTTCACTGCCTTGTCCTCGCCACGCTGACTCTTCAACTTAGTTAATCTAGGAAATGCTCTACACCACAGGATGGTGTACCGGGTCACAAAAAGAACTCATAAGTTGTGAAGCTCGTATGAGTGTAACCAAATCAATAGAATCTCAGTACACATTCAATTAGAAACACAACCACATTTCTCAGTTCCACTTTATTCGATTAATAATATGAAGACTATTTCGGCAACCCAAGCCAACTCATCAATAATCAAACTCATCACAAACCACTAACAACAAGACCATTAACTTTTATTAATATTCCAAATATTCAATTAATATCTAACTTATCCTCAATGCGCCAAATATTTCCCGTTATTTCAATCTTAACAGCAAGACCATCCTTAATTCAACATCTCTAGATTGATCCCCCAAGATTATAACCAAATCATCATATTCAATTAAGTTAATCTCTGTAAACCATGTTCACTCACCAAAGAGATTAGTTATATTCACACAACGAAATGAAAGATTTTCCAAATTTATTCAATCTGTTCAATAATGTCAGCGACCACACTCGAATTTAGAAATCACAATTAAAGGATATAATAACAAACAATAGCTGGAAATAGGGTCGATCGCCACAAACGTTGGCTACCCACACCGAATTTCCCACTCAAACCAACATTTCAAAGTTCTCATTTGCATTCCACAATCAATAAAACCAACAACCATTCCATAATATTCCACTTATTTAATTCATTTTGAATATATCATCAATTCAATCCCAAAACTATCAATTGATTCAATATACCGAAATTATAATTAACCGAGTCATCATATATCACAATAAACAAAGTCAAACTAAATTATATTCATCTAACCATGTATTCAATTATCAATCCACAATCAGCAAATCAATATGTGTTCTCTTATAAATTTAATATCATCAGGATATCATCAATCAAATGGGCAATCCATAGCAATCCATATAATGCACTAACAGCCCAAAAACGTTATCAGAACAAATTCTGGAGTTTGTCCATTCATGTCTTTACACCAAACAATGCAAACCAAATTAATCCATTTCTATCAATTCATCTTCTTTCCTTTTTACCATTGCCCTAGTTATTTGGCCCAGTGTCGTGTTTACGAGCTCTCATCGACGGTCACGACTCACCGCCTCAGATTAAGGCCACCGAGTACACCAATCGTATTTATGAGCTTACATCGACGGTTACGACTAACCGCCTCGGATTAAGGCCACCGAGTACACCAGTCGTATTTACGAGCTTACATCGATGGTTACGACTAACCGCCTCGGATTAAGGCAACCGAGTACACCCCGCACTAGCGGTTCCTGATCGGGTTTAGGGTCTTTCACCCAAGGGAGATACAGTCCCTGCTTATTTTTCAACTCTGGGCAACCAGTCTACCATCTTATCATCAATTTCAAATTTCCTTTCACATATACACATTTCTTTCAAATTTCCACATCATTTCATTAATCATCATTAATATCTGAATCATCCTCTGATCCAACCCTAGGACTTACCTTGTCCTAATCAATCCAACAGGTAAACAAATATCAATCATCAGCCATTAAACTTAGGATTTCCACATCCATCAATTCAGTCTTAGGAGTTAATCCTAGACTCAGCCTGTCTAGCATATAAGCAGACACAACAAACAATTTATATAATCAAGACAAAAAAAAAATATTTGAATCTAATTCCCTCACTGCATCAAACCAACTCAGATTAAATTAGTCAATTCATCCAATTATCATCACCCAAATTCAATTCACTCACTGTATCATTATTAATTTAATTACCATCATTTCCAAAATAATCTCAAAACAAACACCCACATCATAATCAAAACAGCATCAATTCAATCAAATAACCAAATTCCATGCGCACTAGAATTCACATCAATGCATTCCACAGTAACAGCAATTTATATAAATAATACTTATACTCAATTGAAAACAACTCAACATAAATATTCATAACTAAAGCTCTTTCACAGCACCATTGCTCGGATATCAAATCCGGCAGCATAACGACCTCGGGAATGATATTTCCCGAATCCGTATACCTGTTAAGACCAGACAACCAATATTTAAATATTCAGGGTTCACAATTTGGCCGTTCAACGACCGAAATGGGCGGTAACCACCACGCACGGTGGCTGCCCAGCCCCAAAATTACACACAATACTCACCAACACGTAAACAGAACCTGGGGTTGGCCTCTAAGAGTCCTGGGGAGGCTGATCATTAACAAGAAAAACCACCCAACTCGCCGCCACAAGTGGCGGATCCGACGGTGACAGCAGCGGCACAATCTAAAATCAATAGGTTCCTAGAGTTTTCAATTCCAAATAACAATTATAGGTTATTAGGGGTGAGAATTGTCTAAAAACCATCCATTATCAATTCCCAAAATCGAAATCAAAGAGAACCCGAAATGGGTTTAAACCCCTAAAATCCAACTTCAGAAATTTCACAAAATTAACAATCAACACCTTAGGGGAAAGAATACTCGTACCTAGAGGGTCAGTTTTGACAACTGGACCGACGGCCAACAGTCCCCGGAAACGCCGGAATCGACGGCGGAAGCCGCCGGCCTTCACAGCGTCGATTCGCCTTCGAGTGGTGTCGGATGGACGATCAGAGCACACCACCATGCTCGGCTCGACGAGAGGAAGCTCCCTGGGCTGAAGCTGGACCGCGAAGATGCCGGAAACAGCAAGTCAACGCCGGAGCTCCAATCGGCGAAGTCTGTGTTCTCGAGTTTTGAGGAGTTTCTGAGCTGCGCCGACACCAGGGGAAGGAAGAGAGAGAGACGGCGAGCTCGGGAAGCTCTCGTCTGCCTTCATCCGCCGCCGGACGCGCGCCCATGCGCCGATGACAGGTCAGCGGTACTGAACGGGCGAGGGCGAGAGAGAGAGAGAGAATGTCGGGAGAGAGGAGAGAGAGTGTTCCCCAAAAATCTGAGTTTTTGGGTATTTGAAACCCGGACCAGGATCCTCAGCCAAAATATACCAGACTGGTAACAGGCTTTTAATCCAAGCCCTTCAATTTTCTTCAATAACTGAGATGTTGCCACATCATCAAATCTTTTATTTTCCCCAAATTAATATTAAAAACTTAAAAGTAAAAAAAATAAAGAAAAGCACTAGTACACTGCCCAGAGGCCCCAGACCCACCCCACGGCCATCTCCCTCCCCTCCTTTCCTCCCAACCACTCTCCCCACCTCCTCTCCCATTCCACGTCACCATCGGACCACCCTCCTTTCCTATCGCACCACCCTCCTCGCTTGCACTCTTGACCACCCTCCACAGTCCCCAATTCCCCACCTCTTCCCATTTTTTCCCTCTTCCCTTCTCTCTCTCAACTCTCTCAGCATGATGACGGTGGTGTAAGTAAAGCCTCCAAGTCTGAAACTCACTTCTTCTCATACTCACCCTCTTGAATCACATCCAGAATTTTTGTGGGCATGGTGTGATGGTGAACTTCAACAAGAAAGAAGCCCTAGCCGCCTGCACATTGCCTCTGCGTCGGACTTCGGGACTCCAATCTGGAGGGAAGAGAGAGAGAAGGAAAGAGAGTACAGAGGGAGAGAAAAAAATGGTAGGAGGTAGGGATTAGGGAGGGTGGTTGGGAAAGCCGGAGGAGTGGGTGGTGCGGAGGAGTGCGGTGGGCTGATGGTGGTTTGTTTTTTTTTTTTTTAAATCTTTTCAATATTTTTTTGGCCTATTATTTTATGAAAAAAGAGGATTTTTGATATGGCAAAATCTCAGCCATCAAACTTGAATCAAGGGCTGAGATTAAAAATTGGGTACCAGTCTTGTATATTTTGCCTGGCAGAGGATCCTAGTCCTTTGAAACCCACTCATACAAAATTACGAAATTGCCCCTCCTTTCAAATGCTCGTGGTTATTATTTAAGGTGTGAATGATTTGAGTTTAAGGTTAATATTTGACGATTAGGAAATTGATTTGTTAGAATGATTATTATTATTATTGATAGAATTTGATGTGAATATGAGGAATTATGATTAATTTGATGTTTGGATCATTGGTGATGAAATATTTTGTGATTTGAGTAATTATAGATATTATTGTGGATTATTCTTTTAGTATGAGAATTGAGGAAATTATTGAGGTTAATTGTTTAAGTCTTTTCACTGATATGAGCTCTAGTGAGCTTACCGGGTTGTTTGTTTGAATGACCCGGTGTATCATGGACTTGGTGCAGTGTGGTTGTTGATGTTTTGCAGGTTAAGCATGTTGAGGAGGCAATGGGGAGAAGACGAGGCAATGAGACTCATTTTGATTTGTGTAATTGTTTTTATACATAGGTTTTACATAAATATTTTTGGGCTAGCACTCTGATTTATTTTATGTATTTATTTATTATATTAAGTGTATGACTCATTCTTTAAAAATGGGTTTAAATAGAAAGGTTTCAGTGTGTTTATGGGCCCGATGTTCGGAGCATTACACCTAGGGTATACGCCCAAAATTTTGAAGCTAAATACTAACATAAACGCCAACAAACCATTGATCGGTACAATTGAAATATACCCATAAAGAATTTTTTTTCTTATTTGATTATTTTTTATTTTTTTAGGCTAATGCATTTTTATTAGATTAATATAATTTAAACCCTACAATTAATTTTAGGATAATATGATAATATGATAATATAGTAATATTATAATATTATAATATTATAATATGAAGATACTATAAAAATAGTAATAATATTATGATAATACTAGGATAATATCATGGTTTAAATATTATTAATTTTAGGATAATATTAGACATTTTTTAAATTAAAAATATCTAAATAATTTTTTTGGATCTCAGTTAAAAATTAAAAAATATTAAGATATTAATTTAAGAGAGGAGAAAAAATTAGACCGTGTAAATAGCTCTAGTTAAAATAAGGTAATTCATCCTTCTTCTTCTTTTGGCTAAAAGGTGATTCATCCTTTTTTTTATTTTTGGCCATTAAAAGATATAGAAAATTAGGATTAAATACCAAATATCAAAAGTTTTTTAATAAAGCAGTAAGAAATTTTTTTTNATACAGTTGTGACTGTCGAACAGTTACAGTTGTAATTGTCGAACAGTCACAGTTGTGACTATTTAAAATTTATAAAAAATCAAAATTTTTAGGATTTCATACTTTTGATTTAGGTTTGGGGGATGAAATCCTATAACCCAAAGACTAAATATTAAAGTTTAAGCCTTGCAAATATTGAAAAAACAATAAATCAATAAAAAAGTTATGACTGTTAGACAGTTACAGTTCGATATAACTATATTTTTTTAAGTTGGTACTTAAACTGAAATTTAGTACCTAAACTGAAATGTAATAAATGTTTTAGTAGTTGAAATGAAAAAACATTATAATTTAGTACCTAAAATGAACCTTAAAAGTAATTCATCGTTGATCAATTAATTATGGGTTAGACGGCCCATACCCGACTAACCCACCCTAACCCATTTGTTTTCTGCTCTCTCCCGCTCTCACTCACCGTCGCATCTGAGCTCATCCAGGATGACGTCGTAGCTAGCTTGACATTCCGGCAACCAGGTCTCTCTTCTCACTTGTAAAATATAAAGTCTTATTTTCTGTTTAAGTTTTTTGTGACAATTTTAATGTGTTTTGGTTTCTGGGTATTACATATTTGTGACTCCCTGTAACTTCTTTTTCATCCTTCGAATTCATGATCGCTGACTGGTGTTGATGTGATAATGAGAGCATATAAACCTCCATTTTTGAATGTTTTAACTAGTTGTCTGTTGGGGAACTTTCAATTTCACTATAGAAAGTCTCGTAACTTTATCGGAGGAAGTCGCTCTAAATTTGTTGGGTTCGAGTCTTTTCATTCTAGGAAAGCAGTTTTGTTCTGCGTTTGCCATTCTTAATTTGAAAAATTGGATGTAGCCCAATTTATGTGTAAATTTAATCAAAGAGTAAGTGTTAATATACAAGGATGCATTGAGCACGTAAAACTAATTTTTCAGTAACATAACATTTTCTACTCTCGCTTATTTTGTGAATTTGACCAATTTCTTGGTAACAAAACACACCAGTGCCTTGAATCTCCGCCTAAATTATCCCCGTTCATCGGTTGTAGATTCACCGGTTGGATCATTTCTTTGGTATCTTATTGTAGATTCTTCACCGGTTGGATTATTTTGCAAATCCAGGTTTCTCCTTGTTGTTTTCTGTGCTGTAATTCTGTTCCTTTTTCTTTTTAATAAAAAAAGGATGAATGTCATTTGGTTCTTGTGCTTTTCTTGTGCTTCTTTGGAAGGTTGAAGTCTTCAGAATCTCTTGGTGTTAGTACACATTGCTTATGTTTTGAGGAAAACAAAGATACTGGAGAAAGAGCAGTTTGTGACTGACAGAAGAGAATTAAGGGGTTTATTCCGTAGGATGCTAGTTCAACTTTATAACAATGGATAGCAAGGGATACTTTCGGGAAGATAATGACATTTACTTACTAGTTGGGAATTTAATAACTAATTAATGTGAGTAAATACAGAGAACACATTAAGGTAATTGATTGATATTTCACAAGTTACTGTCATTTTAAAATTCTTTCCATTAGATAATTTATTGTACTGATTGACCAAAAAAAAGATAATTTATTGTACTGCTGCTTTATGGTGGGCGGGTGTGTATGTTGCACAAAATCTGTAACTTAGGCCATCCTGTTGGGATCTAACGGCTGAGATTATTTGCCCGTTGAAATAGGTTTATTTAATTGATAAAAAATCAATAAAAATCAGAAAAATTCTGAAAAAATGTCAGAAGTTCAGAAAAAATTTGTAACGGTTAGTTTAACATTTCCTTTATAAATTGGTCATTCCCACCCCATATTTTTACTCACTCATTTATCTTTTGCATACTAAATTATTGTAGAAAAATTTTATTTTCATTCATGGGAAATCCAAAGGGGAAGAATTGGTCCTATGAGGAAGAGGTAGCTCTAGTTGAAGCTTGGATGCAACACTCTGAAGATCGTTGCATCGGCTCCAATCAAAGAAACATGGATTTTTGGGAGAAAGTGTACAATCATTTGCTTCAGAATTGTCCTCAAGTCGTGGTTAATGGGTGACAAATTGGGGCGGCCATAGCTCACTTCAAGAAGATAGGGGGTGCCACCTCAAAGTATCATAAATGTATCTTAGCGGCGGAACGAGCACGCACCAGCGGGCAAAGCCAAATTGATGTGGTGAGTATTTTTGTTAATTAAATTCAAATATTTTTGTACCATTTATAATTCATTAATTTGTTTTCATATTATTAGGTGAGCTTTGCAAGTGCACAATACCAAGCAACCCACCCGAACAACCGCCATTTTGGTTGGCACCATTGTTTTGTCAAAATGCAGCACTTTGTGAAGTGGCAACATGAACCGTGGGGAACTCCAACCTACAGCCCCACTAAGGCCGACGACACCCCTACTGATGCTGATGCTAATGACAATGATGCTAAAGCGGTTCAATTGAGCGCAGATGAAGATGCTTCGGCCTTTCAACCACTTGGCAGTAGTCACCCTAGGCCACCTGGCAGAAACAAGTCAAAAAAGGCCAGACAAGATAGTCCCCAAGTAGCTGAGAGTATCAACAACCTTTGCCAAGAGACCAAGACGTTTTCTACTAACCGTGAGCGATTGATCAAAGAGCACAACAAATACAAACAAAGGCAGGAAGACGTGGGGATCATGGAAATGAACCTCGCCACCATATTCGGAGAACGACGAGCGTTTTGGGAGGCAAGACAGCATGAAGTTATGGCAAGATGGAATGCAAGTGCTGCTAACGAGGCCAATCGGGGGCACGTCAAGCTCGGGAGGGTACTATCCCCAACACCAACTTTTCACCATTTGACTAATGCTTCATTTTATTTTGGGAAAAATTTTCAAACACGACACCTAGTTTGGGGTCAATTTTAGTTTAGGACACTAGTTTGGGTTTGTGTTAGTTTAGGACACATATTTAGGATTTGTATTAATGTGGGACAATCCGTCACCTCCGTCAAGAATTCCGTTAAAAATAGACATGTGCCATGCACATGACCTATTTTCAAGGGACAAAATGGACAATTCACCATAATATATTAAAATAATTAAAAATAAACAAGATTAAAACTAAAAATATATTAAAAAAGTTTAAAACTATAAACACAAAAAACACAGAAAAAAAAAGGATTGAAGAGGGAGATGCAGATCTCACCCCCCCCCCCCGTTTTCACTCAGCCCCAACCACCTCCGGCGGTGGCTTTACTGTCGGCGACGACCCACCCTCTCTTCTCTCTCTCTCTCTCTCTCTCTCGCTCTCTCTCTCTCTCTCTCTCTCTCTCTCCCTCTCCCTCTGTTCCATCTGCGCACCCCTTCTCCACCCAGCCCCAACTCGTGTTTGATTGTTTCTCAATCTCATTAATCAGATCTGTAATTTTAGATCAAGTAATTTGGGTTTTGTCTAAAGGCGTATGCTTTGATTCAGATCTGTAATAATATGAAGATGGTGAACTATTTAGTTTAAATTGATGGAAAGGGTTTTGGTAGATCTGAAATTGGGATGTATATGTGTATTGGGTTTTTGCAGACAACATCGAGGCGTTTGGCTGATAGGAAGGTGGAGAGGTTTGAGAAGAACATAATGAAGAGAGGTGCGGAGATGAAGAGAGAAAGAGAGAGAGGGGGGAGGGTGGGTCGTCGCCGGTGGGTAAGGCCACCGCTAGAGGTGGTTGGGGCGATGTGCAGAGAAATAGAGAGAGAAAAAGGAGGGTGTGATCTGCAGAGAAAAAGAGACAAAGAGAGGAATAGAGAAATGGAGGGAGAGAGAGAGTGAGATAGAGAGGGGGGATGGTGGGGTCACTGCCGGCAAGTATGGCCACCGGAGGTGAGTTGGGGCTGGGTGGAGAAGGGGTGCGCTGCCATCTTGTTCTTCTTTCTTTTTTGTTTTAGTTTTATTTTTAATTATTTTAATATATTATGGTGAATTGTCCATTTTGTCCCTTGAAAATAGGTCATGTGCATGGCACATGTCTATTTTTAACGGAATTCTTGACAGAGGTAACGGATTGTCCCACATTAATACAAATCCTAAATATGTGTCCTAAACTAGCACAAACTCAAACTGGTGTCCTAAACTAAGATTGACCCCAAAGTACGTGTCCTGAATGAAAAATTTTCCCTTTTATTTTCAATTATGTTTGTCGTCTACTTTATGTTTGTGTGTGTTTCATTAATATGTGTGTATATTATGTCGTGTAGTATTATGAATTGAAATAAAATATTCTATTATTAGGTAATAAAATTATAGAAATTATAATTTGGGTCATAAAATTATAAATCCAAATATTCAATATTGATCTTATATTAAAGATCTATTTAAAATATAACCAATGATATAATTTTTATAAATTATAACTTAACCATTACTTAATCTCAATTAGGCTTAATTTAATTAAGTGCACAGATATGACTCTCAGCACCACTATAGCTTCAGCACATATGACTATCACTCTCATCACTATTCAGATCACAAAATCACTATTCATGCCACTTTGAAACCTATGTATAGCTATCACACTCACTAAACCATTGTGGAAGGCCTTATGGTTCTGTGGGATTCTTAACTTTTTCATGTGTTTTATTTCAGTTATCCTGTCTTTCAATTGCTGTGGATGCTAAATAAGTGATATATTTTCCCCGGGTTTACAGTCTATATACCATGAAGAGGGCAGCTCCATGGAATGAGCAGGTTGATGTTATATCATCAGATGACCCTTCTTCCTCAGACGTAGAGATGGAAGTCACTACTGAGAATGATAGCAAGCAGTTAACCAATAATGTCACAATGGATCAACCTCCCAAAGAAATAACATTTGAAGGTATTTACACAGTTAAGATTTAGGTCCTTTTTTTAACTGGAATTGGTGAATTGAAATCATAATATCAATTAAGGTTTGTTATAATGTTGCAGAGCAATGAGTCTATGTTTTTCAATAAACTATTAAGAAATACGTAGTTCAGTTGAGATCCTTCAAACATGCTTTGAAAAATGTCTTAACTTACTTCAAGTTTCGAGAAACTTCTGATTATAGACACTTATTATCACCTTGTATTGATAACTGGAACATCATGCACCTCTATCATGTTTAGATTACATTAAGGCCATGGAAAAATTATCCACCTCTGGAAATCTCTGATCCAAGCTGTGCAATGCTGTTTGTTCCAGTAAATGGATTTATAGTTTTGCATTTGATTACCAAAAACAGATATTGGCTTAAGATTAAGTGACCACAAGTTTTGTTTTTCCATAATTTGAACTGTAGTAGCTACAACATAGTTGGCCACTCTTAAACTTAATAGTATGAATATGCTATTAATGAAGGATGAAGAAAATGTGTACTCATGGATGTTATTGTTGCAGTTGTGGGAGCTTTTGTTCACTGAATGTAGTAACCTCAATATGTGAGAGACTTCTTTAGAAAAAACAAGCGGATAACAAATTGCTGTTTTGTATCATTATTGGACTTTGCCGTATTCCTTTCATGGTACCGTAGCCCATTTCTGTTCATTGATTGATAGCTTTGTTTCCTTATTTGACTTCTAAGTCCTTTAAACTTGCTTTAAACTGCAGATGCTTTGATCAGAAGGGCAGAGATGTATGAGGAGTACATGAAGCAGATCCCAATCCCGACACACCATGGCTCTGTTATTCCATTTACCTCTTGGATAGGTTTAGGCAAGTCCATTAAGCAGTTGTATGGACAACCTTTGCATTACCTCACCAATATTCTCCTAAAACAATGGGACCTTTTGAGGATTGGCGGTGAGGACGAATACAGGCCTTTGGATACCATCATTCATCCGTGTAAAGCTGAAGCCACAATCTGGCTGATTGAAGAAGTCCATAGGCGCACCTCATCTCATCATCATGTTGCTAATCTCTGGCTATCAGATCCGATGCACCATGCCTTTGTTGATTCCATCTTTCCACAGTTACGAAGCAAACCCTGAAAGGCCTTTAGGTTTTACTATGATGTTATGCTTGTTCATTGTCATGTAAATTTTTTGTTAAATTCTTAGATTTGACTCAAACTAAACTTTCTTGTAGTTCTGGATGAAATGAAAACTTAGTCTGGTTTGAATTCTACACAGGGTTCAGAGTGTCAGTTTGTAAGAAGAAGCCTCAACATACACAGACACCAGAAAACAAAAAATTGAAATGCTCATCCTAATGAAATCACATTTGAATGCAATAGACCTCATATCACCAACTAAAGTCTAAAGGATGCCCATGATAAGAAATGAAGCCACTAAAGCATATTGTCATCTGAAGTGGAAGGTTGCTCCTCAATATGCTTTTATTTTGGAGGATTCATTGGTTTAAATCATCCTGTTTGCATACTAGGTGAACCCCGCAGCTTTTGAATTGAAAGGAGGCCGAGTCTGTCCTACCCAGGTAGTAAAATTGAACTTAACACATGTAAGGCGGCAACCAACCCTCTTTAGCCACCAGTGCCTTGATTTCAACAGTTAATGGAATATACCACAGCCACCCATGAGCAGACGTACTCTCTTTTAAAGAAATAGAAAGCCCATGACTTACGCATATTTCATTGATGAATGTTTAACACATTGTATATGATTTTACAAAAACACACTTATGATTTAATAGAATAATGGATGGAATGTGAGGAGGTGCCATATTGCTACATGATGCAAAGTCTAGGTGGCAAATAGTTTAAATTTTTTGTTTGGGTGGTAATTGCACACACCCCTATAGTATGAGTGGTAAATGTTCAAATACTCTTCTTTTTAATTAGCTAGCTACTTATGCCTAATAAGGAAGAGTCTATTGTAATTATTAGTAAAGAGTTTAAGAAATTTGTCAGCTTCAGATTTCCATTTTATGTATAAAAAACTCTTGGAGGGATTTTAGATCTGATGAAATGTTTTAGAGATATATCAAATTAGATTTTAGCACCCATCTTTTAAAATTTCTTGGTTCCACCCTTGTGCCTACGTATAGGCACAACAATATCAGGCTTGTGTTTCTGGTACATACTATTTTAATAGGTAATGATGCTAGCTATAAAGCCAGAGGACGTGGTAGTACGATGAAGATGTTTTTAAGATATTGTGAGGATATTTAGTGACATCAGACATGTTCCTGAGTTGGGGAGAATTTGAATTCTCTAGGAGCACTTGACTCTTGGAAGGCAATTAATAAAAGGTATTTCTGTGGTCATCAAGAAACAGAGAGTTGAGAAGATGTATAAAAATGATTGGGGACACTACAGTGGAGTCTAGCAGTGACGATAAAGCATTGTGGCATATAAGTTTGGCTCATCAAAGTGAGCATGGTTTGATGGAATTAGAGAAAATATTTTCTTGTAAGAAGTGAAATTGTCAAGTTAGACTTCTAGAAATACTTTATGGAAAACCTAAGATTCAAGTTTACCACAATCTTATTGCAGTAAAGGTGTTCTCAATTATCTGTTCTTGTGGCAGTTGAGATTTGACAAGTATATTTTTGTAGCCTGTGGGGTTTAAAGAACCAAGTAAGGTCTAGCATGTATACTGAGTAAATCATTGTATGGCTTAAAACAATCTGTAGGCAATAGCACAAGTGCTTCGATGCATTAATGGTGTCATCATATTCTTACTGTTGCGAAGACTAAAATCTTACATATATGAGTTTTAGAATATGTTGATCAAACTAACCTATGTAGACTCCTGTCGAAGCATACTTCAGTCTCTGTTCAAAGTTATGCTCAAAGAAAAAGGGATTCGGTCGAATACATGTCTCAAGTGCCATATGAAAATGCAGTATGATAGGACATCTATGCGATGGTATGTACAAGATTGAACATCTCATATGCATGTAGTAAGTGTTGTCAGAAGGTTTATGGGGAATCCTAGTAAAGAGCACCGGAATACTATGAAGCTGATTTTTCGATATCTTGTAGGTTGATTTTTGTATATTGTTTGATCATTGTACAACCTTTTCAATGGTTAAAGGGTATGCACTATGCTCAGGATCTTGATGATAGGAGGTCTATGATTGGTCATCATGATGAAATATTTATTTCATGGAAGTCAGTCTTACGAAATACAATAGTCTATCACTCTCTCTACCATAGAGGCAAAATAAATGGTAGATACAGAGGAAACAAAAGAAACATTATGATTGAGAATTGGTTGAAGAACTTGGGTTTAAGCATGGTAGTGTTTCCTATGTAGTGTTATCGTCAGAGTACTATTTATTAGCTAAGAATCAAGTCTTTCATTTGTTGTCAGAGTGCATAGAAATTCTGTATCAGATGATTTACGAGTTGATTGCATCAGGAGATATATCTTAATCTATGGATCATACCAAAGAGAATGCAACTGATATGTTAACAAATCCGGTTTTCAAAGACAAGGTCAGGCATTACTTGGACTCGAATGTCTAGTGTGCTTGAGTTTCCCATAAAGGGCTTTAGGAAGAGGCGGTTAGAGAATTTGATGTATGAGGCCTGAATTCATACCCAGGTAAAGATTTGCTTAAAGTGCCTTGAATTTGTGAAGAGTACTGTCATTGACATATAAGGAACAATAGGCTCATGCATGTGAAACGCTCTGTCTATATACATGAACAACATATGAAGAAAATGGTGCTCAGGGTGTTGATTCACACTTTTGCATAATGATGCGCAATTGGAATCCTGACCTACTATAGCCAATTTGTCAACTATATTATATTTTCTATAGTTCAGAATATTAAGTGGAGCCAAATTGTAGGGTTACTTTGAATGTGAGTGACCTCTTCGTAATCATCTCGCCGTGCATCTCCATGCATAGACATAGGACAAAGGGGAAAATCGGAAATCCTAGTCTTTTCTTTATTGTTTTGCTTATTTTTTGCATGCATCTTTAATAACAGTTGGTACCAAAGCTGATACTAATTAATTAAGGTCATGCATTTGGAACAAGAAGTGAAATTGGTTCTCGGATTAGAAATAAATTGAAAATTGTTTTGACTTTTTAAGCATGATGGTGTCAGCAAAAATTGTATATACTTACAAAGATTACTGCTTATATGTTTTCAGTAGTTTGGGAAAACTCAAGGGCACCACCATGGTCTTGAAATTTTTGGAGAACATCTACAAGCTAGGTCTTCCTCTGCTTTACCCTCACCACTTTTTGTTGTTTCCATATCTTGTTTGTCTTCTTTGATGATTGTTGATGCAAAAATCGATACATCAACTTAAAAAATGGGTTGTAGGCATAGAAAAGTAGAGAATCAAGAACACAAGGAATTTGAGGTGGTTCACCCAACTTGGGCTACATCCACAACCATTTGTATTTCTATTTTCTATATTTGGAGGGATTACAATTGTATGGGACTTGTGAAAAGCTGTAAAAATATGTGAACGAACTCAGCCCCCCTAAACTCTTTAGGGGTAAAGGTGTTTATATAAGAAAATAAACGGGCCATTGGGCCAAGTGGGCAAATGGGCCTTTCATAGGCAACTGATGGGCTTTTCCTGTTGGGCCTCCGTCATCAAACTCTTTAATGCAGGGGTCCGATAGATAGCCCGAGACTTCACCTAATGGTTGGCTCAGGGCCCAGTTTTCTGTGCTAACCCGTTCCTCCTCCATTGACAAGTCAACGCGTCAAATGGAATGCTTGGATAGGATACGTGGCAATTAGTCATTGGTCGAATTAGATTGGTGGATTTACCCACAAACAGAAGTCCCCCAGCTTTCGAGCTGAGCTAGATCCCTTAGGTTGGGAGTTGAAAGCATTCAGTTTGATGAGACTTTCTAATTTGTCTTATTTTTCATTTTAGCACTCTGACCCGAGGGTAAACAAGCCCCCAAACCTGAGAGTTTTGAACAAAAGAAGTTTTGGCCGAGCAGAGGTTGATGTAGAGACAACTATTTGAAGGGGTAGAGACAATTGTTTGAACAGACACTACTACAATCAGGTTAATAGACAACGGTTTTTAACTGTTGTCTATTATCTCAAATTTGCGTCGTCTAGGCGACTGATGTCTATGGCCCTTTCATACAATGGTTTTTAACTGTAGTCTAAGTTGGTTCATACAACATTTTTTTATTTAAAACCGTTGTATATGGTGCATGAAAAACCTTATATTTGGTCTAAAACTGTTGTCTCGCAAAAGCCTACACAACGGTTCTAGATAAAAAAAAAAAAACTATTGTGTATATGTATTACTCACAATAGTTATTCACTATAAACACTGTCTGAAGGCTAGTTAAACATCGTTATTTAAAAAAACAAACCATTGTATAGAGTGATGATATACATCATTTTTTAGGTATTAAATGTTGTTAGAAGATATGTTATTGTTACCCTAAAAAATCACGGCAGAGATTGTCGAGAAGATTGATAAGAACATTGAAGTCCTAGTTAATTTACAGGCATGCCACTATTCTCGACCGAGAGACCGTTATAGAAATTGAATTGATTTGATGATTTGCGCTGAACCTACCTAACTTCTAGCCAAACAATTGTAAGCGAGTAAGGAACAAGTTCTCGCCGAAGGTCTTGCCTGCCTTGATCAAGAATTTTAGTTGTCATTGGTTTCTATGACTGTATGCTCAAAATTGTAGGTGCGAACAATGGTTTCTACAAATATGGACAACTCAAAAAGATTAATAAATTCATTAAATTAGAATTGGAGTTTACAAAGTCAGAAGCAAACTCATTTACATCTCTTGCCAATTACACCCCAAAATATTAATTGTACCTAAATTGAAGCTATGCATAAAATAAGTTTTAAATCAATCTCATTGATTGAGAAGATTTAACCAATCAATTGCATTAATTAAGTCAATTAACTAATTAAGGACTGTTAATTCCTTAATTTAGCATTTTGACTTGATTTGATTGATGGACTTCTTAGATGTCGACATATGTCATTTTTGGTAGCTCGCTTTATCTTGATGAGTCACGTGCCACATGTACTTGTGTGGGGCCATGGTTGCACCAGTTATCTTTGACTAGTCAAATGATGAAACTTGCAATTTTTAACAATTTGATTTTATCAAAATTTTGGTGTCTACAAATGCACCCACTCCAAGATGCGTTGTAGACATGTGCTTGTTGTAGGAGGCGTAGCTTGAAGCCACTCTTGACGACCACAATGCTTGTTCACTACTTGTGATGAGTTTTTTTTTTTTTTTTTGGTGTTTGCCAACATGAACTTTTGATGTGTTTGCAATTTTGGACAACATCCACTTCTTGACACATGATGATCTTTTTGAGGAAAGCTTCACGTTCACCATATATATAGACACACAGGTCCTGTAGGGAATGTGTAGAGTGATTATGCAATCTCCACCCTTTAATTTGATAGATTTTTTTAAAAAAAATTTACTCATTTACACATAGAGCGCTCCTCCATCAATGTGATTGTGAGATCTTGAACTTTCCTTTTCTTGAATAATTCAAATCCAAACATACAAGCACAATCAAAGTAATTACATAAAATCTTTTCTTTTGTTGTCCATTCTAGAACCCAATCAAGAAAGCCTTAAATCTTTCAATATAGTGCAACATATATAATGAGACGTACTGGAAGTCTGGAACTATCATTCTTTTTCTTTCTTCTTTTTCAAATTGGCTCTAGATTTTTTTTTCTTTGTTAATTTGTCTCTTTCCCCATTACTTTCTTGGAGGCTAGCTCAGATAGCTAATTAAGTGGAAAATATCTCGCCACTTTTTCTTTAACCATGCTATGAAATCTTGTTTGTACTATTGAAAACCATGCTTGATCCTATAGGGGTAAGTGAATCTACAATCTTACAGTCATGTATGGCAAGAAAATCCCGTATCAATTCTATTACAAATTGACAAGAATTGTGATACTTGATTATTACATTTTCTCTATATATGGAAGATGCAAACCTCTTTATTCACAACACACTCAAGTTTCATGGTTTATCCCTGTCAAGCAGCCTATCTCTTTTTTTTTTTATTGTATGGCAAAACAAGAAGAAAAGGTTTTCCTTTAATGGTGTGTTTGGATGGGAAAAAAAACTTAGTATTTAAGAAATTACATGCTCTAATTTTCTTGTATGGATTCATAAATATAGAATTTTATAATTCTATGTGAAAAAAAAAAAACTTGGGATTTGAGGTTGTAAATTCCAACTTTAAATTCTACCCAAATTGATGTCATTTTCAAAATTCCAATTTTTACAAAAGAAAAATAATTTGTGTTCACCCATCACCTTGCCAATTAATCACAATACCACCACCACTACCACCATATTGTCGCTACCACCACCACTGCCACCGTCACCACCACTTACACCGCCTCCGTCGACACCAATGCCACCACCACCAACACGTACAGCTGCCACCACTACCACCAACACCGTTGCAGCCGCCACCACCACCACCACTGTCGCGACCACCATCTATACCATTATAGCCGCTGCCAAAATCATCACTGATGTCGCTGCCACCATCACCACCACCACTGTCGCTGCCACTGCCAACACCCCAATTTGTGCCGCCACCATTTCTCCTATCGCCTGTGGGACATCACCCCTACCACCATCGTCAACTTACCACAAGCATCATTTTTATTGTTGCCATCATCACCATCGTTTTAAATTTCATTATTTGTGAATTTCTTAGGATTTTCAAACTACTTCATCCAAACGCACCATAAAGGAAAATATTTTCTCCTTGTTTGACTCTTTTCCTTCAACCTTTTTTTTTCCTTGTGAGTGTGCACTGCCTATATAAGGGAACTTCGAAAGAAGCCTTGTCACTGTTGACGACAACGACGTGGAAAGGGAGAAAGGGTCGATGGTGCGGGTTGGCAGAGGCGACAACGTTGTAGGCATGCGTGGTCTCCTTGACGGTGTCGGCGACAGAGAATAGATGCACGAGAGGAGTTGTTTCTGGCGTTGTGGCGAGACTGAAGGTGAAGCCAGCGCATCAGATGTCGTCAAACTCGACACCGGCGACAACGAACAGCGCGGGAGGCTGTAGAATGAAGGACCGGTGCTGACAACCAAGCGAGAAAGGAAGCTTTGGGCGGCTGGTGTGGTTTAAACAAATGTCGCTAGGGATTGTTGGAGCAACTAAAGGAGTTGGCATAGGCATAAGCAAACTACGTGGGAGCTGCGACGTGGCTGGAGGGTGGCAGAGCGAGGAAAAGCTTGGCAGCGGCACGACATATGGTCAACGACTGGCAGAGGGAGGCAATGTGCAGGTTGGTGGGCAGAGAACCAACGTAGGAGGAAGCTCTTGGGCGGTGCTGCTCTAGCTAGGACAACATTGATCACTTTGAAAAGTGAAGAGATGGCCGTCGGTGACTTTGGTGGTGGAGGTAAGCTTGGCGTGAATATGAGAGACGATGTTGCTGCGTGTGTATGTGTGAGATAGGGAGAGAGAAGGTGAAGAAGCTGCCCTTCATTTCGTTCTCTGTAACTTATTGCACCTCCAAATATCAAAGCGTTCAATACTCTTGAGAGAGATGACATGAAGCAGTATGATATGGTGCAGTGCATCTTCATTTGCCGTCATGGAGTATATAAGTTGGCACTGTGTGATAATGTCGATCCAATAAAGATAGTGCTTTGAACGCCTATATAAAAGCAATGCATGATTTTCTTCTTTGAAGGCTATCAACCAAGATCATTATCTCATTACATATATACATCCAATTTGGTGTGGATATATATATATATATCATGGATTTTGCATCCAACATAAGTGCATGGAGGTGCCACATGATAAATTAATATCCTTCCCTTTTTTTTTTTTTTTTCTTTCTGTGTTTTGTGTTGTTTTGTTTTTTTTTTTTGGCAGGTTCGAAGTTGACGACCGCTCAAAGGCATCACCTTTGTAGGCCCTTCTTGCTCGGGTTTTCACCCTCTCGTAGATTTGGTGTAGAGCCCACATAGAGCACTTAGGCTCCGTTTGTTACGCTGGACTATATTGGATTGGACTATTTTTATAGATTATACTGGACTGTGTTGGACTGAAGTAAACTGGACTAAATATTATCATATATATGTTTGGCAATGTGTCGGATTATGAAGCTGGATAAGCCAAATAACATTGTCTTATGTTTGGTGCATCATCGGACTAAACTATAATTATTTGAATTTGTAAATAAATAAAATATATTAATTATCAAAATAATTTTTAAGTTGTAGATGTCATTGATGAGCAGAGAAAATATATTAATTATCCTATGCTAACAAGTAACAATTGCACTTGTTGGACAAGAGGTCAAGTGTTGTGCCAAACACCAAAGCCATTGATGAGAAGAGAAAAAACTCGGAGGAAAAAAAACAAATAAGAAGGGAAAAGGTAAGAACAAAACCCATAACAAAAGTTGGAAAGAAAACTCAGAAATTAAAGAAAATAAAAAAATGAAAAACAAAAGAAAAAACATAGAAAAATTGAGAAGCGCCTAAGCCATCAATTCGATCAATACATAAACTCAGAAAAACAAAAACTCAGTAGATCAATTCCAAGCCAAGCTGGTATAGAGAGAGAGATTGAGAGAGAGAGAGAGAGAGAAAGAGAGAGAGAGAGAGGAGGGAAAGAGAGATAAAGGGAGAGAGGGAAGAGAAATGATAGATCTATTGCTCTCCCTCTATGGGTTCAAATGAGAGCTGAGAATAAACTTGGAAGCAGCTCAAATGAGTTTGGAGACGACGAGATCGCGGACAGATAGGGCCTCACTCTCACAGTCTCACACCGTGCTATGCAGTGAGGTCTCAATAGACTGTGCTATGCAAGGACGTCTAAGTCGGTGTTTTAAGAAAAACTGGTGTTATGTAATTCCACTTAAATTACCACCGGGTGATACCAAACATAGTATAAGGGTGTTATTTAACACAATCCGAGCTAATACTAGTTAATATGGTGAAACAAATGCGGCCTTAGGGTTTACACACTGCTTGTTTGACGACATCAATTCTGTGGGCTCCTCTTGCTCGGATTCGCACCCTTTCGTACACTTGGTGTAGAATCAACGTAGAGCACTTAGAGCTAGTTTACGCACCGCTCGCTCGACTACGTCACTTTTGTGGGCTCCTCTTTGCTCGAGTTCACACCCTTCCGTCTCTTCCTTTTTCTTTGTTGATGAAATTGTCGAATAAAATCGTAAGGTTCTTCTACTTCCAAGGCTCTCCTTCCATAATGGGTTTTAAGAAATTACTTCCTCGTCTAAACGAACCACTAACTCTTCTCCACAAGGTATTGTGATACGAACTCGTCTCCTCTCGCAATCGATTTGTGCTGGATTTCTCCTTAACCAATCCATTCCTAAGATTAGGTCGTAGTTTTCACGCCTCGATCCTGAATAAAATCTAATATCTCGAAGTGAAGCGTGACTTACGTTTTAATCGCAGATTAATAAAATTATTTCTACAATTAAAACGTGAAAAGAAAAGAAAATAAAATAATTGAATAAACTAAGTAAAGTGAAAATAAAAAAAATAGACTTTATTTAGCAAACTATTGTTCTAAGAGTACCATACCAGATGTTCATCTTCTTATATATTACAATTTATCCTTATGTCATATTGTGTTATTTATTTTCTTGTGATAATTTATTTTTATTACTTGTGATGTTATTTCTTCATTAAATATATCAAGTGCATTATATTTGTGAATAAGCTTTTATTATTAATCTTGTATATGCACTGTGAAATTTCTTAAGTCTATGATACACTCAAATTGCGTAAGATTGAATTATTATGCATGTACAATTTAATTTCTCTACATACATTAATGTTTATCTTTACATGTATAATCATAAGTGCATAAGAAAAGTGTGATTGTGAACAATGTTAAGAAAATGATTAATTCACAAACCAAGAAGAGAGGGAGATGAACTTGGTGGTCTCGTGATTTATTAGAAACACCATGGAAAAAGGGAGATGTACCTGGTGATCTCATGATTTGTGGAAGAATTATTGAAGGAAAAGTGGAATTAATAATATTCAAAATATTTGGGCTTAAGAGACGGACGGGTGTTGACTCATACTTGGGACATTCGGAGCCACAGTGGAAGGATACACGGTATGGGACGTGTAGGCCTGTTTGTCTTGAGTATGTGTCAACGAGAATGGTTAAGGAGTACGTGAGTATACACATTCTCATTGCATATAATTGTAATCGTTATCTGTATTTCTTTTCTTTTACTATGATTTTGATTAAATGTGATAACTGGCCATGAGGGATCACTATACCCTACTGAGTCTTAAAAGCTCACACCCTAATAAATCGTGCAGGTGACGAAAATATGACCGATGATGTGGAATACCCAAGGGAAATTTAGAGAATTTGCTGGAGTACTATGATTTGTTTGTTTATCAATAAATTGTAATATATAAGAAGATGAACATCTGGTATGGTACTCTTGGAACAGTAGTTTGCTAAATAAAGTTTTTTTTTTTTTTTTTTTTTTTTTTCACTTTACTTAGTTTCTTCCAGTATTTTCTTTTCTTTTCTTTTCACGTCTTAATTGTAGAAATAATTTTATTAATCTGCGATTAAGACGTAAGTCACGCTTCACTCCGAGATATTAGATTTTATCCAGGTTTGGGGCATGACAAGTTGGTATCAGAGCCAGGTTTGAGAAATGGGACTAATCGGATAGTATTATATTTCATCTACGATTTAAAAGGTAAAGGTAGCTAGAAGAAATAATATATGTATGTATATGATTGATTTTTGTTTATTGTTTACATTCAATTATTTGTTTATGTTCTACTAACCCTGTGGACAAATTAATTATATTAACAGTATGGAAGTAATTGAAGGAATGGATAGATGGGGGGATTATCGCATAGGTCCTGAGGGGATAGCTCCTCTTAACCAAGCGGTATATGATGAAGTAGTCAATCAGAATGCTCGTAACTTTCTGATTAATAAGATTAGAGATATTTTGATTTTGTTTCCTCACCTTGCATCGAAATTTCAAAGGGAAATGGTTCGACACAGTATAAGAGGACATGCTCGGGCTTTAGTTGGGGCATTAGAGTTGGCTATGGATGATGAGATTTATGAGATTTCCTGTGAGATAGCAGTAGCACAAAATTTACATGCAGAACAACAGGTTATGGAAGCAATACCTATAGCAGCAGTGGCACCTGTGTCAGTCTACATAGTTAGCTTATGGCGAGCCCCACACACCCCACCGCCAGTCACAGATGATAGTTCTGATCACGAGTAGGATGGAGAGCACTAGAAATTAATTTAAAGATGACCGTATTTAAGGGGGTTGATTTTGGCAACTGAAAATATTTTGGGGGGAATATTTTGAGGAATGTTTTGGAAACATTTTGGGGAATGTTTTGGAAATATTTTGACTTAGACACTAGGATAATGAAAATGGATGGTAGGAATTGTAAAAGATGACAAAGTCTAAAAAAATAGAAAAACAATATACCTGGATGTCTAACTATGATATTAATGTTTGTTTAATCTTTTTGTTGTATTGTTATAGATTATATATATATTTGCGGTAGGGTAAATAAGTTTGGAAATTTCTTTATCTTTGTAGAAATAATGCTAACTAGCATTAACTCATATTCTATTAAGATGGCCGGAGAAACAGAGAATGTGAACCACGTGTTGAATGAAAATGATGGAGTAATCACTACTATTCAAAACATGGCAATTGCAATTCGTGAAAGCAACCGAGGACGTCACGAAGAAGATGAAGTTGACCGAGTCATGCGAATTCAAGCAGAATTTCGAAAATCTCAACCCCCTGTCTTTAAGGGTATACCAGATCCAATAGTAGCAGAAGAATGGTTACGTCAAATCAAAAGAAGTATGATTAATTAGATAGTACTAGAAGGACTATGAGTAACTATTGTCAGTTCTTATCTTGAGGGACATGCATATCATTGGTGGGAATCAGTTTAAGGGATGCAAGACACAAAAAATATGACCTGGCAAGAGTTTGAGAGGATCTTCCTTGAAAAATATTTTCCTGGAGTTATACGAAAAGCAAAAGCACGTGAATTCATGTACCTTCTCCAAAGAAAAATGACTGTGGTCCAGTATGAAGCCAAATTTGAAGAACTATCACGTTTTGCACTTTACATGATACCTGATGACGCTACAAAAGCAAAAAGGTTTGAGGAAGGTCTTCGACCTGCAATCAAAGAAAAAGTGGATATCCTCAAATTAACTCGTTATGCAGATGTCGTAGATGGAACACTTATAGTTGAACAAAGTACTCCAGAGGTAAGGAAAAATTGGATTCATAAGAATGCAAGTAGAGAACCAAGCAGCAAGCGCCCAAGGTTTGGACCTTCTCAACTGCCGCCACCAAGATCAAATGTGGTAAACCGAGACTCTATAATTTGCTACCACTGCGGGCAAGCTGGGCATTCCCAACGATTCTGTCCATAATTGCAGACATACCAGGCTCCTCACGCACCTCAATTTCAGTACCATACTCCGTACCCGCCACAACAGAACCAATGGAGGCCACCGATGGTACAACAGCCACCACGTCTCCGAAGGCAACCCATTCAAATAAGACCTAAACCTCCACCCGGTATAAAACATTCTGAACAACCTGCCCAGACAAGAGTGTATGTTATAGGAGCAAAGACGGAATCAACAGAACCAGAGATGGTGGAAGGTACATTCCTAGTATTTAATTCTTAGGCTAGAATATGAATTCATGAAATTTCCACTGAAAGTTGGGTCTCCGTTTGGAGATACACTCCTTGCATGATAGAAATAGCTGGTCATAAAGTATATTTTGATTTGATGATAATGGACATGTCAGAGTACGATATCATCCTCGGAATGGATTGGCTCACACAATAACACGTTATTATCGACTGTAGGAGAAAAATGGTAACAGTAAGTACACCAGATGGACAAACATTTAAATTTTACGGAGATAGGGAAACTCACCATCCTAGATTAACTGTTAACTTAAAAGATGATGACTTTATGAGCTCAATCGCTAACCTCAAGATCGAAAAAGAAGATGGCCCGCGGATTGAATTCGTCCCAGTGGTGCGAGAATACGAAGATGTATTTCCTGATGATTTGCCTGGCTTACCCCCTAAAAGAGAAATAGATTTCACCATATAAGTTTATCCAGGCACATCACTTATCTTCATACCTCCACATCGAATGGCACCGGTAGAGCCCAATGAGCTGAAGACTTAACTTCAGGAACTGCAAGAAAAAGGGTTCACTCGTCCCAACACATCACCATGGGGTGCACCAGCTCTTTTCGTGAAGAAGAAAGACGAATCTCTCAGGATGTGTATCAACTACCGCCAATTGAATAGAGTCATGATAAAGAACAAATACCCACTGCCTCGGATCAATGATTTATTTGATCAAATGAGAGGATCTTGTTTCTTTTCCAAGATAGACCTTCGATCTGGATACCACGAGCTTCGTATCAAGAAAGAAGATGTACCAAAGACAGCTTTCCGAACTCGATATGGGCATTATGAATTCTTGGTAATGTCATTTGGCTTAACAAACGCACCAGCAGCTTTCATGGATATGATGAACCGAATTTTCCGACCTTACTTGGATTGGTTCGTGATTGTATTCATCGATGACATCCTTGTCTATTCCTCATCTAAAGAAGAGCATGAACAACACTTGCATTACGTCTTACAAACGCTAAGAGAACACAAGTTATATGCCAAGTTTAGCAAATGTGAGTTTTGGCTAACATAGGTAAAATTTTTAGGGCATGTGATTTCTAAAGAAGGTATATCAGTAGATTCTTCCAAAGTTGATGCAGTGTTGAAATGTAATCAACCGAAAAATTGTCACTGAAATACGGAGTTTCCTTGGGGTAGCCGGCTACTACAGAAGATTCATAAAAGATTTTTCCCGACTAGCCGCCCCAATGACAAAGATGACACATAAGGAGGCAAAGTTCGAGTGGAACGAGAAGTGCAAGAATTCATTCCAGGAACTGAAAATGCAATTAACCCTTGCTCTGGTACTAATCATTCCTGAGCGAGGTGTATGCAATGTAGTATACACTGATGCTAGCTTCCTTACAAGGATTATGAAGTGTCTTAATGCAATCTAATAAGGTCATAGCCTATATCTCCCGACAACTAAAGTCACATGAAAAGAATTATCTTACACACGATTTGAAACTTGCAGCAATTATTCATGCTTTGAAGGTATGACGATATTACTTATATGGCGAACACTTTGAACTCTATTCCGATCACAAGAGTTTGAAGTACCTTTTCTCTCAAAAGGAGCTTAACTTGAGACAACGAAGATGGATGGAGTATTTAGAAGACTATGATTTTGGACTACATTACCACCCAGGAAAAGCTAACGTAGTCGCAGACGCATTGAATAGAAAATCTCAAGGAACAGTAGGAAGCTTACGGAGTCAGAAGTGGAAGGTTGTAGAAGCTATTTGTGAATATGATCTATACGTTGACACCAATAACAATGATGCGTATCTTTGCAATTTAATTGCTCAACCTAGCTTAAAGGAAAAAGTCATTGAAAAGCAACAAGAAGATGCATTCTGCAAATCCATACGTGAAAAGCTCGCCGCAGAAGATGAAAATGAAGGATGGACTATTCCAAAGATGGTGGATTGAGATACCTGGGAAGGATATACATGCCTGAAGTCCCGAAATTGCGAGACGAAGTACTGCATGAAGCTCATTCCTCTACCTACACCATCCATCCAGGTAGCACTAAGATATATCACGATCTTCGACAACAATACTGGTGTAAACGCATGAAAAAAGAAATAGAAGTATATGTTGCAAAGTATCTCACCTGCCAACAGGTGAAAGCAGAACATCAGAAACTAGCAGGGATGCTCCAACCATTACCTGTAGCTGAATGGAAATGGGATAACATCACAATGGACTTCGCGACGGGTCTACCGCGATCGTCAAAGGGACAAGATGTTGTATGGGTTATTGTAGATCGTTTAACCAAATCCGCTCATTTTATACCCGTCAAAACTACTTATTCCACCGAAACACTGGAAAACCTATACATTAAGGGGATAGTAAGACTACATGGAATCCCAATTTTGATCGTTTCAGACAGAGATTCTAAATTCACTTCTCGATTATGGGGAAGTTTACAGCATGCACTTGGAACGAAACTGAACCTCAGTAACGCTTTTCATCCCCAAACTGATGGACAGTCTGAGAGAACTATCCAAATTTTGGAAGACATGTTGAAGGCATGCATACTAGATTTTCAAGGAAATTGGGAAGACCATCTACCACTAGCAGAATTTTCCTATAACAACAGCTACCAGTCTAGTATAGGGATGGCACCCTATGAAGCACTCTATGGAAGACCTTGTAGATTGCTTTTGTGTTGGGCTGAAGTGGGAGACGATATTTTGTTAGGGCCGGACTTGGTTCAAGAAGCCACAAAGAAGATAAAGATCATTAGACAACGCTTGCTTACTGCACAGAGTCGGCAAAAGAATTATGCAGACCGACAAAGAAGGCCACTAGAATACAACATGGGCGTTCATATTTTTCTCAAAGTCTCGCCACGACGCGGAGTCAAGAAGTTTGGGAAATCTTGGAAACGTGCTCCAAGATTTATTGGACCGTTTGAAATTCTCGAACGGATTGGAGAGGTAGCATATCGATTAGCATTACCTCCCCGGCCAACTCTCTAGTATCCATAATGTTTTTCATGTATCTATGCTTCAGAAGTATGAACCGGATCCAACACACGTTTTGAACTGGGGAGAACTTAGCGTTGATGAGCAAGTATCTTTTGAAGATTGACCAATTCAAATACTCAATCACAAAGAACAAGTTTTGCGCACAAAGACCATTCCATTAGTCAAGGTTTTGTGGCAACATGAGAATATAGAAGAAGCTACATGGGAATTAGAATCTAACATGTGCAATAAATATCTAGAGATGTTTCTTGACACAGGTACGTTTAAATTTCAAGGTCGAAATTTTTTTTTTAGAAGGGTAGAATGTAATGTCCTAAAAAAAAAATAATAATAATAAAAATAAATAGATAAATAAACTTATTTTATTTTGGNACTGAACAGAGAAAAAGAGAGAGCAAGAGAGAGAGGAAGAGAAAGAGAAAGAGAGATAGTGTGAGTGAACTGGAAAGAGACAGAAAGGGGAGGGAAGAAACTTGAGAAGGTTAGAGTTCAAAGTTAAACTCCATGCTTCTTAGTTGTTTAGACTTTGCTTAAACAGTTGAACTAACATCTTTTAGTCTCTGTGGTTTTTCTTTTTACTGTAGGAATCACTAGCCTCTTTTTAACTCCAAAGGATAGGAAGGAATGTGAGCTCAAGGAACCATGGGTGTTCTTAGCAATTTTCTTTTGAAACTTTTATTTTCAAATTTTGTTTATATATACCTCTTTGTGTAATGTTGTTAAACTAAAATAGGTCATTTATAACCTTAATATAGCCATAGAAATAGGTTTTGAGGGTTGAAAATGAAAGAAAATGAAAAATCTAGAAAAATGAAAAATCTAGAAATTTTTTCAGAAAATCCGCATGTTTGTATGGCCTCTTTTCGGGTCTTATAACTTGAGTTTTAACCGTCCGTTTTTCATGTTCTTTATTTGGTGAAGGCTTGATAGATCAAAAGTTGAGTAAAAAATGAGATAAAATTGGAAAACAGGGGCTGTTTTGAAGAGATGATGAACAGTGACCGGCCAGCCACCCCCACTCACACGGCCGGCGCGTGTGGCTGTTTTCGGATACCGTTTTCGCCCAATTTTCACCCTCCTAACTCTATTTTTTGATACGAGTCCATTGGTACAAATTTCGCATCAATCCGAAACCTCTAAGTTAGAGTGTGAGTTACACTCTCCTTAAAAAGAGAGTGAAATAAATTTAAATTTAATTATCTAAACTATACTTTTTAAAACTTTTTAGACCCAAACACATAGGAACGGACCAAGAAGGAACTCGTGCTCAAGAAATTAAGGTAGGGTCTCTATTTCCCTAATGATTGGACTAGATTACAATTAATCCTTTTGTTAAATTGTGTGATTTATTTTCTTGTGATAATTTATCTTTATTACTTGTGAATAGGGGTGTATTTCGGACGGATCAGATCGGAAATAGAGTGCTCCAATTCCTTCTTTAAATGTATCAAGTGCATTATATTTGTGAATAAGCTTTTATTATTAATCTTGTATGTGCAGTGTGAAATTTCCTTAGTCTGTAATACAATCAAATTGCATAAGGTTGAATTATTATGCATGTACAATTTAATTTCTCTACACATACATTAATTTTTATCTTTACATGCATAATCATAAGTGCATAAGAAAAGTGTGATTGTGAACAATGTTAAGAAAATGATTAATTGAGACACTAAGAAGAGAGGAAGATGAACTTAGTGGTCTCGTGATTTATTAGAGACACCATGGAGAAAGGGAGATGTACCTGGTGATCTCATGATTTGTGGAAGAATTATTGAAGGAAAAGTGGAATTAATAATATTCAAAATATTTGGGCTTAAGGGACAAACGGGTGTTGGCTTATACTTGGGACATTTGGGGCCGCAGTGGAAGAATGCACGGTATGGGACGTGTAGGCCTATTTGTCTTGGGTATGTGTCAACGGGAATAGTTAAGGAGTGAGTACACACATTCTCATTACATATAATTGTAATCATTATCTATGTTTCTTTTATTTTACTGAGACATTGATTAAATGTGATAACTGGCCATGAGGGATCACTATACCTACTGAGTCTTAAAATCTCACATCCTAATAGATCGTGCAGGTGATGGAAATTTGACCGATGATGTGGAATACCCAAGGGAAATTTAGAGAATTTGCTGGAGTACTATGTTTTGTTTGTTTATCAATAAATTGTAATATATAAGAAGATGAACACCTGGTATGGTACTCTTGGAACAATAATTTGCTAAATAAAGTCTTTTTTTTTCTTTTTTTTTTTCATTTTACTTAGTTTCTTCAATTATTTTATTTTATTTTATTTTATTTTCTTTTCTTTTCACGTCTTAATTGTAGAAATAATTTTATTAATCTGCAATTAGGACGAAAGTCAGGCTTCACTCCGAGATATTAAATTTTATTCAGGATTGGGGCGTGACAATAGTCCACCATTTTTAGTGGATACAAATCTGCGTACAGCGTAAGTTCTTGTATCACTATCTGACGGTCTTTAAAAATTGGGTTGATCTTCTCTTTTCCTCCCAAAGGTACGCTTAAGTCAAACAGACCCACCAATGGTTCGTATCATAATCCTAACTTTCAAGTGAGACAAACAGATACAAAAGAATGTGATGCACCAGTATCAAACAAAATATTGGCGAGTGTATTAGACAGATCGAAGTAACTTACCATCCAATGCTGCCTCATTGTTTGCTCCATGGAGTGCATACGCTCTTCCTCCTTGTTGTGGTCGAGGTCTAGGTCTTCTCCACTATCTGTGCGCTATATTTGGCAGAGTTTTCTATTGTCCTTGCTGCTGAAAAGGTGCACGTGCTTGTGCATTGTCTGGTGGAGTCTGAGTGTGTTGTGGTGTGACTTGTACTCCTATCATTTGTGGGCATTGATGTTTAAAGTGTCCTTTAGCTCTACATTGGTAACAAGTCTTCGAATTCTGTGCACTACCACTCGCTCCACTAGACTGTCCATTGCCTTGTCCATGGCCAATCATTTCCTCTTTTTGTCCTTTCTCTCAGTCCTCTTACTTAGTGAATGAACATAGTTCTGCTCTTGTGTATAAGCTACATTCACTAGCTCAGTAAAGTTGGCGAAGTTGTTGCTCACAATGTTTTTTCAGATTCCATCCCTTAATCCAATGAGAAATCGAGCCATCTTCATCTCATCATCTTCTGTCTGAACCTTCCCAAATCAATGAACTTAGCCATGTACTCAGCAACAGTCAGATTTCCTTACTCCAATTCTATAAATTCATTAGCTCTGCTTAAACGAACTGGCTTGAGAAAATGGGAAAATATCGATTATCAAAGTGTACTTTGAATGCTTCTCAGCACATAAGAGCTACATTCTTAGTTTGGGTGATTACGCTTTACCCAGTGTCGACTTCTCCTTCCAAGAATTGCATTGCTAGCCATACTTGGTATTTAGGTGGTACCATTAACAGAGTTCAGTTTCTTCAACATACGTTAACTCCAAAATTCAGCATTTCCAATCTCGGCGCCTCCATGAAACCTAGTCGGTTTCATCCTTAGGAGATCATTCAAGTACTCTCTCCTTTTCTTTTCATCCCTCTCGGCTCGAGGTATCTGTGGTTGAGCATTAAGGAATTACTGCATAAACTTTGCCATCTGTTGAGGGTTAAACTATGGAGATTCAGGACGGGGTGGCATCTTGTCGGCAAGACCGAAAGAAAACTAGTCTCAACAAAGTGTTCAAGTAGAAACAAATGCTTGGACGGGATAATCAATGAAGACACGACAACCAAAAATTTTCGAGTTTCAAAATCCATTTTAGAAACGTTTCGAAAAACACTTTCGGAAATCTTTTCGAAAAAATATTTCAAAATCAGTTCGAAAACTTGTAAACTCTTTTGACAAGTTTTATAAACGTTTAGGAAAACTTCATGTGCACTTTGAAAATGCTCTGATACCACTTCAATTGTCGCACTCCAAACCCCAAGTATGCAGCAGAGGCACTTACCTTGAATGCCCAATGAAATTAATACCAATAGACCATTATTAATTCCCCAAGATACTCATGGCGGGTTAAGCCTTTTGTTTAAATAGATTAGGTTGGATCAGAGTACCCATTACACAATACGATCTTTTAAGAAAATAATACCATCAAAATAGATAGATAAAATTAACCAACCCGCTAAGGTGGAATAGTTAAATCAACACCCTAAAAGGGAATTACCAAACCCAATTAAGTTTACAAACTGATTAAATTCGATAAACCATAAAGATCATTGTTTAAACAAGTTTTGAATGAAAATAAATATAAAATAACCAATGGAAGGCAAGAACGGCTGCAAATGAAAAGACATGAGTAAAGAGACTTTGAGATAGCTGACAAGAGATTCCAAAGTTTCGCACCCCTCAATCAAGATCTCCTCCAAAAAGCAAACCTGCATAAGCAAGAGAAAACAAAACAAAACAAAGAAAGTAGGGTGTAAGCATCACATACGATCATAGCTTCCCTCAGGGGACCCTGCTAGGTTTGAAAACCTTTAAAACCTTTTCCAGTGAAAGATTGTTTTCAAAACACCAAAATATTTTCACAAAACATTTGAACACCTCAGCTGTAGCAGTATATAAGAAACATGCATAAAAAAACCCACAAATAACAATTACTCAGATAATCGATACACATTAGGTACTACTACGACTAGCCATAATCAAAAGAAACAACTACCATAGTGAGAGTGATATGGTCAACAAAGGTAGTAACTCTCAATTGAATAACCATACCACCTCCTACCTATAAGTTATGAGCATCTGCTAGTCCAAATACATGTCGCGTCGTAATGACTTGGCTAGTCCATTCACAACTTTAATGATAACCCTTCTAGAAGATTTAGGGATTTGAACCCAAGGTCACTTTGGTAACCCTTACTCTCAAACCCATCATAATAAACATAATTATAATAGCATGTTATAACAGTTTAAAAATCACACACACACAAGAGTCCATAGTTAAGAATGTAGGATAAACCCCCTACATGGAATCCAATGCTCTTCACGTATTCTCTTCCACAGCCTTCCACGTTCGCGTACGGTCCTATCTTGGTGGTGCAAGTGAAAATGAGGGACAATAATCCTTATTTATAGGCAGTAGAGGGTGGGAAGAAGTTGTAAGTTTTCAATATGGGATAGAATGCACTAAAAATGCAAAACAATGAGTACAACTCAAATTGGGTCAAGAAAACCCAGTTGAATGGCCCACTTACAGAGACGAAACTGCCCAGATGAAGAACACGCGAGTCAACATGACCCGGTTGGCTAGTGACTGGTCTTCACACAAAATCAATGGCTGAGACTGGCTGGGCTTAATGAGCTCCAATGCTCAGGAGTAAAACACATGGATTGATCAGGTGTGGCGCATCCTTTGCAGCTCACTGTGAGCTCGCTCACTCAGCGCTCTGTCCGCGTGTCCAAAAAATAGCTCGGGACTCCAAATAATTCTCCAAAAAATCCTACGAGATCGTTTCAATGAGTACTAATTTTCTATATCCTCATTACAACAATTTGTCTTTCAGAAAATTAAGGAAAATTCAACTCCAATAAATTTAATTCCCAAAAATTTAATTCAAACTTGGTAATCACCAAAATTGTGTACAAGGTAATGGAGCTCAACTCTAAGCAACTAATGGTACAACTTAGTTACACAAAAACAAAGGAAACTCAATTTCCTTTAAGAAACCTTAAGCTTCTAAGTGCAAAAGAGTTTTTGAAAAACACGTATCAACACAAGATAGGATGAAAAATCTGGGTTGCTACACCAACATACTTACTGTAAGGCGAGTGCTGAAGAAGCGATTCAAAAATTCTCCTTTCATTTGCTCCCAGCTATCAATGGACTCATGCTCTAAGTCTGTGTACTAGTCAAACACGACTCCTTGAAAAGAACGAACGAACGAACTGTTTCACATGGTGGTCACCTTATGTGCCAGCACTGTTGCATGTTTCAATGAAATGGGCTACATGTTGTTTGGTGTTACCTTTTCCATCGAATTGCAAAAACTTGGGGGGTTGGTACCTTGTTGGCATGCGTTGGTTGTCCAACCTCATGGTGTATGTCCTGGAGTACGTAAGGGAATCCCTTGAAGAATTGCCAAATTGAGCTTTGATGGTGTTCGCGATCATATCTTGAAGTTGTTGGATCGATAAAGAAGCTACCAAGTTGGAATTGGCTTTGATTTCTCCTTTCGTTAGGAGTCAGATTCACGAATCTGTTCTTTCAGATGGTGATTTGGACCTTGACTTGAATCATCGTAATGTCGCGACTCTAGCTTATTCATGAAAGAAGCAATATGCATGTCCTTCTCTTCAACAGTCTTTGTCAACTTGGCGATGGCCTAGGCCATTTGAGCTAGTTATTCCTCGACGTTCACAGCTCTCGTCATCATAACTTGCACGATTGTAAAGCAGAAAGAATCGAAGGACTTTGAGGGAATTGCTGAAATCTCCCTCGTCTGATCATCAGTTGGTGATCCAAAGTATGACCTCTTACTTGAGTCAGCATCAGGAACAGAGGAGGGTGATCGCTCCTTTGATTTCTTCGAGTCATCTAAGCATCTCTCTGTACTTCGTGGAGCATGTTTCTTTGGCCCCAGCGATGCGAAAGTAATGACTGGTTGATGTTTGAGTTGCGATTCACGCTTCTTGGATGGTAGAGCCATGAAAGTCAATTTTTGAGTTGACAGCAGGGCTCTTGATTTTCTCCGAGCTATAGTGTTGATGAAGTCGCAACTCGTTGTAGAGGTAGTAACACCTTTCTTGTTCTTTCTCACCAACGCGACATGAATCCTATTGAATTCCATTTTTCAGAATATAATTGCAAACTTAAGTGTTGGAGAAAGAGATGAAAGACAGAGATGGTCCCACTGTGTGTGCCAAATTTGGGAACACAAATTTTCTGCAAATTAAATAAGACAAGAAAAGTGTACAAAATATTTATATTTAATTAATTTGAGGATTACAATCTCTGTGTGTCTATTCTTTACAAGAATATTCATCTGATTCAATCACCAAGGTTGTGCTTGATCTAAGGGTGATAAACACTTATTCTTGAATCGAACGGTTGAATCTTCAAGTCTTCTTGAACGGTTGATATTTGATCAAGGGCCGTTAAGGCTTGATCTTGATCAATATTTGTCCACGAGGTGTGCCACGTGGTAATGGTTCTTTGGCTTTGGTGATGAAAGAATCGGCACCTATGTTTTGTTCTTGTTGATTCTTGACGAGCTTGATGAAGAACTTTGAGAGTGTTTAGGGTGTTTTACCTTTGGCTAGAGAGTTTGTCTGAATTTTGCCAAAGTTTTCAGAGGTCTCTTCTTCTGAACCAAAAGCCTATATTTATAGGCAAAAGAGAGGAATTAATTTTCACAATTTAAATCCCTTGATTTGTGGAATTAAACCTTGATCTGTGAATTAATGCTTGCTTGATTTAATATGAGCTGATTGATTTGATTTAGCTCATGTTTTAAATCACTCTCATTGATTGAGAATATAATATTTAACCAATCAATTGCATTAATTTAGTCAATTAACTAATTAAGGATAGTTAATTTCTTAATTTAGCCTTTTGACTTGATTTGATTGATGGACTTCTTAGATGTCGACACATGTCATCTTTGGTGATCTACTTTATCTTGATAAGTCACGTGCCACATGTACTTGTGTGGGGCCCATGGCTTTCACCTATCTTTGACTAGTCAAATGGTGAAACTTGCAATTTTTACCAATTTGATTTAATCAAAATTTCGGTGTCTACAGAGTTCCCAATCAAAATGGTATAGCAGTTGTGCCGGTGGAAGCTCAATATTGGGTATAGCAAATGTTATGCCAGGACATATTCTCCTTCCTGCTCCAAATGGGATAAATTAAAAATCAGTCCCCCTGTAATTAACTGAACAATCAAGGAATCTCTCTGGATAAAATCTTTCGGCTTCAGTCCAATACTTGGGATCTCTTCCCATTGCCCATGCATTCACAATTAGTTTAGTTGAAATAGGTATCCTATGTCCATTAATCTCACAACTTTCACTAAATTCTTTTGGAAGCGACAAAGGAATAGGAGGGTGTAATCTCAATGTTTCTTTGATTACTGCCTTTAAGAATTTCAGTTCCTGAAGACCTGTTTCCTCAACGATGCCTTTTCTGCCAAAGACTTCCCTCACCTGTGCCTTTTCCATCATCCTTGGAGCTTTCAGCATCTCTGACATTGCCCATTCCACAGTTGAAGATGATGTTTCACTCTCAGCAGTAAAAATGTCCTGAATATATTATTTTCTTGTGCATGTTTACAAATAAAATTACATCAGAAACTAGTTCCTGTTGGTTAAGTTCTCTCTAAATCCATCGTATGCTTAATCTTACTAGTACAACTTGGCAAATGTGTGTAACATAGACTGAGTGAAGATTATTGGCTGCCAAAGTAAACTTCGTTAGCAGAAAATATGAAAACCTTGATAAGAGCATAAAAATACTAACCAGAATAACCGCTTTGATATTGTTGTCTGTTAAAGGAAATTCTAGTTCACCATGCTCCTGCAGATTTAGAAGGACAGTTAGTAGATCATTTGCTTTGTCCTTGCCTGTAGTCTTGGTTGCATCCTTGCTAACTTTGTGCTAATTGACAATTCCTCAATGAATCTTATCAAGTTTAGGCCTCTCAATCCACTTATCACAAGAAGTATTTTGATGGAAGGGAATACATCTGCAACCTCAAGGCCACCAGTTGCCTCTGCACCATCCCTCACTGCTGTTATGAGTTCTTCATGGTCTTTGCATTTGTTACCAAATGCCACTCTCGCAGTGATTCCATATGTCATGGAAAAAAAGTTCTTGCCAAGATTGATAGGCACTCCGATGTTTGAAGAAATAAATTTGATTAAATTTGATACCTCTTCTTCCCTGATTGATTGGAGTGATTCAACCCGTTTTGAGTTTAGCAGCACTGATCTGATCCACAAATTTTCACATCAGTCTCCAGTAATCTCCATAGGGTGCAAAAGAAATGCTTGACCCTCCATAAGAGATGATACCTGGAGCAAGGAGATGTCGCCGGTAAGCAAAGATGCTGTCATGAGTTCTCATAATCTCTTTGGCAGCTTCTGGTGTGGAACAGTGGAAACTTCACCAAGTTGCAAGTGCATAAGGGGTCCATAGATCTTAGCCAAGTCCCTCAAGGTGTGATGGGGTAGAGAACCAACAAGTTGGTACATGTTTCCAATGATTGGTAGTTTCCATGGCCCTGGAGGAAGCTATAAAGTTGAATTGTTGGTTTTGGATCTTTTGCATATCTTCAATACAATGAAGATAAAGAGGAAGAAGGTGAAGAGGGTAGGATAGGATCCAGAGGAAAATTGAAGCTCCATGTATAAAATATAGAGAGAGGGGAGTATAATATCAAGCTTGACTCTGCAACTAAGTTTTATACATGTTTAGGATTATGGAAAGATGCTTCATGCAAAGATACTTTTTTGGCTTTTAGTTCTGTATTTTAGTGGCATAGCATATTACTATTGTTAAAAGTACTTCGCAATTGTGAAATTAAAATGGACACATAAGTTATATTAGTATTTTTTTTTTTTATTCTGTATTCTAGATTATGCTTATTCATTCTAAACAAAGGGTTTGTTAAAAGAAGCAAGAAGACAAACTTCTCAGTGTAAACAACTAAATTCAATTCTGAACAAAACCACTATAAGTTTCCTTTGTTTGATCGACCAGTAGATTGGTAATTTACAAGGCGGCTTAAATTGTCACTGAAAAAGTAGTCATATATTTCCAACTATATTTACATCCACAGCCTAGGCTGCTCACTCAGAACTCAGGAGCTGACTCATATCCATTTTACTTTTAATGGTGTGTGAAATGAGGAAAAAAATTCCAAGCAGTAAAATGTGATAGTGAGAAGCTTGTAGCTCTTCCACACACTGGGTGCCTCATCCTCTCTCTTCGCTACTTGCATTACCCAACCATCTGAGGCCACAACCTTTGACTTTCATTCAGGATTTGGTTGCTCAAATATATTCTTCATCAATGTTAATTTTTTATTGTAAACTGACCAATTAGTGTCCTCTTTTGAGTGGATCACTGAATTATTATTTTAAGATCCATTTCCAATAGTCAAAATCTTATCTAAATTGCCTGAATTCAGAGCATCATCCAAATTTTGTGAGTTACTGTGGAATCTTTGAATAGAGATCCTTTTGACTTATCTCTTTTGATCTATAATACACTCACTAGTTTCAATCTACAGAAACACAGATGTTATATCTATAGGTGGTACCTTAGAGAACTGCTAATGCTTATGCTAGTTACTGGAAAAATAGAAAGCACAGTGTCCCAAAGATAGCAGTGACAGAGTAACCTCAGCCCATGTCAAATCAAATCCTATTTATGCAAAAGAGAAAAAACAGTGAAAAGTTACAGTCAGCAATAACAAGTAACCATACTACTTCATAAGTTCATCTTATATAACAGCGAATGGTCTTAACAACTTAAATGGATACAAAACAGTACAGAAAATCACAAGACAGCCATTCAGCACATACTTATTAGCTCCAAGACCTGTTTGCTAATAGGAGAACCTCAGTTCTCACTAAGAACACAAACCAGAATTACATATAGAAAGCAAGAACAGCTGCTTCACATAACTTATCAGCTTCAAGGTTCTCTGTCTGCTAGTAGGAGAACTTGAGTTCTCACTTAAAGCACAAGCAGAAAGTCCCAAAATACAAAAAGGACCTAATTGAAATTCAAAAAAGCCCAGCAACAAAAATGAGAATAGGCCTTTAAATAACATAATCAGACCACTCAGAAATATGGGAGGTATGGTCCATAGTAAAACTAGGAATCTTGTCAAGCTTAATTGGGTGCTCTTTCCCTCCAAGCAACCTAGCAGGGTTTCCAACTGCTGTAGTCATTGGTGGCACATCCTTTAGAACCACTGAACCAGCCCCAATCTTAGCACCATCACCAATTTTGATGTTGCCCAAAATGCAAGTCCCTGCCCCTATGAGCACCCCATCACCAATCTTTGGGTGCCTGTCCCCAGAGGCCTTACCAGTCCCTCCCAAGGTCACATTGTGCAAAATTGACACATAGTTTCCGATCACCGCCGTCTCGCCCACCACGACTCCGGTAGCATGATCGAGCAATATCCCACGTCCGATCGTCGCCCCCGGATGGATATCCACCGCAAAAACCTCAGACACCCTGTTCTGAATCAACAAGGCCAAGACCTTCCTACCCTGAGACCATAACTTATGTGCCACCCTATGCGCTTGGCATGCAAGAAAGCCTTTGAAATTCAAGAAACAGTGGGCGTAGCTTATGCAAGCTGGGTCCCTCTCTTTCACTGCCCTCAAATCATCCTTCACAGCCCTCATGAGTTCTTGATCCTCTGTGAACACCCCCATGAAAATATCAACCAGAGTACCAGAAGAAAGACTAGAATTGCTCAGTTTGATAGAAAGATGATTGGCTAAAGCGCTGTCTAGAGAATTATATGACAAAATTGAACTGTGATAGTAATTTAACAATATGGGTTCTTGATCAATATCTGACCGAGCTTCATCTTGCATTTTCAGCCATATATCGTCATCTTGATCAAGATCATCGACGACTCTGCGCGTTTGTGTGGTTTTCGTGCGGTTCTGGCAAATGGGTATGCAAGAAACCTGATCTGAGAAACTGGCCCGGCAAAATTTCATAAACTTGTAATGATTTTCATCGGCTTGGGACCTGTTTGGATCCCGAGAAAGTGGCTTGTCTTGGGGTGTGGCAGTTCTTGAAGTGTCAATGCAAGCAGCCATGGGATTGAAGAGTTTTTGCAGTCTGGGAAGTGAGAAACCGGGTGAAAACAATTGGAAATTTGTGCGGATAGAGAAGTGGTGCGAGAGAAGTTTTGGTGTTGAGAGAAAAAGGGAGGCCTTATATAGGGGTGGAGCTATGACCATAACTTTCATGGAAAATGAGAGATTTTCTTGGGAAAATTATAAGACTTTTTTTTTTTTTTTTTTTGGTGAAAGACAGATAAACCAAAATACAAGAAATATGTAGATGGCTTGTGTGGATGTTCCGTGGAGAAGGCCTGGTCTTTAGGAGGTACATAATTTATATAGTCCAAATGTACTATCTCTGTCATAAACATGTTTGCTAATTGGTCATTGCTGTATGGCTCACCATCTCACATATAATATTCTAATTTTCTATAGTCGTTTCTTCTTCTTTTCTTTTCTTTTTTGGTTGAGTATATTATCTTTCTTCTTTTAGTTAACAAAAACAAGAATTAATCAAGGAAACATTTACTTCCTCAATTATTGAGTATTTATTCTCAGTTTATGTCCTCTTTGTCCATTGAATTTTGTTATCCTTATCTGTGATTTGTAATTCCAATAGATATTATTATCAGATCTGGATCTTGAGATAAAGTTAATATTCATAATTTTTAGTCCATTTATTCATTTTATTCAGTCATTGACCAAGAGCAATATAAACACATCTTGACCTAAGCAAAAGCTTTTAGCATTAAAGTCTTGCAATGTCCAGGCATAAAAAAAAATCAACTGCAATCGTTTGATTCCCTTTTATTTTTATTTTATTTCATCCTACTTTAATTATTTTTACAATTATTTCAAGTACGATCCATTACTTGGTGGCACGTCCTTCTCGCACAGATTAAGTGATGTCATGGATCAAATCTAAGCCCAACCCATGAGCGAAGCATTTTTTACCATAACATTTTGTTTTTCAGACAAATGTATTTGTATTAATTTATCCTAGATTTTTCATTTGAAAAATTAAGGTACTTATCTTTTTAATTTTGCCAATTAAAATAATTTCGTCAATTTACTCGCTTTCCATTCAAAATGAGAAATTAAGCATTAAACATTTATCAAAATAAAATATTACCTCATCAGTTGAGATTTATAGAATTATGATAATAATTCCTCTTGTACTAATCATCAGAATTATAACTTCTCTGCCCAAGAAAACAAATTTGCCTTCCGAACCTGAAATTTTTTCTTTGATCTCAATAATAATTCATTAATATTAACATCATCTGTCCTTCCATTAATGTTTTGAAGTTTACTTACACATAACAATACTAGCATGATCAATCTGAACGATTAATATTACCTGAGAAAAAAATAGTAAAACCTATAAATATTAACCCTCTGTCCTAAAGTATAACAGAAGAGCCGTAAGACATTTTAAATTTGACTTGTATTTTAGTTTCTTTTCTTCGCACTTTCAAAGATGATGCAATCATCTGTAAATATGAATGACCCTTGGAGATCTTAAAATACCAACTTGAGACAAGAAAAAGATTCTAAACAATCCTAGTTCTTAATCAATGTTTCACATAAATACCGGGCCAAAAAAAAAAAATGTTTCACATAAATAAAAGGATACGAAGATAACGGATCGATTCCTCAAGGATAGAAGTGTCGTTCCTGCATACTATTAATCAATGTTTTATGTGGTGAATGATTGCACACCATAGCATTACTTAAAAAAATAACAATATTGTAGAACACAATATATATGAAAAGGAAAATAAAGGAATACCATTTTTTTTGTATCATCTATCTAATATAATTGGGCCCCACTTATATTGGTAGGTCTCACTTCTATTAGATAGATTTTACACTAAATGGTTTAAAAAGATAGCTTCCCTAAAACTATCCATATGAAAATGTCACATAAATTGAAAAAAATAGTGGACATTTTTTTTATATATTATTAATTTATTAACTTTTCTAATTATTCAATAACTATTAAACTGCTCGTCTGCTGCGATGTTAAAGGTTCTATCCAAGTCTTTTTTTTTTTTTTTTTTGGCCATTAGGTTCTATCCAAGTCTAACTTTACATTTTCTCTCATGGATTTCACAACACCAGCTGCTTCTTCTCCCAAAGAGTCCAACGTTTGATTCTTCGCTCAATATATCCTTCCAACGATTATTTCTTCTCCTAAACCTTCCAACATCCATTTTTTTTTTCTCTCAATCATTTTTTTCTCTTTGATTTCCTAGATATTAGGGGTGAATTAGTTATTGGGTTTTTTTTTTTTTTTTTTTTGTGTCAAACTGATTGGCAAATTAACTAGGTATGGGGTTATCAGGTTATGCATGTGTTGTTGAAGATTCTCATTTAATTTGTTCTTCTAATTTTGATGGATAATTATTTTGTTAAATCTCTATTTTAAAGCATACCTTAATAATCAATGAGTTGAACAAAACTCTTCTAAATTGTATCTGCAAAAAATATTGGTAGTAGTAGCTTTTGAGGATTTTAAAGTTGGACTAATTTTTTTTAATCATTAGCTAGGTCAGGGACGGATCATCATAGTGGGCTGGACGTGCTCCAGCCCACCCTCATAATTTTATTTTTTTTAAGCTATGTATGTATACAGCCCACAGCCCACCCCAATTAAAAAAGACAAAACACTACTTACACATATCCAGCCCCTGCCAACCTTAATTGTTTGTTTTAAAAAGCGAAACCCACTAGTCACAACCCACCTAAATTAAAAAGGAGAAAACAAACAAACATCACCACAGCTCCCCAACATATTGTCGATCATCACAGAGACAGAAAAGTGCAAACATCCAAAACTTTCTTCTCTTGTCTCTATCGCCGACACGCAGTGGCTGTGGCCCCAATCTCTCTAGTGCTCTGCATCTGCTCTCACGTGCCTCTCTTTGCAAGTGCAACAATCAACATCTTCTCTTGCCTCTTGGTATTTATAATTTATAACTCTATTATATTTCTTTTGTTTTTAAATTTAATTTAGATTTAAATATTTGGGCATTGGAGCTGAATTTAGATTTTTTATTCTATTATTAGGGATTTAATTTAAGGTGTGAATTTAGTCATTTAGGGATTAAGTTATGCATATATTGAGACTCAATTGAATTTACAAAGTATTATGGAATGTGTATTTTAGTATTTATCAATTTAGGGATTTGATTTAGGGATTTTCATTTTAGCATATCCTTACATATCATGTTTATAATATATGGTGAATAGGTTTTAGTTTGTCATGTCGGAGTCGAATCATCAACAAATTCCGAAGAAAAGAAAAAGTATTCTTTCATATTTTAAGAAAACAAACGATCCTTCTTCATCTACACCAATTTGTGATGAGCAACATCATTCTGAGTTTCAAAGTGAAAGAGTTGAGACTGAAAGAGTTGAGGTTGATCCAAATATTGAGATTACTACTAGTACTCTTGAACATGATTCGGGAATACGTCAAGCAATATGGAAGTATCCTGTTAATGAACATGATAATGTTCAAAGAGCTTATATTCACTAGGACCATGTCAACCGAAATTAAAAGATTACCCTTCCTCTTTTAACGGACGACAAATGCGCCTATTTCAAGCTTCTTGGTATTCTCAATGGCCTTGGCTTGAGTATTCAATTAGTAGTGACAAGGCATTTTGTTTTCCTTGCTTCCTTTTTTATACTAACCCGCCTTCTCATCCTACATTTACTATGGATAGGTATCCACATTGGAAAAGGGTTAATGATGGGAAAAAATGTGGTGTTCGTAAGCATATAGGGGCTGTAAACTCAACTCATCATCAAAATATGCAGAATTGGGATCTCTTGAAAAACCCCTCTACACATATTGATGTACAGATGAATACACAATCATCAAAACAAGTGGAGCAAAACCGATTGCGTCTTAGGACAACAATAGAGGGTGTTAGGCTTCTAGCAAATCAAGGGTTGGCTTTTAGAGGTGATGATGAATCTAGTAACTCATCCAATCGAGGCAACTTCATTGAACTTGTTAAAATGTTTGCGAAATTGAATACTAACATTGTAGATGTTGTCTTAGAGAATGCTCCTCATAATGGAAAGTATATTGCACCCGAAATTCAAAAGGAAATCCTACATATTATGGCTAACAAAGTGAGGAAGAAGATTCGTGAGGAAATTGGGGATAAATCATATTGTATTCTTGTTGATGAATCAGTTGATGTATCTAGTAAGGAACAAATGGCTATTATTTTGAGATTTGTTGATTGTAATGGCCTTATTCAAGAACGATTTTTTGCCATTGGGAGTGTTCCCAACACTACATCCATAACTCTTAAGAATCATATATGCAAGGTGCTTACTAGCTACAATCTTCAAGTGGAAAATATGCGTGGCCAAGGATATGATGGTGCTAGCAATATGCGTGGTGCATGGAACGGGTTACAAGCATTATTCCTTCAAGATTGCCCATATGCATATTATGTGCATTGTTTTGCTCATCGCCTTCAACTAGATTTAAATGCTGCAGCTAGAGGTGTGTCTGATACTTGGGATTTTTATTCTATGTTAACTTCACATTGAAAGAGAGCTTTCTGATACTATAAGTACATATTCAGTAATTAAGAATTTTTATGTTTTGAAGAAGCGCAGGGTTCAATTTGCATAGTCTTATCTTGTATTTGCATTGCATGCAGGGACGGAGCCAGGATTTAGAACTCGGGGAGGCTAAATTAAAAAAAACATCGACGGTACGATGAAATTTCATTAATAAATAAAAAAGATACACCTAGTTAGGGGGGACATAGTGAGCCTTACCCCTCAAAATGCATATCTATACAAAAACATAGACTAGAAAATAACAACAAAACAATGAAACATGCAATGCAAATACAAGATAAGACTATGCAAATTGAACCCTGCGCTTCTTCAAAACATAAAAATCCTTAATTACTGAATCTGTACTTATAGTATCAGAAAGCTCTCTTTCAATGTGGAGAATCATACAATCATCAAGAAACTCATCTTCTATCTTGTTTCGAAGTCGAGTTTTAATAATCTTCAAAGATGAAAATGCTCGCTTCGTTGTTGCAGTAGAAACAGGAAGAGTCAACACTAGACAAATCAATCTATATATCATGGGAAAAAAATCTGACTTCCTTGTTTCAACTAACTGATGACATAAATCAGAAATAGAAGATGTATTATGAAACTTGGGATCAGAACGCATGTCTACCTCATAAAAGGGGCATTCCATTCTTAAACAAACTAACTAAGCATGAGTGAAATCTTGAGGGTAGAACTTCATAGCAAGATCACATATATGTTCAGTTTTAAATGATCTGAAACTATCACGAGGATCCAATGATGAGCTAAAAGTAAGAAGTTCCACTGCTTGGGGGTTAAATCTAGTATCTAACTCCACCAACTGAAAATCTATAACAGCATAAAATACATTTACACGATAATGAAGTTCAACTGTTATAGAATTGCTTTGTTGACAAGAACGACCTGTACCCACCCTATAACGAGCACCCAAATCAGGCATAATGATTTCATGTAATTCACAAAATGATTCCACTGTTTTCAGAAAAGTATCCCATCCATTTTCTCTCAACTCTTGGAGAAATAATTTTGTTGTTGAAACAAAATTCAAAGCATGTACAATGTCTTGAGATTTGTTCTGCAATACTTGAGAAAGAAAGTTAGTGATTTCCATAACCTTATTCAACAAAAGCAAGTTAAACACAAAACTAAAAGATGTCATCCAATTAAGAAGACTATTGGCTTCCCCACGCATATCTTCGTTGATTCCACTTAAAATCATTCTTTGAAGCATTGTACTAGTTGAAGCAAATAACTCAATCAAGCTTCTACTAGAACGAAAATGAGACCCCCAGCGAGTAGCTCCTGCTCGTGACAAAACACACATTTGATTTTTCCCTGTACCTGTCTCAAGTTTTCCAACATCTAACAAATCTTGAATTTCCTCTTGCCGAATAGCTTGTAATTCACAATGACGCTTGGCAAAAGAATCAACAAAATTCACAATGGAAGTTAACATAGAATAAAAATCCCAAGTATCAGACACACCTCTAGCTGCAGCATTTAAAGCTAGTTGAAAGCGATGAGCAAAACAATGCACATAATATGCATATGGGCAATCTTGAAGGAATAATGTTTGTAACCCGTTCCATGCACCACGCATATTGCTAGCACCATCATATCCTTGGCCACGCATATTTTCCACTTCAAGATTGTAGCTAGTAAGCACCTTGCATATATGATTCTTAAGAGTTATGGATGTAGTGTTGGGAACACTCCCAATGGCAAAAAATCGTTCTTGAATAAGGACATTACAATCAACAAATCTCAAAATAATAGCCATTTGTTCCTTACTAGATACATCAAATGATTCATCAACAAGAATACAATATGGTTTATCCCAAATTTCCTCACGAATCTTCTTCCTCACTTTGTTAGCCATAATATGTAGGATTTCCTTTTGAATTTCGGGTGCAATATACTTTCCATTATGAGGAGCATTCTCTAAGACAACATCTACAATGTTAGTATTCAATTTCACAAACATTTTAACAAGTTCAATGAAGTTGCCTCGATTGGATGAGCTACTAGATTCATCATCACCTCTAAAAGCCAACCCTTGATTTTCTAGAAGCCTAACACCCTCTATTGTTGTCCTAAGACGCAATCGGTTTTGCTCCACTTGTTTTGATGATTGTGTATTCATCTGTACATCAATATGTGTAGAGGGGTTTTTCAAGAGATCCCAATTCTGCATATTTTGATGATGAGTTGAGTTTACAGCCCCTATATGCTTACGAACACCACATTTTTTCCCATCATTAACCCTTTTCCAATGTGGATACTCATCCATAATAAATGTAGGATGAGAAGGCGGGTTAGTATCAAAAAGGAAGCAAGGAAAACAAAATGCTTTGTCACTACTAATTGAATACTCAAGCCAAGGCCATTGAGAATACCAAGAAGCTTGAAATCGGCGCATTTGTCGTCCGTCAAAAGAGGAAGGGTAATCTTTTAATTTCGGTTGACATGGTCCTAAGTGAATATAATCTTTTCGAACATTATCATGTTCATTAACAGGATACTTCCATATTACTTGACGTAATCCCGGATCACGTTCAAGAGTACTAGTAGTAATCTCAATATTTGGATCAACCTCAACTCTTTCAGTCTCACCTCTTTCACTTTGAAACTCAGAATGATGTTGCTCATCACAAATTGGTGTAGATGAAGAAGGATCGTTTGTTTTCTTAAAATATGAAAGAATACTTTTTCTTTTCTTCGGAATTTGTTGATGATTCGACTCCGACATGACAAACTAAAACCTATTCACCATATATTATAAACATGATATGTAAGGATATGCTAAAATGAAAATCCCTAAATCAAATCCCTAAATTGATAAATACTAAAATACACATTCCATAATACTTTGTAAATTCAATTGAGTCTCAATATATGCATAACTTAATCCCTAAATGACTAAATTCACACCTTAAATTAAATCCCTAATAATAGAATAAAAATTCTAAATTCAGCTCCAATGCCCAAATATTTAAATCTAAATTAAATTTAAAAACAAAAGAAATATAATAGAGTTAGAAATTATAAATACCAAGAGGTAAAAGATGATGTTGATTGTTGCACTTGCAAAGAGAGGCACGTGAGAGCAGATGCAGAGCACTAGAGAGATTGGGGCCACAGCCACTGCGTGTCGGCGATAGAGACAAGAGAAGAAAGTTTTGGCTGTTTGCACTTTTCTGTCTCTGTGATGATCGACAATATGTTGGGGAGCTGTGGTGATGTTTGTTTGTTTTCTTCTTTTTAATTTAGGTGGGTTGTGAGCAGTGGGCTTCGCTTTTTAAAACAAACAATTAAGGTTGGCAGGGGTTGGATATGTGTAAGTAGTGTTTTGTCTTTTTTAATTGGGGTGGGCTGTGGGCTGTATACATACATAGCTTAAAAAAAAAAAATTATGAGGGTGGGCTGGAGCACGTCCAGCCCACTATGATGATCCGTCCATGATTGCATGTTTCATTGTTTTGTTGTTATTTTCTAGTCTATGTTTTTGTATAGATATGCATTTTGAGGGCTAAGGTTCACTATGTCCCCCCCTAACTAGGTGTATCTTTTTTATTTATTAATGAAATTTCATCGTACCGTCGATATTTTTTTTAATTTAGCCCCCCCCCGAGTTCTAAGTCCTGGCTCCGTCCCTGAGCTAGGTTCTTTTAACATGAGAATCTTTTTCATTAGCAATTTAAGTTTTTTAAGATTTTAAAAAAAGGTTAAACCAATCTTTTTAAAGACTTACGTGGCAAATAAATCATGAGATATATTTAACAAAATTAAATACTCTAAGTCTCTAATTGACATAGATATTAAGGCATAATAAACACCAATTAAAAAAAAAAAAAAAGACGCCAATCCAATATTTGTTTGACAGTTGTGTTACTTAATTACGAGCTAATGTTCAGTCATAGCATAGCACTAACTTTTTGTTAAGTTTGAGTGGTTTATCATATCGGTTTGATAATTATCATCTCTAATTACGACTAATTTAATCATATATCTATATATAATTAAGTCTTTGTCAATGTTGTTCCCTAGAAGTAAAAAAACAAAAACCCACCAATTTTGCATACGTAATGGGTTACATACCATAACCAATGAAGAAGATTCATCGAACATAGGTGAGCAATAAATTCCTTCTGGCGAGGAAGTAAGGGAGACCCGAGACCGACGGCCGCCGCCAACGGTCAACCGGTGCAGACGGCTTGTCCCCTTGGCCCAATTATTAAATCAATCCAACTTGCATTTGTGAAGCGCCACTTCATCCCCTACGTCACAATCGTCGCTGTCACTATTACTTTCCTTTTAAAAATCAACCACATAAGATTGATGATTGCCGTACGTATCCTCCTCCTTTATAAATTGTTTAGAGTAGTACTGTTTACATTAATTTTTACACAAATTTAAAAAAGGAAAAATTTAAGGAAAAAATACTCCAACTAATGTATTAGAGCTAAATCGGGACTACTCTTTCAAAAATGCATTCATTAGAATTAAAAATTCACTTAAGCGTCAAATAAAGTTATTCTGTCAAGTTTATTACACTTTCCATTAAAAATTGATCAATTTGTAAGGATGAAATTGATATTTATCACTTTTAACATAAAATAAATAAAAATAAAAGAAGACAGAATAAACAAAAAATACAAAAAACAAAAAAACAAACTAATAGAAAAAAAAAATTAAAAAAAACTGAAAGAAAAAGAAAAAAACTTAGAAAACTAAAACAACGAATAAATTAAAAACAAACTAAAGAAAAAAAAAAAGGGGGGAGGAGCCTCCATCCCGATCCTCCCCCCCACCCCACCCCACTTCACCTCACTACCCCATGCCGGCAGCGGCCCAACAACTGCCGACAGTTTTGCCAAACCCCGACGACGGCCCACTCTCTCTCTCTCTCTCTCTCTCTCTCTCTCTCTCTCTCTCTCTCTCTCTCTCTCTCTCTCCCTCTCCCTCTCTCTCTTTGCTGGGCGCGAACGAAAGAGAGGAGAGTAAAGAGAAAGAGAGGGAGGGTGGTGGGTGGAGGGGGGCTGCTGATCTGTAATCATGTCGTCAGGGGGCTGCCAGAGTGGAGGAAGTAGCCGGTGTGGGGAAGCTGCCAGAATGGTAGTGATGGAGGCTGGTAAGGGGGGAAGAGGGTTTGTTTCTTTTTTTTTTTCTATTTTTTAACAATTAATTTTATAATTTTTATAATTATTTTTCAATGGTGAGTGAAGTGACAATTTTACTCCTAAAAATAACGGACGTTTGCATTGAATTGATGGAAAATCCTTATTTGACCCTTACGTGAATTTTTAGTCTTAACTAATGCACTTTTGAAACGGGAGTCCTAGTCTGGCTCCAACACACAAGTTGGAGTCTTTTTCCTCAAATATTCCCTTTAAAAAATGGTGGCGAATTCGTGGCATCTTACTTTTGACATAAGTTTTGACACAAATTTTCAATAGGACTCACTCCATATAAGATTTGAACGATCCAAACTGTCTATTTTTTAGGTCTACATTAAAGAATCATTCCTGCAAAAAATTAGGTAAATCAGAAACTATTTACGTACAAAGATTAAATAGTCAATAAAATAAACACTTGAAATATTAATCATTTAATATTTATAGGTAAATGGTTTCCAATTTACTTAATTTTTGGCAAGAATGATCTTTTAATGGAGACCTAAAAAATAGACTATTGAAATCATTGAAATCCTATATAGAGTGGGCCTCATTGAAAACTTATGTAAATAATAGGATGTCATGGATCCTTCTGCTTCAAAAATATCAACTGATGTGGTAATTTTTTTTATTTAAGTTTTTTGGTTAAATTTCACTTTTGATCTTTGTAGTTTGGGTTAAATATTATTTTGTTTCTTACAATTTCAATTGTTCTGATTTTGGTCCTATAGTTAACAAATTGTTGCAATTTAAGGACACGTTAGCATTTTCATGCAATAAATTGTCAAATTTGTTGCATTTTTTATCATATACTTTATACACCATTGCGATTTTGGTTATATATTTTACAAACTATTAGCAATTCAATGACGAGTTTAACGAATTAATGGATGAAAATACTAAATTACATGACCAAAATCAAAACAATTGAAACTACATGGACTAAATGGAACTTAACACAAACTACAAGAACCAAAAGTAAAATTTAGTCTTGAGTGCCGCTATTTAGACCCAACAAATTTATTAGTATCCCCAACACTTTAATAAATAATATATTCCTATTATAATCTAATGTAAATTGACTAAAAAGGACATAGAATTAATTAAAATACAAACCCACTTCAACCTATTCCCAAACTCAAATGATCTCTATACCCAACATCATCTTACCCAAAGGAGAAAAACTTCTGTAGGGACTACATGTCATGCCACGTCAGTATACTGAGTGGCATTGATAACCAATTAAAATCTGACATTTTTCCACTAATTTTGAACCCTATGAGTCAGGACACTCTTCTTCTCTTCTTTCTCTCCCTCTAAGTCTCAAACACTGAAACTTGACCTTCCCTCTCCTCTCCCAATACCAGATCTCCAAGGCAAAAGAAAAATTGCAGAATTTCATTGTCATTTAGTTTGTTGATTAGCTTTTAAAAAATTAAATTAATTAAAGGACATGTAGCATTAAGTATTTCTCTGAAAATGCACTCCTACAAAAGCTTACACAGCTTTTGCAAAAAACAAACGAAAAAAAAGCTTACAGGGCTCCATGTTTTGACTCAATTGAAATAGAAGTTGTGGTCATGGAGATAGAAAAGTATTAATTATAAAGATATTGTTTACACCCAAATTTGACACGTATTTGTGAAAAAATAGCAGGAAATTGGGATAATTATTGTTAATTATTATATGGATTTTATGGATATTTTGGTGGATTTTATTAAATATTAATTGTGCAGTTTACTTAGGCATGAAAGAAAATCAAGAGAGATATGGTGCAATAAGAACAAGATTTCGAAGACTTGATGGCCAAGGAAGCCGATTTCTACTCACACAAGGACTACTTGGCACTAGGTTATCACACTCATATAAATACATTTCTTCAATAAGGAAAAAACTCTCTACACAACCTCAACACAACAATCAACAAATCAATCAATTAATCAATCAAGCAAGTCTTGCAACCAAATTCCTCAAGTTCTTCAAGCAAACAGTTTTCTTAGTTCTTAGGATTTCTCTTAGTCAATTTCCTTTGTTTTGTAGCTCTGTTAAGAACGATTTTCTTAGAATTAATGATTCCAGTATTTTCTTCAGTTCACAATCATTTGCCGTTGTTATTAATTTTTCTTAGATTGTTCATACTACTAAAGTCCTTTAATTTTCGCAGGCAAGAAATGAACCTAGACAAGTTCTTATTTCTTTACTTGTCGCACAATTGTCTTTTTAGAAGTTAGATTTATTTCGGCACAATTTCATATTTTTATTAATCTTTTCTATTGCGCCTTTTTGGCCAAAAATAGTGGCACGCCTGCAAGCAACCAAAAGGATGAAATGCTCTACTTGATTCGCGGCCATTCACATCTAGGCCGTGACATTTTTTCAGGGTAACAGATATATATCAATTACTAATGAAATTGGATTGAAGCAAAAAAGGGTAATTTTTAGGAGAATAAAAAGGGGGGCGATGCTCTCAACCTTACATACTGCCGATTCTTTTGAGATTTGGGTTTTCTTCAATAAATTTTAATGGAGACTATGAGTGAATTCCAAGGGAGAAGAGGAGAGAGAAAGTGAAGTTTTGGTGTTGAATTTCTGCTTCTTAGAACTAAAGAGAATCAATCCCTTTTGGGGTTTTCATAGTTTTATGTATTCTGATTGCAATCTTTGGGCAGTCCATGTCCTTACACTTATATCTCAAGAAAGCTAAAGATAAGTTCACCATGACTACCTACGCTTCCTCTAGAACAAAGAAAGTTTTGGTGTTGGGCCTTGCTGAGGCTGAAGTCGAGATTGGTGGCTATTGGATGTCAAGGTCTACCTGCAGGGGATTTTCTTCCTACTGTGTTGTGGAGTTAGAGATGATGATGGTAAGCCACCAAACGTTTCAAAGAGTGTTTTGTGGTAAGTCACCGACGTTTTCAAAGGATGTTTGGTAGTGGTGAAGGTGTTGGATGGTATTTGGTAAAATTGGGTGTGTGTTGGGTGTACATAGTAAGAATAGGCTTGAGCTGTTTAATGGGTTTGAGTAAGGGCATTTTGGGAAAAAGTGTTGGGTATGTTAACAAATTTTAATAATTTTAAATTTAATGTTGGGTATATAAAATATGTTGGGGATACTGATAGATTTGTTGGGTCTAAATAGTAGCACTCTTTAGTCTTTATTTATGGGTTCACTTTGGACCTCATTTATTTACAGAGTGACATGTCAAGTGCCACATCAGTTGGTGACCAAACTTGATGAAATGGTGCATGTAGTACATAAAAGAGCAATACTAGAGAAGTCAAATGCAAAATGTATATCACTTCTTTAATAGAGATTAGGGTCAAACCTACAATAAGTTTCATTTTTATTAGAAAAATGGTATGCCCAGAAAAGTTTATCATCATAACTTTTAGGGCCTAAACTAATCTAATCTTTTTTTCCAAATCTTTCTCAATATAATACTCCACATTACTAAAATCCCAAGTCCAAGAATCATAATCAATAATCTCAGAAACCCTCTTAGGAATATTTGAAACTCCATTAATATCATTTTGCATAAGAGGTGAAGAACAACCTGGGATCCAAAAATCTCTCCAAATGTCAACAAAAGCTCCATTTACAATTTGCCAAAATGAAACATAAGCAAGTATCTTTCTACCCTCCAAAAGACTTGACTAAGCCCATGTAGCTCTGCCTCCTTTTTTAGGATGCCAAAAATCAGACTGAGGGAAATAAATTCCCTTAATCACCCTAGCCCATAAAGAGTCAGGTTCATGCACCAACCTCCAAGCTTTCTTAGCTAAGAAAGCAAGATTAAAATCCTCCAAATTCATAAAACCAAGGCCTCCTTCCTTTTTAGACAATCCCATTATATCCCAATTAAGCCAGTGAATCTTCTTTTCCTCATCTTTCTGACCCCACCAGAAATTTAAGTTAAAAGAATTCAAATCATCACAAACAGCTTTGGGAAATTAAAAATTGCCATGGGATAAGCTGGGACAGCAGAGGCTACAACTTTGATCAAAACCTCTCTACCTGCAGAGGATAAAAAAGCTTGCTTCCATCCTTTAACTTTCTTAGCAACAAAATCTTTGACAAAAGCAAGGGCCTCTCTCTTAGACCTACCCCATACAATAGGCAACCCTAGATACTTGCTTGGATTAGAAGCTTCCACCATATTTATTGTAGCACAAATGTCTTGAATAATAGTTACATCTGTGTTCAGACTAAAAAACAAAGTAGACTTGTTATAGTTCACCCTTTGACATGAAGCAATCTCATAATCTTCCAACAAATGCTTCATCACCAAACAATTAGATCTGGTTGCTTTGAGGAAGAAAAGAGAATCATATGCAAATAGAAAATGAGACAAGATAGGCCCCCCTCTATGTACTCAATCTAATGTCTTTCAAACTTCCATCAGCAATTGTATCTTGCAACATTAGAGAAAGAACATCACTCACAAAGAGGAAAAGGGGGGGTATGGGGATAATGGATCCCCTTGTATAATCCCTCTAGAAGGAGTAAAAAATGATCCAGGTTTGCCATTAATGTTGATGGATAAAGAGATAGTAGATACACACTCCAAAATAAGCTTTACCCATCTAGGAACAAACCTCATCTTCAACATAGTAGCCTCAAAGAAATCCCACCGCACCCTATTATAAGCTTTATTCATATCAACTTTCAATCCTAATTTCCCAGAAATACCAGCCCTCTTCATCTTGATATGGTAGAATGCCTCATGAACAATGATAATGTTGTCTTGAATCTGTCTCTTAGCCACAAAAGCATTTTGAAAAAAAGGAGATAATATCTGGAAAAATCACTCTCAGTCTATTAGCTAAAATCTTTGAAGAATCTTATAAGAGAAATTACAACAGCCAATTGGTCTGAACTGTGTAAAATCCTCAGGAGAAGACACTTTAGGGATAACAACCACCCTTGTCTGGTTCAAAGATCTGAGAATGGATTCTCCATCATAAAAGTCCATAGCTACTCGATCTATTAATAATCTCTTACACAATGCACCAATGCTTTCGGTAGAAGATACCAGAAAAAGCATCTGGTCCTGGTGCCTTCAAACCCAAAGATCAAAAGCAGCATGCTTCACTTCTCCAATAGTAACAGGAGCTAACAGAGAAGCATTCATATAAGAAGTTACAACAGGTTTAACACAAGAAATAACTTTGGACCAATCCCTTAGGCCATCAGTAGTAAAGAGCCTTTTAAAATACATTTTAAAACCACTATGAATAGCCTCTTCAGATTCAAGCCTATTACCCTATTCATCATTTACACATAACACTTTATTGAACTGTCTTCTCTGCACAGTGGTCAAATGAAAAAAATTCGTATTTTTATCCCCACATTTAAGCCAATCAACTTTTGATCTTTGTTTCCAATAAATCTCTTCACCCTTCCACAGAAATTTTATCTGTTTAGAAATAGAAACAATATTTTCCTTGCTCATTTCCTCACAAGGTTTGTTCTGCTAATTAATTAACTCCTTCATCAACAAATCAATCTGCCTCCTGCTATTATGGAATACCTTCTTACTCTATTCAGTCAAATTCCTTACACAAGCTTTTAATTTTTTCTCCCATCTCACAGAACTAGTATCCAGAATAGCGGAAGACCAAGACTAATCAATGATCTTCCTGGAATCCTCATTAACCAGCCATTTAGCTTCAAACTTAAAAACTCGGGGAGATATAATTTCCTCATAATCAATATCTGAGAAAAGGGGAATGATCATACCCTAAATATGGGAGATTAAAAACTTGTACCCTAGGATGAGAATGATGCCAACTAGGATTATTAATGGCTCTATCCTACCTTTCTTTTACCCAAGCACCATATCTATTATTTATCCAAGTGAATTTTAAGCCATTATAGCTCAAATCCATTATATTAGCCCCCCTTAAAAAGGACTGCATATAGCTGAGATCCCTGGTTTATAACAAATTACCACCTTCTTCCTCGAAATTCCAAGCCATTACATTCAATTCACCAAAGCACAACCAGTCATCCCTAACAGTCCCAGCATAGGCTGAATAATGCTCCCAAAATATAGGTTTCTCACCATCCATTGGAGGGCCATATAGGTTTCTCAACACCCTGGATTTCTGTAATCCAATCATGTTTCGACACCTGCTCTAGAATTTCTTTTGTTTTTAGAAACTTAAGACTTTTCTTAAAAGGAATGGAGTTTCCTTTGTTTTGAGTAACTAACTTGTACCAATAGAGGTTTAGAGTGGAGCTCTAGAACCCCTTAGTGTAATTTTGGTGATTATCAAGTTGGATTATATTTTTGAGAATTAAATTCATTGGTGTTGGATTTTTCTTAATTTTTTATGGAAATCAATTTATTTTTTTGAGGCTACAGGAAATTAGTATTAATCGCTACGAGTCTGTAGGATTTTTTGGAAAATTATTTGGAGTCCCAAGCTATTTTCGGTGATTTAACGAAGTTTGGGAAAATAGAAAAAAAATAGGGGAAATTAAAAGAAATGGAAAAATGGCTGACACGGCGCCACGTGGCGCGACGCCATTCGTCCAAGACGCGCTGACTGGGCTGACACACGAACGCATGTCACGCTGCGAGTGGAAGGGAGACGTTGACGCGTCAGCTGGCAGCAGACCGGGCGAGATCACGAGAATCAAAAAACTCACTCCGTACGCTGACTCAAAAAACTCTTCACGCGAGCTCACGAAATTCTCCATAAGGGAATTTCTTTGATTCTCTTGTCGGATGTCTCAAGGTCTATGTTGTTACGTCTTTTAATATTATTGTGGTTCTTGTCTTCCTATTGGGAACCCATTTTGGAACAATGTTATTTTAGTTTACTCATTTTGAGAACTTATGTGGGTTTTACTTATACTTTGGTAATTCCCTTTCTAGGGTGTTGATTTAACTATTTCACCATAGCAGGTTGGTTAATCTTTATTTTGATTATTATTATTTTGATCTTATTATTTTCTTAAAGATCCTGTTGTGTATTAAGTACTTTGATCCAACCCCGCATTTAAATTTCAAAAGGCTCAACCTCTCTTGGGCGTCGTGGGGAATTAACACCGGTGGTTTGGCATTGATTTCTCGAGGTTCCCAAGAAAGGTGCCTCTGTTGCGTACCCGGGATTCGGGGTGTGACATCATCCAAATTTTTAGGATCTTAAATCTAATACATCACTTCAACCTTGTAAAATATTACACACATTGAAGTTAAATATAAATTGGTGAGAATTACACAATTGAACAAAGTGTAACTCTATAAAATAAAATTTTACTCAATGAGAGTTACAGTTTTAGTTAAATTTATTTTCTAATTCTTAGGGTTTATGGTGTAGTATTTAGGATTTAGCGCTAAATCCCTAAAATCCTTAATATGAAGTCATAAAACATAAACTCTAAAGGCTTAAACCTTAAAATAATACTACATCATTCAACAAAGTGTAACTTTATAAAATTATAAAGTGTAACTCTTGTAGAGTTACATACTACACTAGAACAAAATAAACTGTAACTCTATGAGAGTTACATATGACATTAGGGAAACAATTTAGTTTTAAGCCACTCTGTGTGGCTTAAAAATAAGGGTACTTAAAGAAGAAGCCCAAAAGAGAAAGAAAGATAAGTCCAAGTCCACCAGGCCCAAAACTTAAGTTGCAGGACAAAAATCATACCGAGCGCTCGGCGGTTTTTGCTGAGCACTCGACAACTGCATATGCAACCTGCATCTGCGACTTCAACTTTGTATCTAAAACTTGTATCTGCAACCTAAAACATGCATTTATAACCTAAAGTATGTGATCTGCAACCTAAAGATTTGCATTTGCAACCTAAAAAAATGCATATGCTACCTAAAATCTACAGATGCAAATGGAGGATGCATCTGCATCAGCCGAACTCTCGGCAAAAGTACCGAGTGTTTGGTGTGTTGAGCCCTCGGCATCTTGTCGAGCACTCGATAGCTTGTTTCTGGCTTCTAAGCGTGCACACGCAAATAGATTGGACTTCCAGTTATGAACCTTGAATTTTTTGTCCTTAGGAGTAATTTATTATAAAAATAAATAGATTTTTGGGTGCTTAATTTTAAACCACCAAGCAATTTCAAAACTCTCCCAAAACCCCCAGCCATTTGAAAATTTCCCAAAACCCCCTAACTAACTCAAAACCCCTTATCTATTCCAAAACTCTTAAAAAAACCTCTACCATCCTATAACTCTCCCAAAACCCCCCTAACTATCCCAAAACTCTCCCAAAACCCCACAATTGCAATAAAAAAATAATTACAGTAAAATACAATAAAAATTAAGGTTTGTTGACTTTAGGTACTAAATTTTCAATATTTTTTCATTTTAACTACCAAAACATTTATGTCATTTCACTTTAGATACTAAATTTCAATTTAGGTACCAACTTTAAAAAACATGGTTCTACCGAGCACTCGGAACTGTTCACCGAGCGCTCGAGAGACTTTTTTTTTTTTTTCACAAACTCAATTGTGACTGTTGGACAGTCACAACTTTTTTACTAATTTGTTGTCTTTCAGTGTTTATGAGACTTAAACTTTAATGTTTAGTTTCTAGGTTGTAGAACTTCATCCCCAAGCCTAAATCAATAGCATTAAACCTTTATCAACTTTGAAGTTTTATAAATTTCAAACAGTCACAATTGTATAGCAAATAAAAAAAAATAAGTAAAAAAAATAATGGAAAACCACCGAGTGCTCGATGTCAAAAAAATTCACATTTAATATAAATTTGTGACATAATTCAAAATGTCTTACTCTAGGTTAGTACCTAAACTAAAAAAAATTAGTGTCTTGCTGTTTTGCTGAAAAACTATTGATATTTGATATTTAATCCTAATTTTTTATAAAAATAATCACAATAAAAAAAACAAATGCAATACAAAACAATTATAGTTAAAAAATTACATTAAAAAATAATTACAATTACAACAAAAAAAGTACAATAAAGAAAATAATTAGAGTCCGTTCAGTTTTGATTCACGATTCAATTTCGATTCACTATAACTGCATCGATTCAGTTTCAGTTTCAAATTTCGATTAACTGAAACTGAATTCAGTAATCGATTTAGTCATAGTGATTGACTCAGTTTCAGTGAATTGATTTTTAAAATGAGAGAGAGAGAGAGAGAGAGAGAGAGAGAGAGAGAGAGAGAGTGTGTGTGTGTGTGTGTGTGTGTGTGTGTGTGAGTGGACAAAATGATTTTTAAAATAATTAATAAATCATAATTGGGTCTATGTATTTCACTAGGGGATTTTGGAAAAGATCTAAGTGTAAATAGGGAGTTACCAAAAAAAAAAATCATAATTAGGTCTATATATTTTTACTAGGGGATTTTGGAAAAGATCTAAGAGTAAATAGAGAGTTAGGAATTAAGTTTATTATAGATTTTTTAAGTGAGTTTGTGAGTGAAACTGCAATTTTTGTGGTTTTTTGCTAATTGAAACTTTTCCTGAGTTATTGGCAAAAAGAAAAATGTCATAAGTTAACAAGGGTGACCCAATTTACCATATCTTTTGGTGTTTTTTTATTAAGAGACTTCCATTTAGATCTTTTAATTTTACAATTTACTGAATAAAGCCTTATGGTTTTTAAAATTCTAACTAAAGTCCAATAACATTGTAATCATTTCATGTTACATAATATTAGTCCATTATTTTTTTTTTCACACATAACAGGCGTCTAGTGGTCGGCGATCATTTTCGAGTGTTCGACAGTGCATTTTTACTTATTCGTCAAGCCCTGGTTTGTCAGATTTATATTAAGTTTTAATTCTAAGATTTTGGACGGCCTCTACAAAAACCCTAATAAAAAAAACCTCATTCTATACCCTAGGAAGGTATAAGGTTAACTTAATTACCTACACCCTAAAAAAATAAAAAAAATAATGACATATTTCTTTGACAAGACAATGGTCAAAGGATTTTATTTAGAAAAAATAAGAGCTTTATTTGAAAAAACAAAAAAACAAAAAAAGTCATAAGATTTTGGGTTATTTTTTTTAAAGTTCATTTTTTAAAATTTACTGTTTATCCGGCCCAGGCGCTACAGTGAAATACTGTAGTGGCCCACTTTAAAAAAACCCAGTGGTACAGTAACGGCGTTACTGTAGCACACTACAGTGTTTTTTAAAACAACCAATTTTTGTTTCTTTCTTCAATTTTTTTTCTTCATTTCAATGCCAATCGATACCAAAAAAAAATTCATAATTTAGATATTTTTAATTCCATAAACATGTTAAATAATAACCATCATAAAACACAAAAAATCAAGATGAAGCATACATAATCTTTTTCAATCACCTATTGCTACTGTCCGGCAGTAGCAATCACCTATTGCTATTGCACAGCAGTGGCAATTAAGTATTGTTATTGTTTGATAACAACAATAACATAAATTAGATAATATAATTTAAACTTAATACAATCACTGTGAAAGCATAAATAACTAAATAAATTATAAACTTATGAAACAATTACAACAAACTAAAACATAATCACAATTCCCTTGAAAAAGAAAAATAACTTGAAACTTCCAGATTGCCAAACAGTAGCAATAACAACCATAGAGGCTGACAGAAACTTCGCACGAGACAAATAACTAGCAAGATAAGCAACATCAATCATCCTGCACAAAACCCAAAAGAGAAATCAGTACTATATATAATGCCCCTAAACATCTAAAAGTTGAAACCAAAAATGTCCTCTTTTGTGATTATAATTACAGATGAACTCAAGAACAAAAGGAGAGGAAAATAGAAGCATGAATTCAATTTCCCCTTTTTTAGGTAAGCCAATAAATTATTAATTCAATTTGAGATAAATGAGTTATAAAATGAACCTTCACAAATGTATCATTCAGCTACCAACTACTTGAAGCCTAAGTGCAAGCCAATTTTTCAGATATCAACAACAATATAGCAGGCATTTGTTTAGGCCCCTATACCTACTAGCTTGAACCTTCACACTTCTTTGTTTCTTCTTCTATGTACAAAATAGACAATGGAAATCTAAACATCAAAATGCAATGCGTGATGATGATGATAAATTAGATGGAGGATAAAAGCATGGCGTCGCAGGGAAAGCTATTAATATTGATGACCTATTTGAGATCAATGTCAACCTGCTCTGGGTTTCCCCTTTTAGTCTAGTTGGCAACAAGCTCAATGCCCAGCTACCCTTTGTCTCCAGCCCCAAATGCATATAGCTTCCCTGATTCAGTGAGTGCAAAAGTATGCGCGTTCCAGTATATGGAATTGGTAAGACTGATCTATACAACCCGCTCATTCACTTGCTTCAGCGATGACACAAGCTCTGGCGTTAACACATTTGTATGCCTGTTTCCCTGTAAAATACACCACACATATAGTATGATTTAGCAACTTGGTGAGATCAGAAGGCCATTTATCCCATGAAAACCCCAACGCCCTCCAAATCGGTGCCCACAAATAACTGTCAGAAAACTACAATTGTTCAACAATGAGCTCCGACAATGAGGTGCATAGCCACCAAGTATCGCATCAGATTGCCACAACAGTGTCACTAGACCTATAGCTGTAATGTACAGTGAGAATTCAAAATTGTATTGCAATATACAGATATTTAAAATTGCAATAAGAGCCCAAGAGGTTTAGTGACTAGTGACTACAAGCAATCAGTACCAGGCACTTGAAGAGGTGTTTTCAATGTGGCCGAGTCGAATCCTCCGCCGAGAAGACTCGAAGCCAACTTTCCAGAGCCGCTGCATNGCATTAAAAAAAAAAAAAAAAAAAAAAAAAAAAACCTGGATCTTAAAAGTAGTGAGAGCTCAAAATTAGACTTTATAATCATTTACTTTAAGATTTTTTTTTAAATAAGAAATGTTAGAAATATTAAATTGTAATTTTTCGTTTTTTATTTGGGTAAGTCGTGTCTTTTTCTTTTGGTGAATCACGATACCATATCTTTGATGCTTTTCGTTGAAGTGGCATATTATGTGAGATATGCGCTTTTGCCTTTCTAGTTGACTAGTTGCCAAATGAATCCCACTTTTCAAAAGGCCATTCCCATTTCCCTCTACTTGGGCCTACGAATTTAGCCACATAATGCGATTACCTCTTAACCTCAGACCTCTCATTCTCCCAATTCCTAATCCTTTCCAAATGTAAAGCTAATTATCGATTGGCTTCAATCATTTATCCTTCAAAATATAACGCTCACTTGTGTTTAATAATAAATAAAAAATTAGACGAACATGAATAAATTTTTTAATCAAACCTTATTGGTGGAGAGTGGATTCAAATTTTGTATTTTGTATTTTTTGATTGAGGGGAAAGGGAGATCGAACTTGGGTGCTGAGTGGGCAATTCTACAACCCTTTCAATTGAGCTACCCAACAACTGTCAGTAGATTAAAACTTATAACCTCAACTATAGGGTTAAACGTACTTAATCAGTAAAGTTACAAACCTCACAGACATGACCAATTATTGAATACGAAAATTTTATCTATTTTCTTTAATGAAAGTTTGGATTAAATATCAAGTTCAAGACTTTCTTCACCCAAACATTAGGTAGTATTTTTTTTTCTTAGTTTAGAAACTAAGCAAGTGAGACACAATTCGATTTGGGAAAAATTAGGGTACGAAACAGAGATTTCTTTTCATCGATCGACTAGTTGGTCTACCAATCGATCGGCTGGTCTACGAATCGGTGTGTTGTGGTTTTTTTCATGGTTTGGAATATTGTTGTGACTCCTCGAGTCATAGTCAAATGTAAAAATGAAAGATTAGATCGACACAAAACGACTCGTGTGGGCCCTAATAGGGTATACCTCAACATAAATAAGTTGAGGTATACCTCAATAGAAGGAGCCTGTATGTATATATATATATATACATATATACAGGTAGCTTCCAAAAAGGGATCCCTCATTTAGTGTTAAATGAGGGATCCCCATGTAGGGCCCACACAAGTAGTTTTGTGTCGATCTGAACCATTCATTTTTTACATCTTTATTGATAGATCATCCTTGAAAAAAATCAGTGAAACCTGAAACCGTTAAGATATCCAATTTGAATCAAACAAATAGACGAACTTGTAGTTCGTCTATAAACACCTAAACTTTAACCGTTTAATCAAATGGGTAAACGGTTTCCGATTTGGCTGATTTTTTGCAAGGATGATCTATCAATGAAGATGTAAAAAATGAATGGTTCGGATCAACATAAAACGACTCGTGTGGGCCCCACAAGGGGATCCCTTATTTAACACTAAATGAAGGATCCCTTATTGGAAGCTACCTGTATATATATATAGGCTCATTCCGTTGAGGTATACCTCAACTTAAATATGATGAGATATGGCTTGTGGGACCCACTCCGCATTGTAATTCGATGATCGAAGCCACCTATTTTCTAAGTCAATATTTTCGATAAAATTGTCTATTTGTTTGATCAAAGTTAGATAGGTAAATGATTTTTGATTTGGCTAATTTTTTGCAAGGATGATCTATGAATAGAGGCTTAAAAAATAGACGTTCGGATTGTTGAAAAACTACATGGGGTAGGCCCATACACCTCATCCCACATTTAACACTAAATGTGGGATTTCACACCTGAAAGGGACTATATATATATACAGGCTCCTTCTGTTGAGGTATACCTCAACTTATTTATGTTGAGGTATGACCTTGTTGGGGCCCACACGAATCATTTTATGTCGATCCAAACCGTTCGCAAGGCTCATCTTCATTGATAGATCATCCTTGCAAAAAATTAGCCAAATCAGAAATCATTTGTCTATCTAACTTTGATAAAACAAATGGACGGTTTCATCGAAAATATTTGGTTCGTCCATTTATTTGATCAAAGTTAGATAGGCAAATGATTTCCGATTTGGCTAATTTTTTGCAAGGATGATCTATCTATGGAGATGTAAAAATTGAACGGTTCGGATTGACATAAAACGACTCGTGTGGGCCCCAACAGGGTATACCTCAACATAAATAAGTTGAGGTATACCTCAACAGAAGGAGCCTGTATATATATATATATACATATAGTTTAGATATTAAGCAAGTAAGACACCATTTGGTTGGAATAAAATTCTAGTAATAAGCAAAGATTTCTTTTCGTTGATTGATTGGTTGTTCTACCAATTGATCGGCTGGTCTACGAATCACTCCAATGTGTTTAATTCTTGGTTTGGTATATTGTTGTGACTGGTCCACAGTCATTTTTCTATGACTGCATGGAGTTCATCAAAGTTTAGGGTTTAAATTAAGCTTCATATTTAGAGGGTTTCCCTAACTACTTCAGAAAACTATTCTCTAGTGAGTGTACTCCTAGAGATTGGATTGAGCTCTTTCTAGTGTTAAGCATATTGTCACACCTCAAATGAATGTGGATTTATCCACAAACCAAGGTAATTAAATTAATAAGGTTGTTTTTACTTGGAGGCCGTAAAGACCCCCGACCCAGATGGATTTTCAAGGGTCTTTTATAAAAAAATTTGGAGTTGTACAAGAAGTGGTCTGCAAGTCACGTGAGGCCTTCCATGCTAATGGGAACATTCTTAGATCTATGAACCAGACAAGGGTGGTGGTGATACCTAAAGTTTATGCTCCTGAAGACTTTTCCCAATTCAGACCTATTGGATGTTGTAATTTTTCTTATAAGATCTTGTCCAATATTCTTGCCAAAAGAAAAAAGTTATACTGCCAGAGATTATTTCTCCCTACCAAGGTGCTTTTGTTTTTCAGAGGCAGATCCAAGACAATATATTCATTGTCCATGAGGCCTTTATCATGTAAAATACAATATATTCGTTGTCCATGAGGCCTTTATCATGTAAAGTTGAAGAGGAAATGGTTATCTGGAAGGCTAGGCCTAAAAGTGGACACGAATAAGGCATATCCGCATATGAGACTTTCATGTTTTCTTTTAATTTATGTCAATTTTTGGGGTATCTTTCACCAGAAAAATAAAAATAAAAAAATACTCTCCTTATGTATCTCACTTCTCCTAATTTCTTTGCATGTAGATAAGGAGATGAAAGCTGCTCCCATATTTTGCTCCATAAAACACCAAAGCCCTCATGTTGTTGCAAGTTGTTAATTTATCCGATATAAAACTCTTGTATTTCATCTACAATTCTTAACAGAAGAAGATGCCTAGCTTTGATAAGAATATTGAACCCAAGTTATATGGTTAATTCATTGTGAACGTGCATGTGTTGTTGGAGGTAGAGAGAAGAAATTAAAAATAGCCTGAACTAGTTCCAGAAATCTAAGCTCAAAGCTGAATGCTTAGTTAAAATTCGCTAATTATGAAATTGATTTTTGTATGAACAATATAAGGAGTCATTTCTCTTAACAAATTAATCATAATGTGACACGTAGTGAGTTATAATGAAAAAATTGAAATTATTGAATAAAGAATGAAATTAACCGAACAATTAATTAGGTGTCAAATTGTAATTTTGTACTTAGTTTATAAGGAGGAATGGCTCCTTATATAGGTAAGCCAAGTATTTATGTTGTTTGTATGAAGGTTTTGTCGAGGTGGGTTTAGCACAGCAGTGGCTGATATTGGCTATTATTAGTAGCATTGATCATATCCAACAATTGAATGCAATGACAAAGGAAATAACCAGAAATGCATAATTGAGTTCACTCAGCCCAGTGCCATGTGAATAAGAACTCAACCCATATTCCCTATTATCTTGCAAATTATTCTGGTTGATATTTTTTTCAAGCAAGTACACTGACTAATTTATTTAGCTCACAAAAGAATTTAAATGCAAAGAAGAAATTGCACATATATATCACCCAGGGGATTGCTATGAGATAGCATCAGTTCTTTCCAGAATCACTTTTTCTATTCATTCTATTATTACTTGGGAATTAGAAAAACACTGGTTTCATTAAGTGCTAGATAACTTGACCAGACCACTCAGATCGATATGATTGAAGTATGGTCCATGGTTTTACTTGGAGTGTTGTCAAGCCTAAATGGGTCCTCATTCACTCCAACCAACCTTGCTGGGTTCCCAATTGCAGTAGTTCTTGGAAGTACATCTTTCAAAACAACTGCACCAGCACCAATCTTAGCACCCTCCCCAATCCTAACATTTCCTAACACATTGGTCCCTGCCCCTATCAGCACCCCATCCCCAATTTTTGGGTGCCTATCCCCAGACTCTTTGCCAGTTCCTCCCAAAGTCACATTATGCAGAATTGACACATTGTTACCTATCACCACTGTCTCTCCGATTACTACTCCAGTAGCATGATCAAGCAATATCCCACATCCGATCTTGGCCCCGGGATGGATATCCACTGCAAACACCTCAGACACCCTATTCTGAATCCATAGTGCCAAAGCCTTCCTACTCTGTAACCATAGCTTATGTGCCACCCTATGAGCTTGGCATGCCAGGAAGCCTTTGTAGTTCAAGAAACAGTGCACGTAACTTGTGCATGCTGGGTCTCTCTCTTTTCCTGCCTTCAAATCATCTTTAATGGCTTCCACAATTTCTTGATCTTCGTTGAGAACTCCAACAAAAACATCATAAAGGGAATTCACAGGCAGGCTAGAATTGCTCAGTTTAATTGCAAGGTGATTCACCAGCGCGCTCTCTAAAGAATTATGAGTCAAAATTGAAGTAAAATAGTATCTAGACAAGACAGGTTCTTGTTCAATATCCATACAAGCCTCCTCTCTCATTTTCATCCATATATAATCTTCCTTTGTGTCTTCTTCGTCGCGATCTTTGGTGACACTTCTGCAGGTTTGAGGGAGTTTCTCATGGTTTAGGTTAGTAGGTGTGTGTGAAACAAGATCTGTCAAACAGGGTCTGCAAAATTTCAAGTACTTGGAAACGGAATTGTCAAAACGAGGTTGATCTGAGACTGAGAGATGGCCTGGAGTGGGTTGAGACGTTCTTGAATTGTCCACACATGTGGCCATTGTTTTGTGTGGTTTGTAAGAATAAATGGGGTTGATAGTTGCAAAGACAGATGAACCAACAAATGAAGTAGACATTGAGAGGGAAAGAGAGAGGTTTGGATATTTTTACATGGGAAACGTGGAAATATGTGTATAGATAGTGGTGGTGGATGTTGTAAAATGAGATGTCCAGTGAAAATATATAAGGAATGGAAATGGGAGTTGAAAATATTTGACAGGGAAATGGGTTTGGCTGTGGCATGCATTATGTCTGTATGGGAGTCCAAATGCAACTGAATCTCAGATCTCAAGTTGTGAAAATGCCATGAGTCTTCTTCACTCCAAATGACATATTCCTCTTCACCAATAGAGAAAAAGAGAGTACGATTCCAACAAGATTAAGAAAAGTAGAAAAAGAGTTTAATCCCCAATTTTAGATGAAGATCCCCAAACTAGTACCAAAATGACCAAAAGCAATTGCAGAATTCGATTAGATAGCAATCTTGAATACTATTGTTGATCATTAGGAATTTAAGCAGCTAGGTAGCGTAAACGCAGTCTTCTTTTTATCTGCTTTCAGAGGGTTGAAATTCTTTTATTGACCATATATTGACTTTGATCCACACAGCACACAATGACACAAGTTTTTAGGTCGCTTTTCACACAAGATTCAAGTTTCTTAACCGAAGTTGAAACCCGACCACTTCTTTTTTCACCGAATAAAAGGTTTCAGATTGTTTTTCTCCAATTGACACATTACCAACAGAATTTCTCAACAGATCTACCCAGAAAGCAAAAAGAGGCCTAGAAAATATACAATGATCAAAAAATCAACAATGCTGAATTAATTTGGAAGTGACATGGGATGTTAGAAAGCGTATAAAGTACTGCCACAAGAGGAACTCTTTATGTCTACTCTACAATTCCAATCCAAGGCCAGCAGTTTCTAATTTTCATATAATATTCCTTACAACATACCCAAAACATAAGAATTTCAGGAAAGGGTCAAATGTAATCAATAAACTTGCTCTTGCCTCTGGTCACCCTACACAAAATGAACGTGAATCGTTGTGTTCTCTTTCAGATACTTGTTCTTGGAAGAAATCCAGCACCTAACACGAAAAAGCCAAAAACAAAAGTGTTAAACAGGAAGATAGTAGCAAATATATTGAAGAAAGGTACATAGATGACCCCCCAAGAAACATGATAAAAACAAACATTTGGAAAGTTAGCTACGAGAACAGCAGGATGACAAGCATTAAGAATATGCATCACAAATTCACAATAACCAAAAAAGTTGTGTTTTGAAGATTGTAAAAACCATGAAGTGAAAATAATCATGAAGGACGAAATAGAGATTAGTGAGCTTGGACTAGAAAATGGAGCAGGAATTGTTCACTTGTAAGCCACAAGACAATTACACTTGAGAGATAATTGAGCTTGGACCATAGTGAAGTAGTAAAGCAAGACCATGCACATCAATTCCAACAGAAAGGGTATGTAAAACAGAGCTACAGCATTACATATAGGGATGTAAGTTTATTACCCGCCATGCGTGACCAAAAACAGTTCATGTGCAAAGAATTAAAACATTCTAGCAATGGTTGAACAAAGGGAATGGGAATGGAGTAGACCAATTCCAGTATAATGCATGAGCAAAAAAATGGACATCAATTAAAAGAAAATATGAAAAAGCTTCTTATCAACCTGCATTCCAAATTCAAACACTTAACTTGTGTCAAATATTTTTATTTAGACATCGGAAATGATGATATTAATAAAAGGAAGCAACAATTTGCTGAGAGAAATCTACCTAAGCTGCTGCCCTGCTTCTTCACAGCTTGACCTCCACATCAACTCCAGCAGGAAGGTCAAGTTGCATCAACGAATCTATTGTTTGGGCTGTTGGGTAAAGAATATCAATGAGGCGTTGGTGGGTACGAATCTCAAAATGGAACCTTGCATCCTTGTGGACATGGGGTGATTTCAGAACACAGTAGATTCGCTTTTTGGTTGGTAAGGGCACGGGACCCATCGTTTTTGCGTTAGTGGTCCTTGCAGCATCCATTATCTGCTTGCAAGAATCCTCTATCAGAGGCACAAAGTAAGACCTAAGTTTAATCCTGATTTTCTGCTTGGGTGATACCTGAAAAAAGCAACACCTTTAGATTATCAGAATACATGTGAAACTGTTAAAAATAGGGGGAAAATTTTAATTAGACTTTTTCTTTTTTAATTTTGAAATTCTATAGTCTAATTAGACAAATCAAGAATAGCAGTGTCAGGAGTCATCTAGCTGGTCCTCAACCACTAAGTTACTTATCTTCCATTCCAAACTGTCCCAGATAGATGGGTAATAAATAATTCTAACCAAACTGCCCCAATCCTACATGCAATCCATGATCAACTCTGTAAGGAATCAACTATGGAGCTCGGTTTGCCACAAGCTCAAACTCTTCACATGTTGGAGGGTGTTGAAAGGTAAAAGAAAAGGTTGTGTCCCTCTACAATCTTACTGTCTTCTACTTTAAGATTAAACACCAGATTCTACATGCCCAATACACTACGCAATTATTCATTACTTAAAGTCCATTCCCAGGTCAGGTGTATCAACGAAAAGTCATAAGAAGTAAGGCAAAGCTCTATTCAACTGAATATGTAATGGCACAGTCAACAAAGTAGACTTTGGAGAAGATCGTTACAAATAAGGATCTCAGCATAAGACACCATTTACTCAAAAGCTCACTCAGGGACCAAGGCACAACCTAGGTCATACCAAACAACAAGAAAGCCATCCACTCAAGAAAAAAACAAAGGAAAGTAAATGGCTGGGTGTTTCCCATCCATGTTATGTCTAAACTCAATAACACCAGCTAACGACAAATTTCTCCCTCCTCACCAAATTCTCAGCAGTATTAATTCTCTTTAAGCAGCATTCCACCAAAGAATGCAGCCTTGCAAGAACATTAGCTCTCCACACATTCCTTTATGGATGCACACTTGCGCCAATATCCCCTCAACTCCTTACTAAAAGATAACATTAACCTTCTTACTTGACATCAATATACAAATTCAGAAAGGCTACTCATATATTTTCAGTCTGCATCACCTTATCCAATAGAGGTAGATTTGGACATGGTTTTAAGTATTACATCAAAACTCCACTAAGAAAATAAATCTTTGACCACCACAGTTTTCTTCCAAATCCTTTAATCGTAGTTCAATTTAATTTCAAAAATCAATCTACATGAGAAACTAGAATACTGAGTATAGTAGAAAATATCAAACATAATGTTTATGATGCAAATTAATATAATTTGCAGCTGATAAAAACAGCTAGCATTCAAGCAACTTACTTCACAGATTCATTTGCATCAAAGTTGTAGTTACACTGCGAATCAAAAGTCTTCTTCTGCATCTTTAATTAATGAAATTTAATCTTGTCTATTAGCCTCACAAGAAGCCAAAACACCAAGGAAAAAAACCTCTAGATGCATTTAAAATTACCAATTAATTTATGAACTTCAACACATCGCCTTAGTTTATTAAACATACAATGGTTTAGTGTGTGAACCTTTCTTTCTCTTTTATTCCTCAGTTCAAAATATCAAAATACTAAAACTTTTCAGATTTTGTTTCCCTTCTATAAGATACTGGCAATTATATATTAGTAATAGTAGACCTTATCTGCATCCCCACTGACACTGAGTGATGAAGTACTTGGAGTCTCGGAACTTCCAACCTAAAACACAGATAGTAAACATTAGATAGAAATGTAAAGAAAAATTAACACCATTTAATTCACAGAAATATAATGGTATAATAATTAAGCTTCATTAGATAGCTGAGAAGAAGATGGTCTATAGAATATAAAGGAAGCTCGATTTCAATTCTATAACACTTCATGTTCTGGTTTCAGAAAATAGATTTCAAAAAAAAAAAATTCCACCAAATTAGACAATTAGGTAGAAAAGGCTAATTACAGCTAAAAAGAAAATGAAGTTCTTTCTATTTCCATGTTTTTTCAATCACCAAACAGAAAAATTACTCAATTTCAAGTGGGCTGCCAGGATAACGTATGATAAATTTTCAAATTTTAGAGTCCTCAAAGTAAAAATTGAACCCCACTGCTCAAAATATATCTACATTCAACAATGAGTAAGAAAAAGGAGTGAAAATGATTCTTTTTTACCCACATTTTCTCAGCAGACAAACAGAACATTAGCAAATTGCACGTTAAAAGAAAGGGAAATGAAAACAAATGCAAGAAACACAAACCTCAGGTGTTTCTGGAGGTGGGACTAGGCTCTCTTGGGACTCCAAAACTTCAGGCGCAGCATAAACCCTAGTGGATGACTGTGAGGGTTTTATAGCTCTAAGCTTTGAGGCATTGTTTGCAGAGGGAAAAGAGAAAGAAGAGAGCTTTGGTTTAGAGGAAGGAAATGGAGAAGAATTGGAGAGTGGAAGAGAAGGAATTAGGATTGCAGACATTGAAGAAACTGCCATGGAAGAAGGCCTCTGTTTGCTATCTCTCTCTTCCGTGTTTAGAAGAAGGCCTCTGTTTGCTTACTCTGCCTAGTGCCTAGAAGGCTAGAATTATCCAAAATATTTTTGTTTATTTTTTATTTGACAGAAATAAAATGTCAGTTCCTGAAATTACGATATTACCCCTGTTTTGGGCTGGTGATAGGTTGGTATGTTCAAGCCCAATTGTGTTATAAGTGGGCTTGGGCTTCCCAATTTCCCAATTCATAGGAAAATATCTAGAAATGTTTTCAGATAAATTTTGAGCAACTGACAATTGCTCAAAATTTATCTTCCCTTCAATAGTGAAAATGCAAGAGCTTTATATTTATTTTTCATTTGTCCTATTTTCTTAATTTATTTGACCAATCTCATATGCTTTTGGGAGTGCTAGACTGCTAGTAAATAAAATCCCCCCTTCTTGCTATTTGGTATATTGGTTTTTTTTTTTTTAGAAGAATTTTTGGTATATTGATTAAGGGCCCATATTTTTACAAAATAAGTCATAAAAAAATGAGAAGTTAGCACTTAGACATTGGTGTAAGAGTAAATGCTCTTTATCAATAATTTTGATTAAAGATCAAACACATCCGATCTTTCAAGATTGTGGTGTATGTATACAGGCTTCTAATTGTAGGTAGAGATTGAATAAAAACATCATAATCTTGCTAAAGATTGGAGATCAAATCCTAAAAATGCATGATTTTATAGGGAATTTGAGTACTCGAAAAAGGGTTTTAATTTTCTAATTTTATTACAAGATGGTGGCATAGTTATATAAATTTAGCTGAATTAATTAAGAGAACTGTTATTTGCACACTTTTTTTTTTTTCTTTTTGCACACCCTTTCTTAAAAAATAAAAAATAATAAAAAAAAAAAACAAACAAACCCTTATACCCCATCCTTTTTTCTTTTTGCACACCCTTCTTAAACAACAAAAAATACACAGAGGCACACACCCCTCCCCGACCACCTCCCTCCCCACCTCTCCTCTCTCCGGCACACACCCCATCCCCGACCACGCCAACCAACCTACCACCACCGGCGACCACCCCACCCCCTCCCTGCCCCTCTCTCCCTTTCTCTCTCTTTCCCCACCCCCACTCTTTCTCTTCTTTTTCTTCCCCCTACC